>CM077234.1:28967036-29357036 GCA_039654775.1 Spinibarbus caldwelli | reverse complement strand
CACGGTTATTTCTGTGCATTTGGCCCCTCGCTGTGACATCTGATGAATAATTCTGGCAGTAGTGCATTGTGGGATTGAGTGAAAGCTACTCAGCCTCTATGATTTTAAAAACACAAGGTTTGAATTGCTCATTTAAGGATAAAAGGAAAAACACTTTACATCTGTGGCCCCTTATGTGACTAAACATGAGTCAGATGCTCTTAGCACGTCGTCTGTACTGTGATTTTCTTCCAGTCTTCATTAAGAGATGTGACAGATGTGGAAGTTATTCAAATTTAGAATTAATCTCCACCCAAGAAGTAAAAATTGACTCATACGGTATTCATGAAAAGCTTCTCCTGACTCCTGATGAGCTGGCAAACATATACTACTTAGAATCATCAACGTCCTGCTCAAAGTCAGTCCACTTTGTGGCCATCTTGTTAATATTCCCCGGGTGGCTATTTGCAAAGTTCTACTTAAATGAGACTCACAAAACACTAAATATTTTAGTACTGTCACACGATTAATCGCGATTAATCACGTCTAAAATAAAAGTTTTTGTTTACATTATGTGTGTGTGCTGTGTATATTTATTATGTATATATAAATACAAACACATGCATGTACATTTTAAGAAAAATATGTTATGTTTATATATTAAATATATTTATATATAATATAAAATCAAAGAATATAAATATATAAATGTATATGCATGTAAATATCTCCAATATATATACTGTATGTGTGTGTATTTATATATACACATAATAAATATGCACAGTACATATACATATATTATGTAAACACAAACTTTTATTTTGGATGCGATTAATCGCAATTAATCGTTTGACAGCACTAAAACATTTTTCTTAAATTAGGCTCTTAAAAAAGTACAGACTGCCACAAAGACAAGGCTTTGATTTAAAGTTATTTTAATTATCATTCTTTTTTTTTTTGCAAGGACATATTCAACTGATCAAAAGTGACAGTTAAGTCATTCATAATGTTACAAAAACTTTTGGTAACACTTTATTTTGTTACACGTTACATATACATACTATTATAATAAAAATAAATTATGCATAATTACATGCAAGTAACCCTAAAACAAACCCTAACCATATAGTAAGTACATGTAGTTAATTAATATTACTCAGTACTTAAATGTATAATTACACTGTAACAAGGACATCTTAAAATAAAATTATTTTGCAATTAAATGCTTTTCTTTTGAACTTTATATTTATCAGACTTTATGTTATTTATATTATGAACTTCATCTGTTTTTAGAACTGTTTTTATATTAAGTTCTGCTATACCTGATGACAACCTTTTTAAAAACAAAAAAATGCCCCAAATCCATTCCCTGCAAATAGTCCCATCAGGTAGCAGACCCAAAAATGTTTTTTAAAACTTAAAATATGGTGTTTTCTTTTATAAAAGTAATCAGAATTGAGGGTTAAAAGTCCCCCTTTTGCTTTTCAATAATGGTCTGTCTCCTGCTTACGCTGCCTTTAGACTCAAGTATTGTAAGAAGAAACTCAAACGATAAACATATTACTTTCAAAAAGAAACTGAAGATATTTAAAAATATTCCTTTAGATTTCTGATGGAAGTCAAGTAAAGACAAGAATAAGAAAATAGTTCAGTCTAATACCATATCAGATAAATAATCCATGAGAACTACTAGAAAATTGGTTCAGATGGGTGAAGAGGATGTTAAACATAAGCAAACTTAAGTCTGATATGTTAAAAGTAAAGCATGTAACTCAAAATTATCTAAAATTGTGCTTGCTCTTTTTTTCTTTGACTGCCACAGGAACTCTGGCTCAATCAGTGGTGTAAGTTTGGGGCAGGATAACCTGTTTGGCGGAACAATTCTGTTTAGTGCAACTAGCAGTGAAGTAAATAACCTCTTCAACTTTAACTCTCTAGAACCCTCCAGAATTCAGGCAGCTAAAAGTCAACCCTTAAAGGGATAGTTCACCCAAAAATGAAAATTCTGTCATTAATTACTCACCCTCATGTCGTTCCAAGCCCATAAGATCTTCATTCATCTTCGGAACACAAATTAAGATATTTTTGATGAAATCCAAAAGCTTTCTTGACCCTCCCAGAGACAGCAATGTAACTGAAATGTTCCCACTGAACAAAGGTCTTACGGATTAACAACATGATGGTGAGTAATTAATGACAGAATTTTAATTTTTGGGTGAACTATCCATTTAAAGTCAAAATATTACACTCAGTGTTGTTCCTCCCCTCCAAGAGAACCTGGTGTAGCAGTCGGGCCGCGTTCTCTGAGACCTTCCATGGGTTGCTCTCCTCCACCAGCATGGCATCCAGAGTTCCCTTTTCCAAAACCACACCATACACACCATCAGGGAAGGCCAGTCTCCGGGCGTCCATGCACAGCCAGCTGATCTGAGCGCAGTCCTTGTGTCTCTCCGCCATGCTCTCCACACAAACACTGGAGTAATCCACATTAGTGATGGAGGTGTAGCCGGCCCGGTACATATCATAGCTCAGAGCACTGTTACCACAACCTGAGAGAGACAAACAGAGAGTCTGGCAAGTGAAAAAAGTTTGAGAGTTCTATTACTGATCATTTAGGAGTGACTCTCGCAAATAAATGTGGTTGTCACTTTCAACTTAGTCCTACTGCATTCAAAAACTGTTAGGCCAAGCACAACAAAATAGAACAGAAAGACATGTTTAAAAGTGAGACACTGAAAAACAGCAAATGACATAGAACATAGAACAACAAACAAACACAGAGAAAAAAAAAAAACAGTCAGGACTGAAAGCAAGAAAAAATCCTCTATCTGAATGAAGATGCTAAGTTAGCTTAGCACAAGGCCAGAAATCATGAAGCAGCATGAAAGTCTTCAACTTTCTCATAATCAAAACGTTCTAATATTAAAATGTGCCACTCGTGGGACTTTTTGGATAAAAAGTCATCAGATGATTTAAAATCACCAATCACATGTTGTGACTTCCTGTTGTGGCACGGGGTTGGGCATCTCAGCTCCTGAGGCGAGAGCAACTTTAATTATCGCCTCCTTCGTTAGTCTAATTAAAGAGTGCTTAACGAGCAGTCTTACAGAGGGTGTTTAATCAAAGGCATTTTCTTTTAAAACGTTGCTGCTCTCTCAGTGTTATCTGGAAGTTTGCATGCCGTAGTCTCAGCAGGACGACAGGCGTTTCCCTAGAGGCACCTAACAGTATGTTTAAACCAGAGCGTCTCAAACTCTATTTATAGCTCTTTATAGAGCATTTATCTCGCTCATGCTGCCACTCTTCTCCCAGATCTCATTACAAAACCATTCTGTGCAAGTGTGCCAGTTTGTGCCAACAAACAAAAAAAAAGTATGTTTTTTGAGCATATCAAACCCACTTCAGTTAAAAAACCCTTAATTTCTGTTAAAGGGGTCATCGGATGCCCATTTTACACAAGTTAATATGATTCTTTAGGGTCTTAATGAAAAGTCTATAACATACTTTGGTTGAATTTTCTCAATGGTAGTGTAAAAAATACCTTCTTTACCCTGTCAAAATCAGCTCTGTTTTCATCAAGTCATTACAGTCCATGTTGCTTTAAAGAGTTCATATGATGTTGCTATAAAGAACATTATTTTGTGTATTTGGTGTAATGCAATGTGTTTACGCGGTTCGAGGTTCAAAAAACACATTATTTTCCACATACTGTACATTATTGTTGCTCCTCTATGCTCCGCCTTTATGAAACGCGTGTGTCGATTTTTACAAAGCTCTTCGCTCTGAGAAGCGAGGTGTGCTCTGATTGGCCAGCTATACAGTGCATTGTGATTGGCCAAATACCTCGTGTGTGACGGAAATGTTATGCCCCTTACCATGTTGTGATGCCGTGTCCCAGCGCGACAAGATTAAAACAATAAAACCCATTATAAACGAGGCATTTGTTGCATTCAGTAAGGACATAATTACTGATTATAATGACTTATACTGTCTTTTTACACGTTGCATTGCGCCGCGCCGAATAAACTTAACACCATGTCTGCATTTGTGATCATAGAGACGCCAAACAAGTACTACTCTACACTGCTCAAAACTCGTGTTTGAATAGTCAGTAGCAAATTCTTTAAATATCGAAACGTACGTACAGGCTGTGAGTCAGAAGCACCAGACTGTCCTTGCGACGTTGGAATTGCCCCACTTTATAGTGTTCACAGCCATTCATAGTGTTCACATTGTAGGCTACTCTCTCCCAGGTTCAGGAAACAGTCCTCCGCAAAATGCGCTGCACAAACTCAAATATTTGCGTTGTACTGTTCTGGAACAGTGTTGTAAATATAACTTATAACCACTGATTTCTAGTTGTGTACTCATTTGGAAGGCCAAACAAAGTACTTTCGCTTTCACAACGAAACACACAGCATCTCCACGACATGGCGGCGGCAACAACAATACTACAGCGAGAATAAAAGTTACGCCTTCTTTCATTGCGTGTATGTTTGGGTGGTGTTATGCAAATCTCCCCACACCATATGACGTAGACATGTGGGGGCGTGTTTGAATGAGCCGTTTTAGGAAGGCGTGGCAGAGTCTTAACTTTTATAAAAGAATATCTCTTTGGGTTTGAGACTTTAATTTTTGTAACTTTACAGATCTTATATATGCACAAACAGCCTGTAACACTTCAAAGACAAAGGAAAACATGAAATCGCATCATATGACCCCTTTAAATGCTAATGAGCTCTGCTCGTCCCACCCCTCTCTTCCATGGGGTGACAAGCAGACTGTAAACTTCAGCCGCGAAACTGGCTAACTACCACGTTATTAGGAAAGGCGATTTTCAAAGATTAATAAAAAACCCTTATACTCACTTCTTCTGTAGATGAACCTGGATCACGAATGACTCACGTGAACACAGACGCATTTAGGCAGATCGGGGATCATAGCATTCCCTTCAAAACTTAAGTAATGTTAATCCTCTGCGTCTTCAGCAGCTCAGATGTCAGGAGTAAATGACGACTGCTATGTTCATTATTACATCCAACAACTAAACACTTCAATCGCTTAATCGAAGACGTTCTTGTCTTCCCCGGTGTCTTCCCCTGCACCGGAGTCGATACAATGGTGGACAGCTCTCAGCTCACTCAGGGTGGGTCTAAGGTAAGATGGTCTTGTCAATCAACAGTCGAGGGAGCGGTCTGTGCAGAACTACATCATTCTGACAGGAATCTCAGAACAGCCTGATTTGAGAAAGGGGATTTTAAAATAGGGATTTAAAAAAAACCACTGGGTGGATTTTTATCATTATAAGATGGATGTGTACACACACTTCGAACACACATTTATGTTCAAACAACTTGTAAAGTGAATTTTGCATCCGATGACCCCTTTAAAATACTATTGTTACTATACTTACTGTCACTACAATAAAACTGTAAATAAATAAATTACACAATCCAACTTAGATACTAAAAGACAATCCAGTTCAATTTAATTAGTTTTACATTTTTTAATTTTCAGTTTTCATATTAAAGTAATTTGTTATTTGGTTTTGTCTCTCTTTTTTAATTCATATTTTTATTTAATTTTATTTCAGTTTTAGTATTTTTATTTCAAATTAAACGCATTTCATTAGCCAAGGCAGAATTTCTAATTCATCAAATTAATTTTATCTACTATTTTACCAATAATACTTATCCAAATGATTTTCAATAGTTTTAGTTAACAATAACAATGCTAAATACTAATTATGAACTTATCTTGGTTTTATAGTAGAAACAATTATGGCCTAAATATGGTATTTTGGTAAAAACTAGTTAAAATAATTAAAATAATTTCTCAAATTTTTAAAATTTGTAATTTCTGCATCAGTACTGGTATCAGATGGAATTGCAATGTGTTTGTTTGGACATAATAATATTAACTTTTGGACTGTTTTTGGAGGTTTTCCATTTAGGAAACCTGTTTGAAAACAGCCATTATTTCTCCAATTTTGTTTGGTGCCACTAAAAATACATAGCCAAATATCTCTGTAAATGGTGTGCAAAAGTTTGAATATGAGACACAGACGTTTTTGTGCTGGTTATTAATACAGTTTATTCACTGCATCATGGGTGTTAATGGTTTCTAAGGTCAAAGCTCATTGCAAGTGTAGAAGGAAAGAAAAATTGAGGAGAGAGAAACAGAGATTGAGGGAGCGTGTGTTCCTGATCTGTCAACCGTTGCCCTATCTCCACTCATAAACACTCCTTGTTTCCACTCTCTCCATGACATCACCAACTACACATGGCCTCTGACCTTTACTAACCGCTGCCTCGGCCTGGATCCGCCTCTTCAGAGCTTTCGTTATGGCAACGAGGACCTGGGAATTTCCAGAGCGGAGACACTAACTAACAGGACAGAATGCTAAAGTTAGTCTAGCATATCACGCATAGCATTCCTTCACTCCCTGCTCTCTCACTCTCTCCTTCCCCACATAGGGAGACGGAAAAAATGATTCCAGCGTCTCAGACAGTCACGAGACACGTCGGACAAACATCACAAGACCCGGAGACTCGAGCAGAACGTGCCATTCACAGATGTCTCTGGAACAGAAAGCAATCTCTAGGATTCACTGTATGAACTCTTTCACCAGTCAGGGTCCAATTTCATAAAACCATCTCGCTCTTTCATTTTTTCTGAAAGTAAAAGTAAAATTGGAACATGTTGCACATCTCAGGCAACTAAACAGTGATCCTCACACCTGTACTGTGAGTGAGGATCAGTGGAAGTTTTTAATCTTTGAGGAGTTCAAAGTGGCTCATCTACGTTTCCCATAATGCCCCAGTGCTGCAGAGACAGTGTAAATGATTTAGCACAATGATGTCATACCAAGTGGAGCATGAAACTTCAAAGTATTACACAACACCAGCAGAATTAAGACATGACTACAAGCCACTCAAAATAAACTAGTCACACAAAGATATGTTGGACATCATATTTTTTACCATTATTTTGAGATTACTTGACAATAACAGTGTCTAACTGGCTGATTATCAAAGTGGAATCTACTTGCAACCTTATCAATGGATAGTCAAGGCCCCTTTACATCAAGAACAATAACTATGACCATTAAGAAAACTAAGAAACAGATTTGTGTTTTCTTTCGTATGACAAACAATAATTGTACCATTATGGATTTCCACTGGATGTCCCTTGTAAAATATGGATCATGAAGCAAAACCAGCTGAGAACCATAAATACAAGTGCCATCACTGGCCACTGAAAAACCTTTAGCGATTGTTCACAACAGACACAACAAAGCAGTTCCTCTGCAGGTCTGTAATGAAAGTACAAGACAGAAACACAAGAAGCGATATAGATCAGCATCTGGACGATAGGAAAAACACTGTGTACCAGAAATGATCATCACTTTCCTCTGAATTTGTAACTGCTTCTGACATTGGTGTTCTGAACATGCATGTTTTTTCTAGGAAAACATCCATGCATTTTTCTCTCTGTAGTATTAACATTCGCCTTGATGTTAAATCCATAAAGACACACACACACTCTTGTATAGTTCCCGGAAATGTCAGCTTCACGGAGGGAGCGGCTCTGTTGCCTTGGTGATACGACATAGTGCGCAGCAGACCGTCTCCCGCAGGGCTTTGTTTACCAGCCTCCCAAAGCATGCTGGGAATAGCAGCTACACAAAAACACATGAACACACAAGAATTAAGAGAGAGAAAAAAATAACCATCATCAGCAGTGCTGTAATTAGGTCACGAGAGTGCAAACATGTAGGAAGAGAGAAGCGGAGAGTACATGTGCGTACGGCTCTAAACATGTTCTTTCCACTATGATGCATCTGTTTATCTCTGTCACACATACAGAGACTCTGACATCATCTGTCACACACTATCAGAAATATTCTGCAATGAACCATTCAACCAAACTAAACTCATTGCTAATGAACTCAGATGTAACTTTTATTGTTACATGGACACCAATGCATGACTGATATTTTTCGACAACAAGACATAATCGATGGAACTGTGTGTGTGAAATTGACTGTCAGGATATTAGTCTCAGTGTGAAATGTTTCAAATCGTTGAGACAGAGGTCAGAGGTTCACAAACTAAGTACAAATTCACTCTCTCTGTATTCATATAAAAACACTTACGAATATTAAAACACTTAAAAAAGGTATACACAAAGTAACACAAATAAACAAATAAATAAATAAATGGGATAAGTCACTAAAAGGAAATTTTAATAGTTTTATTCAGAAAAGATGCATTAAATTTATCCAAAGTTACAGTAAAGGCATTTCTAAAAAATTGAAATAAGATTTCTATTTGAAATAAGTGCTAAACCAATTTCAATAAATTGAATAATCATGGAAACAAATGTATCATTCATTCATTAATAAATAAATAAATAAATAAAGCAACCAAGCAAGCAGCACAATTGTTTTCAACATTGAAAATAACAATAATAAATGTTTCTTGAGCATCAAATCAGCATATTAGAATGATTTCTGAAGGATCATGTGACACTGAAGACTAGAGTAATGATGCTGAAAATTCAGCTTTGCCATCACAGGAATAAAATTACATTTTAAAACATATTAAAATAGAAAGCAGTTTATTTCAATTGTAATAATATTTCACAATATTACAGATTTTACTGTGTTTTTGATAAAAGAAATGCAGCCTTGGTGAATATAAGAGAACTCTTTCAAAAATATTAAAATCTTACCAACCTCAGACTTTTGAACGAGATGTATGTGTCAAGATATATACGGCAAAAGAAATAATATAAATAAAAAATTAAAGAAACAAAGAAGCTATTTGAAAAAGTTCAACAACAAACTTATTAACTATACACAAGAATTTCAGTGCCATGTTATCAAGGTAACCCAAAAATGACCCAAAATAAAGTGAATAGAGCATAGCGATGCTCGAACTCACCCAAAGAAAAAGGGAACAAAGAAGTGTTGCAGCCAAGGCGACATTTCCAATCACCCTCCTGTCAGGCTGCATTCTGTGCTCACACACACACACATCACAACTTCTCACATACTAGTTTTCACAAGAACACAAGGGAGCCTTTACGTGTATTCTCAAGTGCGTGTTAATATCGCTTTCACTTGAGTGGGGATCGCCACATAGTATGTGTGTGTGTGTGAGTGTGTGCAAGAGAGAGGATGTCCCCTGTTGTGTAAAGTGATATGAATCATTTTTGTGAGTGTTGAGAGAAAGTGTATGTGTGTGTGTTTGGTGCAGAGATAACTCTAGGTGAATTCCTGATGAGACTCAAGGAGCTTTTCCGAACACACACACACACGGTTTAACTGGAGGGGATGTTAGCAGTCAACTCACGGCAGGAGAGAATGAGAGCAGGACGGAGAGATTAAAGAGCTTACTCACCACAATCTGTACACAGAGAGAGAAAGAAAGAAGGATGGAAGGATGAAAAGGAGGTGTGGAGGACACTTCAGACCTCTTTAACTTCATTGTGACCTTACTGTGAGGAAGTTTGCATGAATATTTATGCCATCTTTGTCATTTCACAAATATGCGATGATAAAGTTACATATTTCCTCTCTACTTGTGTACTCTAGCCGATATGTCTGTATTTCCCACAAGCCCTTGCTCACAGTAAGTGCTTTGTTGTTAGTGAGAGACTGTGTCCTGCCGGAGGGGCTCTCCCAGAATCCTCTACGCTCTGACAACAGCTGAGCTGCTGCTTATGTAACAGAATGGACCCTCTTTGGTGGCCAAACTACTATTCCAGTTGATTGGTTGAGTCAGGTTGGTCCCTGTGCAGCTAAAAGGAGGCTTATTTTACCTGAAGCGTTCACAGGTAGATGACAAATAACTTTTTGTGACTTGGATAATACCTAAAAATAAACAATATAAATGTAAAAAAATATATACATAAATGATAACATTATACAAATATAATACAATTATACATAGATCAAAACACATTATAAGTTTATAATTATAATCACATTATTAGTTCATCCTAAAATCTAAATAATAGCATTGTAAATGAAACTATTTATATAAATGTATACAATTAATCTATACAATTAGCATTGATACATAAATAATATAAATATATAAATATATATATATATATATATATATATATCTCAAATTATATTAAATCAAATGTATACAATTTATATTCATATATATAAATATATATTATATATAAAATGTGTGTGTGTGTGTGTGTGTGTGTGTGTCAGTGTGTTTGTGTGACAGATAGATAAAAACATAGAATATAAAAAATATATAATAAAAACAATCCACATTTCAGCATTTTTTTTATTTTTGCAGTTCTGTCACGAACCCGGTTTATGAACTTCCGTTCACTCACCACCAGGGGTCACCCGCTCACCACATGGACTCTTGTACTACACTAACTGTTGCACTTCACTCTGGACTACAGTTCCCATCATCCATTGCACTGATGACACACACAGCTGAATGCACTGATTACACAGCTGATTCCCATCACACGCCTTACATAAGCCATGGACTTCCTTATTCAGATCGCCGAGTATTGTATAGCGTACATCACTCTCCTAGCGATAGCTACTCTACGGAGCCAACTTTACTAACCATAGTCTTGCCTTGCCTGTTTTTCTTGTGTTCTGATTCTTGCCCATGTTTCCTGGATTAACCCTTTGCCTTGCCGTTCGGACTCTGTTTGCCCTGTTGGATATTGTTTGCCAATCGAAGACCCACGCTTGCCCTAGGAATATTCTGTGTCTTGCCTTCTACATATCTGTTTGCTGATGCTCGACCCTGCCTGTGTATGACCATGTCTATGAATAAAGCTTTGCGTATGGATCCGCACGCCTCTCATCTCGTCGGCTCCGTAACAAGTTCACTTAAACTGCAATAAGATTCTCAGTTGGAGCTTAAAAAAACTCGTATGGCTCAAGTTAATCTTTCAATACAAACCTATATGATTTAAAAATTTGTTGAAATAACTTAAATAATCAAACTTTATGTCAAGAAAACACTTAAGTTGAAGCAATGCATTGTTACTTATTCTAATGATGAATTTTAAGCTGTGATAACTAACCGCAGCATTTTTTTTTTATATATACAGTTAAACATCTTTTAAGTCCAATTGTTTAGAAAAGCTACACCTTACCTTCTTTTCCTCAAGCTGCTAGATTTAAAGTATCATTCACATCTGCAACAAATGGTATGTTACCAAGTATAATACTTATGGTTATTTTTGAAAATGACATGTCATGTCAACTACCAAGAACTATAACGGTAGATATTTGCTATAACATATGCAGACAAATAAAATTTCAAGTACAGAATGAAAGATTTGCTCTGATATTTGAACATAACAGATTTCTCTTGTAGTGAGCGAGACACACACACACACACACACACAGAGAGAGAGAGAGAGAGAGAGAGAGAGAGAGAGAGCAGCTGGTCCGTGTGTCACTCAGTACAGCATCTCTCTTGACCAGATATGATGTAATGCTTTACACACACACGCACACAAGATCCCTAACGAACAACTTAATCTTCCTTAATGCCTTCTCCTGGCTCATAAATCATAAACCACACATACAAAGCCTTTTCTCATTCTTTCTTTTAGTGTGTCTGACACAAATAAGACAGTTGAAGATAGTGAAATAATAAGAGACAATAAGAAAGAGAAAAAAAACAATGAGATACCAAGGGCTATTTCTGCAGTTTCAGCTGACCTTGAAAAGAGTTTTGAATCAATCCATCTAAGTATGAATCTAGTGCACACAGAGCAATAATGATGAGCCTAACATTCAGTCTTTGACTTTTACACATGGGATCATGATTCTGCCTTGACCTTGTAACCTTACAACAAAAGTTATCTGACCCCTCCACACAGCCAACAGGCCACTAGTGTTGTGCCAAATTGAGCCAAATTGTAAAGATTACTTTTTAAGAGAAGATACATATGTACTGTAGTCTGTTTTAAGGTTTAAACTTTGAATTTTTCCACAATCAACTTCCCAAAGTTTTAAAGTATACAGTTCAAAATGTTAAAGCCTCAAATTTCTCACCTTGTTGTCAAATAAAATGTTCAGCTTTAATGTTCAAACATTTACCCTTTTAGCACTAAAACCTCAACTTTGCAAGCTTGTTTACAGTTTTAGTGCTCTTTGTCACATGCATACTGAAAAATTTCGTATTTTAGATTTAAAACACATCTATACTTGTTTACAGTACAAAATTACATTTTAAGCCTTCAATACAATTACAACTTTTGCTGTAAAATTTCATTTTGTTTTAAAACAAACATTTAAGCTTATTTACAGTACAGTTTTAAGTTTGAAAGAAGTGTATATAGTTTACAAAAAATTTCACAACTCTTTTATGCTCCTTCAATAGTTTATTGTAAATTTTTAATGTTTCCATTGTCAAATTTAAAGCTGCAGTCCGTAAGTTTTGCCTCTTTATCGCCATCTCTGTTTGAAAACCTGGAATTGCAGCTTTTTGTGGAATTATCTTCCTTGCATGGGGTTGTGAGTCGGCACGGCTCTAGCGCGGATGAATCTAATATTTTGAGGTGAATGTGTGGCAGTCAGTCACGCACCGGTGTGGATACTTCCTGTACTTCGCAATCACAGATTCTAGCCTATGTCTTGAAATATATGACCCAAATAAGAATTTTCACCGTATATTGTCATCTGAACAAGTAACAAGTCTGCCACGTTTGTTCTGACCAACTGAGGAAAAAAGCATTACCATAAATCTCGCTACTAATGGTGATTTAATCTAAAGTTTGGTTAGCTCATATCACATTAAACCGTGCAAATTATTATTATTGTTATACTTTATTCTCAAATTATTAATGTTAACAACATCAGCATTGCATGACTATGAGTATAGTGTGTATTAGCATGTAGATTTAAATTTCTGTACAGTCTAATCTAACTGTCATGCCATTCAAATTTCATATTTAGAAATTCTTTTAACCCAAAAAGCAAACTATGCTCCCTTCGAACTGGTTTTCTTTAAAATACAAATCTTGTGTAATCCCAGGCTATCTGTGAGAAGCATATTTAAAACTGGAATATAATTTAATTTCATTCACATGTGTTTCATAAACACATAATCCTTTCTGGATTACAATCCGCCATCAAAATGATACATTTAATTATTCCAGCTCCTGTGAGAAAAGGCTATAAACGATCCGCCACCTGCAGGATCCTCACATGCGATAGCCTACTAGCTGGGACAACATCTTAATGTTTACAGACGTGACGTAATGATGCAGTGCAATGCTCGAATTTCCCGCGAAAACCTACCCGTATCACTCAAATTAGAAAACATTATTATAAGTTAACCGTTGTGAATCAGGCTAAAGTAAGGCGATAGTTTTGAACACTGGCTGGTTATGTACTTGCTCAAATATTGATTTCGGATCATTTTTAACCAAAAAAAAGTTACGGACTGTAGCTTTAAACAATGTTCAAATACAAACAATTTGCTGGTTTAAAGTTTACAATTTTAGAGCTAAAACTTCAACACTGCTGTCCTATTCACAGTTTTAGTGTCCTTTCTATCTAATTTACTGCAAAGTTTACAGTTTTAGTTAAGTCTCTATTTCAGCTGAGGAGCTACAGATGGAAGGACAGGACAACATTTTCCTTGATATCTTTAATCTTGATCTTAAGTCAGTCTCTGGCATTCTTCCATGCAGGATTTGATTTAGTTAATCTTTTTCCAAGTTATCTGCGAGAGAGAGATAGAGACTTTATTTGCTCCTATTGCTATTTTACATAATTTTGGCAACACACATGTACAGTTATTGTTATGCAAATAAATCCCACTAAATTGCAAAGGAGAGAGATCAGTCAATGGACACAGATTACTGCAATACCAATAGCTTTTCATTTGTGTTCATTAGTAAAAAGTGATTCCTCTGGTAATTCCCTAATTAGTGGGTGTGTTTGCACCCTACGCAGAGCCAGTGTGGGGTCAGAGCTGCCAAACGCCTTCCTGCTCCACAAATATCAAAAGAACAAAACAAACCTGAGCTAAAGGTGAGCAGAGGACGACGTGATAGAGCAACAGACCGCTCAAACTTACTCCGACGTGCGCTGAGAGTGAGAGAACCTTCTAAAGTTGATTATCCTGTTGCATGTATGCAGAAGAATTGCGGAGGATTTGGAAATGAAAAGCACATCTCTGTCCATCTGTTGAATTTCAAATCAATGTCAAAGGAGACAGGGTATAAGACAAGATACCTGCATGTGGGTGAGAGGGGGATAGAGGGTGTTTTTTTTTTTTTTCTGTGCCTCTGCTTGTCTTTTTGAAAAGGGCAGAGGACTCTGGCAGCCTCTGAACTCCCACAGGAAAGCAACTCTACAGAGCTACTTTTTATTCTGAACTCAACAGACATCAAATCTAGCACAAGAACACTGTCTAACACCCCACACACTTCAACACTGTACACCCACAAGAGATAAAGCCCAAACTCTATAAAGTTTCACTACAACACTTTATTAGAAGATATACGTTTGTGGTCTAAACCCCAAATCCTCTGCAAAGACAGTGAAAATCTGCCTTGCCGAATTAGCAAAAGACATATTTCAGAAAAATCAGACCCATGATGACCTTTTGTATATTTATCTAGCAGAACCCATCTGGACCTCAAAGGATAGGAGTTTGTAACACTGAGTCAAAAAGCTGATAGCTTATTATTATATAAATATTGTAAATTAAACAGTACTGCTATGTGGTATAACAACACAGAAATTTGAAGATAATACTGTTCTGTTCATAAGTTTACATACCCCTTGAAGATTATGCAAGGGGTTTAATAACAACAAAATAAGACTCACCTTTTAAACTACATGTTATGTTTCATTTAGTACTGTCCTGAGTAAGCTGTTTCACATAACAGATGTTTAGTACATAAGACAAAATAACTACATTCACACAAATAAAAACTGTTTTTTTTTTGTTTGTTTGTTTGTTTGTTTTTCTTCAAATGTACACACCCTTGAATTTTAATACTGTGTTGTTACCTGGATGATCAATGACAGTTTTCATGTTATTCATAAGTTCCTTGTTTGTCCAGAGCAGTTAAACTGCCCACTATTCTTCAGAAAAATCCTCCATGTCCTTCAAATTCTTTGGTTTTCTAGCATCTCTGAACCCTTTTAAGAGTGACTATATCATTCGGAGATCCATCTTTTAACACTGAGGACAACTGAGGGACTCGTACACAACAATTACAAAAGCTGTAAAAACTCCCTGACGCACAAGAATGAAACACAATGTATTAAGGGGGGTGTAAACTTTTTTAATTGGATGGTCAAGGTAAAATGTGCTTATTTTGTCTTCTGGGAAACATTGAAATACTGTATGTAGCTTCTGAAGGTCATACTACATGAAAAAATATAATCTTTAAATACGTACACATCATCATCCTGTTCAAAAGTTTCCAAAAAAAAAAAAACAGGCAATTTTTTAGATCCCTCTTACTTGTTAAAATTATTAACATCTAGCATATTCTGCAAGGATATGTAAACTTATGAGCAGAACTGTATATATACATAAACTGACACATTTTGATTGTTAAGAAGAATCCATTTTAGGATCTCTAATCAAAAAAACAAATAGAAAACACCATCTCTCGTGTACAAAGGGGTTCAGTTTTTAATTTGGCACCAGCAGCCTGTATGAGTCACACAACGGTTGGGAGTTAGTCGAGCTGTTTGAAAATTTTAAGATTCCTTTCTGGTTCTATTCAAATCCAGTTCTTTCTTTTAGGACTGAAAACTAGACGAAAGTCAAAGTCAATGACCTCTGATATCTCAGCAGAATGACTTACTGAGTCAGCAGCGTCTATTTGAGCTGACGGTCATGAATATCCAGCATTTTAATTCAACCACAAACGGTAAACACATTTCACACAGCAGGATGGATCCATTACCTGAGGGAGGTCAAAGAGACATCCGTGAAGCAGACAGTGCTTTAAAAAGTTACACTCAAAACTATATTTAAAAATTGGTTGGATCTTGTACTAAAATGAATTATCTTCAATAATACTGTTCTTCTGTTCTGGGCTACATTAATTTACCCCAGTGGTCTTCAACTGCAGCGGCACTGCAGGGGGTCCGCCAATTAACGTTTGATCACAAATAATTTTTTGCTACAAAAATTAAAACATGGGTAAAAAAACATCAGAAAGTCAATTTTAAATATAAGCACCATGAAACGAAAGCAAGAGCAAGTTGATATTATTAGTCTATTGGCGATTTAGCAAACACTCACCGCTCAAAATGCCAGAGTTTCTGTTTGGTGATGAGTTATGCTCGCTCTCTTGAATCCTCTCTCATTAACAAAGAACAACACAACGCAAGTAAGAGATTCATTATTCAGTGTAGACAACTTTATTGATTTTAATGGAACGTTCTGAGATCCCGAACTGAGATGAGTGACAACTTTTTAGTGATTGTAAAGTGATCGGCTTTCCGCACTCTTGAGGCTATATATAGGCCTAGCTCTAATCCGTTGAATAAAAGTATTGTTTTTCATGCTGCTAAGAGGACCGACGGCCAATTACACGCTGCAGAGTTTTGGAAGTGACATCTAAATGCGTGATTCACTCTGAAGCTGCAATAGACATAGTGATACTAGCACGGGACAAAAATATGGCATGTCAAAATACATACGCACAATCTAATGCAGGCTAATAAGATTGCTAAAAAAAAATATTCGTATCAACATACTTTTTTTTTAATTCCATTCCAATTATTTGTAAAAGTAATGCCTTGTAAATAATCTTAAGTGTCTCACTCTTGTCATGGAGCCGCTGCTCCATCCCACAGTAAAAAATAAAATTTTTTAGTAAGCTTGTTTTAGTAAGCTTGAAGCTAAAGTTTAAATAAATATTTATTTGTCCATTTGACAGTAGGCCTAAAATTAAAATGTGAATTTTTAATAAACTTACAGCTGAAGTTCAGATAAATGTAAATGCCCATCTGACTTGTAAAATTAAAATGTATGACTCTGCAAATCCATTAAAATAATATACAACCACAAACTAATGAATTGTGACTTATCTAAACATGTTGTTTTTATGCATGAATCTCAATTTTAACAATAAAATGTAATATACAGGCAGTGATACATGTGCAACAATATTAATGTGCATAGTTTTGATCTACTGTCTTAATATACATACAGTATAACATAATATAATTTATTCTTAATCATAATATGATTAGTTTCTATTAATATAAGGCTGAATGCTTATATGTAGCTCTGCTTGACACATTTTGTATTGGGGGTCCCTGCTCCATATCTCTGTCGCTTAAGGGGTCCTTACCCTGAAAAACGTTGAAGACCCCTGATTTACGCAAATGCCCTGGGTAACACATATAGGTCCCTGTGTTTTGCTATGTTCAAGTCCTCCTGGGAATTTTGTATTTGCAAGTCAAGAAGTTGTAATTGCAACGTCAAGTGCTTTCAAATCACCTTGGACGAAGTAAAATGGCAATGTACCTTTACTATATATAATAATATATAGAAAAGACATACATCCTCACAATAAAAAATTATAACTCCTGAAAGTTTATTAAAAAAAAAAAAAAAAACAGCACAATGCTTCGACCAGTCAGATCTTCTTCAGTGAAGTATTGCACTGTTTTTGTAAATAAACTGTCTGAAGCTGTCATTTCAGTGTGCAGACATTTATCTTTTTTCATTTATTGTTGTTTTGTTGTCCAGCACCTGAGCCCAATTCGGGGTTTGAATGTGTACATCTATTTTGTAGATTATGATGTATCTTTTCTATAAAAAAAAGCAAGCAAGCAAGGTTTTTTTTTTTTTTTTTTTTTTTTTACCTCTGCTTCTAAAAAATGATCAATAAAGATTGTGTTTGCTTTATGTTTTTATTCAATTTAGGAAGATGTTGTGAACCAAATGTTTTATATATATATATATATATATATATATATATGTCGTATTTGTAATTATTCAACTCGTAAATACAATCTTTCCAACTTGACTTGAACGCACCATTTGTACTGACACATTCCTACATGACACCTGCTTTATGAAGCCTAAATCTTTTTGCAGCTATGATGTATCACTTGAGCTAAAAGTTATCAAAAAGCAACTTCAGCACAAGTCTACCGTTAAACCTGTAAAATCAGCCATCTGTCGAGTAAGAAAAGCATTTGATCCCAAACCCCGCTAATGAAGTAACAACTTCATTAAAATGTAATAATGTTTTTAAGTGTTAGTGCAGATAGATCTGGCAACGGTATGAATCTGCTGGAGAGGTTGCAGTGGTACGAAGTGAGGCAGAGGAACCAAAACTCTACAGATGCGACTGTTGCTTAGGAACAGATCATTCCATGCCTGATCCACTCACGACAGACAAAGCTCTGCGTATGAACACACAGACACATTCACATGCAGATGAAAGCATGCCATGCCCACACATTGCCCCCTACACACGTTTGTGTGTGTGTGTGTATATGTAAAGTATGTCTTATTAGGGAAGGCAGCTGCTGCTTTGCTAATTAACTGTATTGTTAAAGGATAGAAGGGCTATCACATACAGCCATTATAAAATAAAAACAAATAAAATGGGGAGAAATAAAGAAAGCGAGAGTGACAAAGACTTATGGATGCATTAGGTGACAGTAAAGTTGCTGGCAGACAGAGGTGCACGCTGAACAAGATTACATAACGGCAGCAGGGGTCCTCCTCCTCTCTCTCATTGTCATTAAAATTGGATTACATGTGCAGAGAACAAACACTTTAAGACCACTGCAGCAGATCGAGGAGAGAGGAGAAGACAGACAGACAGATAGATGGATCAGTAAGCGGTAAGACAAACAGACAGGAAAAAAGATACAGATAAACAGACTGATAGATTAAAAGATAGATGAATAGTTGAATAGACAGACATGTAGATATGACAATCAGATGATTAATCAGGAATCAGAGAGGCAGACATTAAAAAATTATAAAAAGCCTTTTCTGTCCGATAATAAGGTTTATATGGATAGATCGAACAACAAATAGATAAAATGAATGACATATAGAGCCACAGATAGAACGACAGAATGACAGACAGACAGATAGATAGAACGATATAGATAGACAGAAGGATAGACGGATAGAAAGATAGATAGATAGATAGATAGATAGATAGATAGATAGATAGATAGATAGATAGATAGATAGATAGATAGATAGATATCCTCCAGAAGGAACAGAGGTTCTCTTTAGCTCTAACCCAGCACATCATAATGAGCATGTAGACACTCACGTACACATCTTCAACACGTCATTCAGGGTTTTCCAGTTACAGACGGTGAAAAGAACAAACTGTTTCTGTGTGTTCGGACACAAGTCAACAGAAGCTGATAAGAGCTTATGTGACACGCTTACAAAGGTGAGGAGCCTACGAGGAAGACAGGGGCATTGAGTGCTGCTAAAATAATGCTAATATAACAGCGAAAGTAATGCTTAATAAAGAATAAACAATTAAAGAGTGTTTTAATGAGAAATATCCATTTATGAGCATAAACAAAGCCTCTGTATTAGAATTGCTGTAGACTTCTATTAAAAATTCTAGTGATCCTACTTAGCAAAAAGGTGCAGGAGGAATTTTCGTCTCAAAATCACACACTGCTAATACGCTAAACAGGCACAAGAGTCAGTCGTGACAGAAACACTTGAGGTTTCACACACTCTTTCACATCTAGATTAACACACAGCGAAGTGTGAGATGGGACACATAACACTAATTCCCACACACACCAGTTCTGCTGCTGTCGAGAGATTGTCTTGTCTGTTAGTCAGAGGCGAGAGCTGTCAGGAGGACAGAAGTCGATAGACACAACCTTCCTAGTGGACGAACTCCATCTGGCCCTCAAACACACCTCCAGAGAACTTCCAGTCCCTCACAGACACACACACACACACGCACACACACACACACACACACACACACACACACACACACACACACACACACACAAAAGTGAATGAATATTGAGTAATGCTTCCTGTCTAATGAACAATGATATAAATGACTTTTTTGAGAACAAATTTTAACATCCAAAGAAATTTTATTATCAATATAATTCATCTTCATACCATTACAGGCTCACGTAAGTGTGATTTTTTTTATTATTAAAATATATAATAATCAAGACAAAAATGTTTGTCAAGACCAACTTTATGCTTCAGCTTATCCAGAAAGTTTAAAAGCTTTAAATTTGAAGGTTTTAATTTTGAAGTGGTTTTAAATGCTTGAAGTTTTAAGTTTAAAGTTATTTTAAAAGCTCAAAGTTTAAAGGATTTAAGTCTCTTTAAGATTCTTTGCTAGGGCGTTCTTCATTTGTTATGATGTCCTGGGTGGTTGTGATTTGGCTGGTTGCTAGGGAGTTGCTATGCAGTTTCTAGGGTGTTCTGGAATCAAGTCATCAATTAATGCCATATTTAGACTAATAAAATAAAATAAATACAATTTATTTTATTTAAATTTTAATTTATTTAAAATTTTATAAAATAACTAAAGTTTTATAAAATAACTAAAGGGGGGTGATTAATAGTTTTATTCAACAAATATGCATTAAATTGATCGAAAAATGTCTGCAGGTACTTTTACATTGTTTAGGGCCCTGTGATTTTCACAATGCAGAGAACGTGGATGGAAACGCAGAATCCAGCCATAAAAATGGAATTTTCTGTATAATGGAGAATGCCACGGAATTTGCCAAATTTTGGATGGACAAATCAAAAGTAGGTCAGTACACTTAAATCAAAATGCAATATGGAATAGTGTCTGAGAATATTAAGCCTCAAAACTACCATTTAAATATGAATCCTGCATGTTCTGCTTGTCTCTGTGTGAATGAATGGTGCAGAAGCGCAGTTTCGTTTACTACACATAGTGAAGGGTGCATGATGCTCATGATGTTTTCAGCACTAAATGAGGACATAGATACATTAACAATCTTTAGAACTGCTCTGAGAGTCACTTTGTGAGCATTTTACTGTTTCTTTTGAGAAAAACTATCGTCATATCATATACAAACAGAAACTTTAAAGGTCTTTACAGCACCCCGTCAAAATAAATGTTCGGTTTAACTTGTAGAAACTGTGACAGAAATATATTACTTAATGTAATGATAGTACTACTAATAATAATAAAATAACTATTAAAACATTATTTTTTAAAGCATATTTACCAGGAAAAAAATATTTACCAGATTTATTTAGCAGAAAATTGTAAATACACAACACATTATTTATGAAAAAAAGGAAATAAAATAATAAATTACTTTTTTTATAAAATCAATTAATTAGAGATTTTTTTGGTTATTACAGTTTCATAAAACCATTAAAATGGAATGCAGAAAATTAATGGAAATCACAAAATTGGGGGGGCTGAATTTATTAAAAAAATAAATTCATAGGGCCTTAAAATGTAATTTTTGTTAAACTTTTTAATAAATTGCTGTTAATTTTTGTACATTTCATGATTTCATTTAATTAGCCACGCTTTTTGATTAACACAATTTAAATTTAACCATTAAAACAGAGTCTAGAAACATTAAAACAGAAAAAACTGAGTCCCGAAAAATTAAAATGGAAAACAACGGAACGTGGAAAAAAATAAAATGGAATTTGGTAAAAAATAAAAAACTGATTTCATAGGGCCCTATTTGTTACAATAAAATTACATTTAAAAAAGCTTCTTTTTTTCAACTTTCAATTCAAAGTATTCTGAAAGAATTTCAGATGGTTTCAATTTCAGAAGGAAATTTAAAACAATCTGGCTGGAAAGTGGAAGGCAAGTCGCATCATGTGCTGATCAGGCACATCCAGTGTAGCCAGCTTTGCAGTTTTGTTGATTATACTGGGAACAATCAGTCCACATCAGTCTAGACAGACTAATATGCCGTTGTTTTGAAAACTTGTTTTGACAATATCATCCTGCCCTTTGACCACTGATGTTTAGTGGTTCTTGGTTTGACAACAGCAGGCCAAAATCAATTTTTCCACAAAACGGCGGAAAACATATGGAATGGCCAGACTGGGAACTGGCCCCGGCACAGGTGGAAAAGGAATATCAGAGATGGGAAACTTCTCTGCAGAATCCCAGGTTGCCATAGTTACGGCTCACAATGCACCACTTAGTCTAGTACAATGAAGTGGAAGCAAAACCAAAACTGACCCAAGATCAGAATCCCTCCTTCTGAAGCCAATATAAAGTCTGCACCAATGACTAACTTCTCTGAGCAGACAGTTTATGAAAATCCAGCAAACAGATCCAGAGATGCCTGGGAAGGACTAATGCCTGACTCATAGGTTGAGGTGAGCGCTGTGTGATTATGTGCTGGGCAAATTAAAGGTTTCAGCAGACCAACGACGCACAAACTCTGTATGTGCGAGATAATACAAATTAACCCAAGAGAGAAAATGTATAGTTTGATCAGATCCATGTGGGAATTGAACATGAGTGCGTATGTGTGTGTGGTTATCAGGTACAGGGTTTAACTCAAACCCTTTCATAAATCACACATACACAAACAGTTTTCTTTCATGTGCATCCACTGCCCCATTTATCGGAGGAGAGCCCATCTATCATCCAAGCTCCGTTGCCTGGGTAACCCAGTTAATATTCCAGACACAAGTCAGAAAGAAAGAGAGTGAGAGAGAGAGAATAAGAGGAATTCTCCCTGATCTGCAAACAAATAAGCAACACAGTTAGAGGTCCAACACACAACGCCAGATTTTCTACAAGGTAATATAAAGCATGTGAATTCTACATGATTATGCTTATGCATACTACTGTATACATACACCACACAGGATCCAATCCGCAAAAACATACAGCACAAATACATTTATGTATTCAAAATGCGTATTTTACAAAATCAAAGACACAAATACAGTAAAATTCACAATTTTTTTTTTTTTTTGCGTATACTGGCAAAAATATTAAGCAGAACAACTGTTTTCAAAATTGATAATAAGAAATGTTTCTTTCTGAGTAGCATATCAGCATGTGACACTGAAGACTGGAGTAATGCAAAAATTGCCATCACAGGAATAAATTACATTTTAAAATGTACCACAAACTTTTGAATGGTAGTGTATAAAAACACATGCACATTTTTACATGACAAAACATAGTGAAACACACTGCATAAAAGACATTAAATTCATAAACATACAAAATATACTAATATAACCCAAATAAAACAAGGTCCAACACACAAAATATGCAGGAATGTATAGCAGACACCAGTTTTACTACACAGAATGACAGAAAGATATATTTAAAAGGTCACCATGAAAACAACAAAACACACTATATTCTTGTTTATAATGTATATACAACAATAACAAAGGTCCAACACACAAACCTTTCTACACAAATGCACACTCATTTAACAGTCAAAAATATTCTCTATGCTTAATAAACTGTACAAATGCTAAATATAACCAAAAAACAAGGTCCAACACAAAAAAACTGTATTTTTTACACAATAATACAGTAGCACACACAGTAGCAGTTTTTTTCTAAGATCACACACACAAATATAGTAAATTGCACTATATTATTATGTGTATACATGCATACGAAATGCATTCATAAAACCAAAGCAAGACAGATTTTCCCACTTGAGCACAACGCTGGCTGAGCACACACAACTCGCTCGCATGCAACCCAATTCTTCATTCAATTTTTCCAACTTTCATTCATAAACTGCAGAGGTTGTGATGGGGAGGGGGGAGGGGGGAGGGGGTAACCCCCACATGACTGCAGTACCTTCCAGCAGCGTTGACTCCTCTCAGCCAATCAGAAGGCAGGGGGAGAGGAAGGAAGAACAAAACAGGCTGGGCGGTGCCAAGGAAATACCGCATAACACCGCAGCCTTCCCTTCCCCCACCGTTCATTCATCCGCTCTGTTCCTTCATTCATCCCTTCACTGATTCATTCATTCATTCACTTTAACACAGCTGCAGCAGATCTGGACCGCAGGGCTCGCTCTAATCACAGCGCAGTCCAGGTTCAGAACGTGTTATGTGTCTCTGGAGGGTAATGAATGCCAAGAGTGAGAGAAAACGAGAGATGATGCTCGCCGTGTGAAGCGAGAGCTGACTCGCACTCATTCTGACCGATAGTGACTCATGAGTTCTCTATTCAAGACGGTTCATTCAAAACTCAATTGCCTCAAACTCTTCAGGACTTCACTGAAGGTGAAATGTGATTGTTCTGACGCACAACAAAGAGCCCTTGAATGCTTCTCTCTTTCTTTGTTAGCTTGTTCACTGCAGTGGGGTACAGCAGTAAAGCCAATAGCAACCGAGAGAGAGTGTGAATGGGGGGGACCCTGTTGATGGTACGCTGGTATGACTTCAATGACCACCCTCTCGCCTCTCTCCTCTATCTTTGCTCTTTCCATTCTGTCAGCAATGACTCTAATGAATGTGAGTTTGCCCACTGACTGAGTAGAAAAAAACACTTGAGAAGACATGCTAGAAATACAGACACTTATACACATCAATGTAAAACATTAAAGGAATGTTCTGTGTTTATCAACAACATACTATCAAATTCCACGGAAAATGGTTTCGACTCATTCCTAAAACCAGATCGACATCAACTTCAAGGGCCTAACAGTTTTGAAGTGGTATTTCATCCAAAAATTTATTTTCTGTCATCATCTACTCACCCTCATGTCATTCCAAACTTGTATGACTTTCATTCTACTGCAGAACAGAAAAGATGATTTTTTTTTTAATAAAGTTTTTAAAAGAACTGTTTTTGTCTAAAACAATGTTTGACCCTATTTACTTTTATTTTTAACTGTTTTTTGTTCTGCATTGGGAAAATAATGCATGTGGTTTTACAACAACATGAGGCCAAGTAAATAGCGATGTTTCCACTTGTATCCCTTTAAACTGTGGGATGAGTCAATATTTTCTGCATGCTATAGGTAGAAATTATTGGGTAACTATGGTAAATTAATTCTCACAGCAATTATTTGATAAGCCCTTAAAATGTTCACATTGAATATTCTGTTTGACTTGAAAATACACTACTGTTCAAAAAATCGAGGTCAGTAATATTTTATTAAAGAAATTAGTTTATCACATTTATAAGGTTACAAAAGATTTCCATTACAAATGTTTTTCTTTTGAACTTCATATTCATCACTGAATCCTGTAAAATGGAATGCAGGAAAGAATGCATGATTGTTTCCACAAAAATATTAAGCAGCACAACTGTTTTCAACATTACAATAAAAAATGATTCTTGAGCTCCAAATCAGTATATTAGAATAACTTCTGAAGAATCACGTGACACTAAAGACTGGAGTAATGATGGTGAAAATTCAGCTATGCATCACAAGAATAAATTACATTCTCAAAACGCTATTTTAAATTGCAATCCTATTTTACAATATTACTGCTTTTTTGATCAAACTAATGCAGACCCGATGAGCATAAGAAAATTTTCAAAAACATCTTGTTTTTGAAACACTTACTGCCCCCAAACTTTTTAACTAGTGTGTCGCATTACTGAACTACAATGGCAATCAGAATTCCATAATCGCATTAAAATACAGAAGTGTCTTTGCATACAGTTTAATCAGGCCATCAGTTAAGGTTTATTTCACCAAAAACAGCCATAATTTATTTTTATGACCATTTCCACCCCCTTACTAACCATAGAACTAACAGTGTTTGCTACTGTACCTTTAAGACCACTATATGTAAATGAACTGTTATGCTCAAATAACCTCCACATGATAGCATAGTTTATGTATCGTTCATCAGAGCCAGCCAAATTGCTGAACAGACATTGATATGCAAATATAGTGGTGGGTGTGCCATGATAACCATGGCCATTTTCCAAATGAGCCGTTTTTGCAGCTTTGTTTCAATTAATGGTCCATATTCTACATTTCACAAACAGGCATGATGGGATCCGAACTGCCTCTCCTTGTGACAGAATCTGCTAACGTTAACTGCAGGGATTCCAATTCTCCTCAAGCAACAAACCGTTACACAACCACAGAAACTTGAGACACTTGCAGCCTTAACAGCCCGTTCAGGAATCTGCCCTGAGCCACTGCATTATGGGTAAGGGAGGACACTTGTGTTTTTGTGGCAGTATCTTTGAGCGTGGAAAAATAAAGACGAAGACTGGGAAAGAGCTTGATGGCGAGAGACATTTCATAACCAAAGAATCCTTGTAATATATAACCCAATCCCAAACAATTCAGCAGCAATTTAGTGGAAGAAAAACAAAAAGCTGAATGGAGAACAAACATTTCATAACCATATGATGAACAGAGATCTACAATATTCAATTCAGCAGCAATTCAGAGGTAAAATGGTCATGATTGGAGCATTACATAAAGAAAAGACTTTTATTACTTGTCACAAGTAAAGCACATGAAAGAAGGGTGTGTGTAGGAACTCCTCGCCCTGTTTCCCAGTTGAGAAAGGTCACAGAAAGCGTAGCTGTTGTGTTTGTGAGGGTGGACTGCGGAGGAAACATGACGTTGGTGCAGAAAGGGTGTTTATGTGGAAATAGAGAACGAAACAGAGAGAGAAACAGAGAAGGAGAAAAGAAGGGTGTTTCCTCACTGAGCTGATGAAATAAAATCTGTTTTTATGTATTTTGCAAAATTCAACAAATCCAACTATCCAGTATCCGCCCACATTGGACTAAATCACAACATTACAATTCCAAGGTTAATCACTTGTCTTTAAACACTAGGCTCGGAATACTCTTCATTGATCCCAGCTGCATGAAGTAAAGCTCAACATTGACGCACACCAGACCCTAAACCAATGTGCCTTTATTATGCTGCTTTAAGTGTGTGAGTGGTGGCTGTTTGATTGGTAATTGGACTGAGATATAGCTGAACCTGTCCTTGGGGGGCGGGAGCTTGTGTCATTGCATTGAAGAACAGATCTAGAGCTCAGAGTACATGTCAGAGGTCCACACTCATCTCTAATACAGCGCCAGCTGAATACAAAATCCCTATTTTGAGTGAACTGACCAATACTGTCCTCTTGAGTCTGACTATAACACTGCAGCTACAGTAAACCTAAAGATTATGTGTTACAGACCTGAAGAATGAATGCTCAACACAAATAATTCAGCTCAATGTTTGTCCACTCATTAAAATAACAAACCTGGAACTACGAATGTCTACATGCACCAAGAAACCAAGGTTCTTCGTCTAGGCCAACCACATGATAGAAGATTATTTATGCACGAGCTTCTCTGTGAGAATTGTTCTTCATATTTTGTAGGTTCCTCTGGAGAAACCTGGGCTTACACGCTTTTACAAAACCTCTGGCTAAAACACCTCTAGCAATAATATTGCTTTGCCAGTGGAAAAACTCTAGTCTGAATCAGGAGAGAAATATGCACAGATCATGCACTATTTGTAAGGGAAAAGAGTCCAAAACAGTTCTAAACAAATATGTCAGTGGATTTTGATGTCAGGGGAGACCAGTGGATGGACTTTTTCACTGGAGGAGGCGTTATTATGAACAGTTTAAAGAAAGTGTTTAAACAATGGACTTGTTTCTCACAAACAACCTAAATAACTTAAGTTTGCCAATTCAAGTGGTTGTGTTACATTTCTGGGGCAAACGACTGGAGTGATTCCTCCACGTTTTATTTTATTTTCCTTATCCACTTTATTTAACCTGTTACTCCCATTCCCAACTTTAGACTGGGGAACGGGAACGTAACAAGTGGGGACTTGTCCAGGATTTGAACCCAGGTCACAGTGGAGTCCTGTGATGTTCCAGTATTGGAAGTCGTGGCCTGATGGTTAGGGAGTCGGGCTTGTAACCTGAAGGTTGCCGGTTCAATTCTCGCACCGGCAGGAATTGAAGGTGGGGATTGTGAATGAACAGCACTCTCTCTGCCTTCGATACCATGACTGAGGTGCCCTTGAGCAAGGCACCAAACCCCCAATTGCTCCCCGGGCGCTGGAGCAATGGCTGCCCACTGCTCCGGGTGTGTGTTCACTGTGTGTGTGTGCGCGTTTGTTCACTACTCAACAAGTGTGCACTTGGATTGGTTAAATGCAGAGCACCAATTTCGAGTATGGGTCACCATACTTGACAATACGTCACGACTTTCACTTTCATTTCTGTGATGTTTTTATCAGCTGTTTGAACTCTGCATTTCAGTATTGTCTCTCTTATCTGTAACGTTACCGGTTTGACCCATTCATTGCTATTCATTGTAATGCTAAAAACTCATCTACATCTTAGATGGCCTGAGGATGAGTAAATTTTATGCATTTATGGGTAACTATTCCTTTAAGGCAGATCAAAATTTCACAAAAACAGTGCAGTAGCGCCCCCTGTTGACCATACGTAATATACAAAATACAACTATACACAATTACTCATATTGCACATTTCAAATGGTAAACCAGGTTTTGTGTTGTAAGTGTCTAACTTACCTACCACCAAAATGTTTTCTTCCGTTCCCACGTGCTGTTTGAGCAGATGGTCAAATTTAGTGAAGTCCCCGAACCACTCACTGCGGTCAAGCCAGCCGCCACTCCGAAATGCATGGTCAATCTAGCCGCCGCGCTGTTTTGTTGTGCGCGCGTATACAGTGCATTACGGCAATCTTCCGCCGGTCTTTCTCCTGCACTCACTCAGCCAAATTTTTTTTTTTTTTTTTTTTTTTTTTTTTTTTAAGGGAAACTAGTCTGTGGTAACAGGGACTTTCCTTTTTGGAGGGCTTTTATTTTGTAATGCAACATCAGACTTGCCTGATTTTTGGTGAGTGACAACCTGAGAAAGTCTACTATCAATCTGAAGTGAAACTAGTCTGTGGTAACAGGGACTTTCCTTTTTAGAGCTATCTGAAATGCTGAGCAAAACAGGTTGGATATGAGATGTCGGGGGCTTTTATTTTGTAATTCAACCAGTTATTTTGATATCATTTTGTTTGAACCTTAATTATTAGGCTGTTACTTAACACTTTTAGACAATTTCATTTTATAAGGCCTATTTTAAATACATTTTTTTAGAGATTATTATAATAATATTACTTACAGTTAATTTGATATTACTTTATTAATTAGTATAATTAATTTTCTTAATATATATTACCCTTACTCTTATTTCCCTGTTCTTGTTTGTATGTGTAAATTAAGCAGCTAAAAAAAAAAAAAAAAAAAAAAAAAATTGGCTGAGTGAGTGCAGGCGAAAGACCGGTGTTGTGCCCATTTTCGACCCCTGCCAAATTATTACTCCCTCTCGTTCAAATCGCTACCTGTTTGCCTAATCCTAACCCCACCCCTAATCCTAACCCCTCCCCCACACCTAACCCTTAACCAACCAATACTAGGAGGGTAGTAATCTGGCGGGGGTCAGAATTTGGCACAACACCGCAAATATTCCATCCAACTTTAAAACATAAACGAAAGTCCTGCGTGTTAGCTTGTAATTAAAATATGCATTACTGTCATAACATCACTTGTTGTGATGGTTTGTAACACAATGACAAGCCCAACTGTGTTCTGGGTCAGATCTGTAAATACTTTGCATAATGTTGATTCATTACATGAAACACTAATTTGTTTAAATACGCTTTGAACCAGGTCATATAGTAAACTATAAAATAAAAATCGGTACCTAGAGGCTCTTACCAAGTCAATTATTTATCAGTTTTACTGTGAATTATAACATGTGCGTCTTAAACACCGAATAAGAATAGAGGAAACTATACAAACGAGTATTTTAAAACAGATCTGTCGGTATTCTGGGTCTGACAAGACAACCCACGTGTTTTTTCATGCATTCTAACCTCGTGGTCATCATGACGCCAAGGGCGGGAATTTAATGCGGTGATGTCAAAATAAAAGTTTAACAAAACGCAAGAGGTTGTTTGCTTGACATTGGGAAATTAACCACACTGTATTGTTTGATTACGGAAAAGTGGATACTTTAAAGTATATTTCATAGACATATTTATATTGATCATAATGTTATGATTCTCGTCAAACGATTATTGTTACTATGATCATGGTTACTTGCCCAGTTTCACTGTAGGTTGGCTTCCAACCACAATCAATAGCATCGATTTAATTAAACTACATAATCCTTTGGTTTCCTGTCTATTAAGACTATTATCTTCTTTACTGAATAATTCATCTGCACCATTCGCAGCTTGTAACGGTTTGGTTTTCAGCCATTGTTATCCTGATGGTGCTGTACTCGTTAAAACACAAGCAGCTTGCCAAAACGCTTGATACAACGTCCCAAAAATATTTTAAACGACAGTGCAAGACTAAAATAAAATAAATGTTACATCAAGTGAATAGTAAATTAAAAATAAAACAACCAGAGTAACAAACATGACACTTAAATAATACAGTAAACAAAGCTCTTTTATGAACTAAACAGCATATTATTTAAAACAACAACATACATAAAAATAAAATATTTCAATGAGATGGTTAGGGTGGAGAATGGTAATTTCAGTACTTTTTAATAACAAAAATTGCCATATACAAAAGCATATGCTATGTCAGTAAATTCTTAATTTCTTTAAACATATTTTATTTTGTTTGTTTATTTTTTTTTACAACATTGTAACATAAAATTGCACGGCCTACGTTGTCTTTTTATCACATTACCCTATCTGATATGATTTTTTAATGTAGCATTTTCAAGTTCTTTTGATACATTTTAATTTAAAAAGTTTCGATCCAACCCCTGGCGCCCTCTACTGATCAGGTGGGCGTGGCGTCTGTGAGTGAGTGGGCGGGGCGATGGCGTACTTCCTTTGGCGGGCGCTGTGCGAAATTCAAAGCCGCGGCTCAAACCAACCGTTCAGTCAGTCCAGTCCGCTTTCTTCGGGTTGGTTCTTCTGGTTAGGATTTGGTCGGATTAAATTCGTTTTTTTTTTGCACGGTGAGTATTTGGATATGTTGTATTTCTTATTTAAACCGTAGGAAGCGTCGTGTAGTAAGAGAAATTAAGTTTTTGTTTGTTTATAACAGTTACTGTGGTTAGCGTAGCATGTTAGCTTGCCCTGTTAAACAAAACAAACAAGTTTTGCTTAAGTTTAATATAAACAGAAACAGTTTTTCCTTATTTTGTGATTATATTAACCGAGATGATACTTTTAAGTGGTAGACTAGACCTCCGGAGGTCGGTGGCTGCGTTGCAGTGACTTTGCTTACAGATCAGCATGTTTGTATTCACTGTTTGTTTAGGCGTGCAGAGATGTCGTGGGATTTTATCGTACCGGTTTGTTTGGACGATCTCGTGAAGTCTGGTGCTGTTAACCAGTATGTGGTTCAAGATGTGTTGTCTGTTAAACAGCTTCCCTCTCATATCAACAGTAAGTACTGAGATCGTTTTAGCTGTATGCATTTCAGTATTGTCTCTCTTATCTGTAACGTTACCGGTGTAATTCCCCTTTTCTGCCTGTTTTGAAGGTTTTAAAGCAGCACTGAGAAGTCAAGGGCCCCTGTGCATCCTGGAACATTTTGACACCGTATACAGTGTTTTGCAGTGAGTGTGGACACATTTCCATAATAATCACATTTTTAAGCGTTTTTTTTTGTTTGTTTGTTTGTCAAAATGTACACTCTTTATGCAACAGTATAATTTGCTCATAAAATGCGAAACACAAACTATATACAATTCCCAAAACCTTAAAACGAGTTAATGAAAAATGTGTATTATTATAAGTTAGGCCTATATAAATGAATATAGGAGAACAAAACTTTAATTACTTTTTAGCAGCTGTTAAACTGAAAGATAGATAGATAGATAGATAGATATATCTCTATCTCTCTCTCTCTCTCTCTCTCTCACAAAGGGATCATCAAATGAAAACTAGTTGACCGTAATAAGTTCTTACAGCTTGTTATATTGTTTTATCTGTCAAGAGTGTTACAAACCCAAGAGCGTTATACAGTTCCTAACAAGAAGCCAAAATGGGAATAACAAAATGGGGAGAAATGTATAACAACAATATTATGTGCTTTATTAAAAAATATCAACTCCATGTGTTACCAAGCTTTTGTTTAAGCATAAATTTTAATTGCATTTAGACATTGTCGCACAGTCGATGTGGCAGTAAAAGAAGATACGCTGGAGCTGCTGATACAAGGTTGGTATCTCATAGTCATACTTGCATAACACCTAGTCTCATATTGCTTCTCATAATGCCCAATGAATCAAAACTACATTTGCCACAATGTTTCACAATGTTCTCTGTTCTCAGTGGTCAGGGGCCTGTCTGTTTCCCTGCCGACCCTTCTCCTGTCAGGCTCTCTGTCAGCCGTGGACCGCAAACAGCAGCTCAACGCTGTGAAGATGAGCGTTTTTCTTCTTTGCAAACTCACAGAAACACTTGAGAGTGACTCATACAGGGAGACTATCGTCACGGCACCCAGCAAGGTACTTCTGAATGTTATCAAGTTTTTATTATTCATAAGTTGTTTATAATATGCCCTATGATGAGAACAAGGCAAATACGAGCTGATTGGCTGGAATTTGTGTTCTCTTGCTTTCTGACTGGTGGGTAATCTTGGCAGAGCAGTGGAGATTGGCTGCGCTGCTGTAAGGGCCCATCCATATTGATGCTGGCTGTCAAGCATAATACAATTCTCCTTTAGAAATGGATATTTGTGGATGATTTGGCAGCTTACAGTGTGTGTGTGTGTGTTTATGTCCCGAGTGTGTGTAAATGTGTCAGTCAGCATAGAGTTACATCTTCTAACAGGCCCACCAGCTGTGAATGTTTTCTTTGGTAATCTGAGGGCAACAATTATTGCTTCTATACTTGTTGGTTTTGTGTATACAGTATATTAAACATGTCTTTGTGTTTGTCTCAGGGTCGTAAGAAGGATAAAGTTGCCGGAAAAGGTCTCCTGCAGTGGGAGAGTGAGAGAGAGACTGTTCTTCAGTGTTTGACTCAACTGCTGCAGCTGGACATTCGCACACTGTGGAGTCTGTCTCTAGTGGAGGAGGAGTTTGTTAGGTAAGACACTGTTTTTCCTCTTAACCTGTCACTTTTAAACTCTAATTTAACATCATGATCACAAATGCAGTTTCTGCTTGTCTAACATTTGTTGATTTATGTAGTTGTGTGACATGCTGCTGCTATAAACTCCTGGAAAACCCCACCATAAGCCACATGAAGAGCAAGTCCACCAGAGATGCCATCATTCATGTGCTAGGAATCATGGTGAAGAAATACAATCACATGTTGGGTAGGTTTATTTTGTATGTACACATCACACACCCGTAAGTAGGTTTGCAGTGGTGTAGATGTTGAGCTGAGATGTTCTGAATATTTTCTGTTTCCTGTACAGGAGCATGTGTGAAGGTGATTCAGCTCTTGCAGCACTTTGAGCAGCTGGCATCACTATGTGCTCAAGCTGTGGCTTCCTGGAGCTCAGAGTATGGGGTCAAGGCCATCATCGGAGAGATCATGAGGTGACACTTGAACTTGTGATACTTTGTTGGTATGATTGCGTATATTATGTAATATCTGATATATCTGTGCTTACAAATAAAGGGGAAAAAAAAGATAACTTACCCATTCACTAATATAGACTTGTATTTCTGGTGTATCACCACTCATCAAATGATATTATTTTACTTGTAAGTGTATAATTTGAAGTTTATTATTATTTAAGGTAGGGGTGCGCCGATCTGATATTCAGTATCGGTATCGCTCTGATACTGGCATTTTCGTCGGTCAGACGAGGCCGATCCAAATCCGATACTGTGCGTATACTGTTGTTATTGTTAAGCCCTACAAAAGCCACAAACACATTATAAAACACCATAAAGTTTTCGTGCACTATATTTCAAGTGTTTTGAAGCTGTTACATAGTTTAATGTGAGGTAGAGATGAATATTTAAGTCAAGTTGACGTAAACTCTTCTCTCCACTGCGGCTGTCTGTCATCCTCCATTCAGCGTTCAAACTGCGTGTCGCGTTCGGTTACTACAGTCAAGATGATAAAACTCTCTGCAAGATTATTAAATGTTCCTAATATTATACTTGATCTGTAAATAAAGAGAAATGGTTTTGCATAAAAGGACTTTATCTTGCAGGACTTTATCTTCATGTTGTTTTCAAAATCTTGTTAGTGTCTGTTAGATCACACTGGACTAGAGAGCACTATGTTCTTAACGAGCACAGTAACTGAAATTTAAAACCGTTAAAAGAAAAGGCTCAAACTATCGCACAGATTTAATACACTACGCATTAATATCTCTTCACTTTGTGCTTTGAAATTTTTCTATGCGGACTTGCGGCGTGCTGTGACTCCGTGTTGCTTCAAGTGCATCATTCTGCTCTCGGGATGCACATAAGCGCTTTGTGCCACTCTGTAGTGGAGCCTTTCGTATCATAATACTTTTGCACAATGAAAGATTATTAATAGCCTTTCTTGTTCATCTTATCTATCATATGTTTTTGCCTCATTACTGTGCTATACATTTAAAAGAAATGTCTTAATTTGACAGTGTATATATATCTATATATAAATATATTACTTGTTTTTCATGAATGTATTTTACAATACATAGACCAATGTATATCATTTTACATGATCATTTTAGATTTAGTCCTATACTTATTCACTTTTATTTGTTCCCCACTAAATAATGGTTTTGTATTTTCCCACTAATTTTAGATTTTATAAAATTGTGCACTCGTGATTTTTCTAGAGTAACTTTTGCTACTGAATTATCCAGTAACCTAGTTTATAATAGTATTTTTGTCATGGATTATAATTATATATGCATTCATTTGTTTTTCTTTACAATAAAGTTTTCTATATTTAGTAGATTGTGTGTAACACAAAGTCATGATCAGGTCAACACACATTGAGGTATAAAAATTCAACACTGATTAAAAAAAAAACTGCCCAGGTATTGGATCGATATCGGTATCGGCAGATACTCAGAATTTTTGGTATCGGATCGGGATCAGATCTGAAAAAGTGGTATTGAGCCACCCCTAACTTAAGGTTATTATTAACTATTATATTTTTGGTTTGCCTCTATGAAAATCCAAAGAAATCAGTTTTTTCATGTATTTACTGCTGTAAGTTCTCTAAATTACATTTTGGGGCTGTGTTTACAGCAAAATAAATATTTGGATTTTAATGTGACATTTTATTACAGTAATATAACATTTTGATTATACTACTCACCCATGATCATTTTCATCTAAATCAAATCTCTATGTGTGTGTTTCAGAGAGATTGGTCAGAAGTCAAGTGAGGAACTAGCCAGAGAAGGTTCAGGTGTGAAGGCTTTCTCCAGCTTTTTGTCAGAACTCAGTACTGTAGTACCTGAAACCATGATCCCTAACATCAGTGTTCTGCTGACACACCTGGAGGGAGAGGTACAGTCACACTTGTGTTCACTATCACATTGCTTCTGTTGTTGGAATCTTGCCCTGTGATGAGACCAAGGCGAATATGAGCCCACTGAATTAGAGTCTGAGCTCTCCTGCGTTCCTATTGGCTGGTAATCTTGGCTGGGCAGTGAAGATTTGCTGTCTTGCTGTAAGGGCCTGCCTACATTCAACATGCCCCTTTCTTTGAAATTTCTATCCTTTGAAGAAATGGGGAAGAAAAAGGATGGAGCTTACATTTTGTGTGTGTGTGTGTGTGTGTGAGAAGGGTCACAGGTTGAGTCTCAGTTCTCTGCGGTAATTCTTTGGGCATTGAGCTCTCTCTTTGGTAATCTGAGGGCAATCATTTAAAAGAAAGCTTTGAGTTTTATAGCTTAACTTGTCTTTGTGTGTGGATGTGTGTGTGCTCTGTTAACATGCTGTTTGTCTTTGGACAGAGTCCGAGCCTGCGGGTGGCAGTGTGTGAGGTTCTCGGTGAGGTTCTTGTCCGGGTTCTGTCTGGTGATAAGCTGGATGATTCTGCTCGTGCAAGCCGAGATCGTTTCCTGGACACACTGCAGGAGCACATCCATGATGCCCACTCACATGTCCGAGCACGTGTGCTACAGGTCTATGCACGTATTGTCAACAGCAAGGTGTGTGGGTTGTTTTTCCCTTTTTCTCTTCAACAGAAAATTAAGGGTTTTATTCTTGGTTTGCTCTAAGATATAATCCCCCGCCTCCTTTCCAGGCCTTGCCCCTGTGCAGGTACACAGAAGTTATGGAGCTGACCGTTGGGCGTCTGGGTGACAAGTCTGTCCATGTGTGTAAGAGTGCTATCCAGCTGCTGGCTGCCTTCATCGCTCATAACCCTTACAGCTGCAAGGTACAAACATGCTCAAAACATCTGGTAGATGCACTACCATTCAAAAACATTAACCTTTATTGACCCCAAACTTTTGAATGCTAGTGTAGTTAACGGTTTACATATATTAAACGTACTTGTTTTTGTTTTTTCCATGTCAAGTTGAGCAGTGTGGACCTGAAAAAGCCGCTGGAAAAAGAGATGGCCAAATTAAAAGAGATGAGAGATGCCCAAATAGAGCAAGTTCCCGGTATGTTTCTTTCCTAATTGAATTGCTCCTTTTAGTCTTTAGCTCCAGTCTGCCTGGAATCACTGGCGCTGCAGAAATTGATTCCAGCTATAAGATTTTAGCTTTGTTTATAGTTGCAGTCATCACAGCAGCTGATCTTTGGGATGCGATGAAACCTGAGTTGGAGATGACTGTGAAAGCACAACTGGAGCCTGGCAGTGAGGAAGAGGAGAATGAAGATGAGGAGACAGGGGGAGAGGAGGAGAGAAGCGACAGAGACACTGCTTTACAAATCGCACAGCTTCTCCGGGAAAGCAAATACAGGTATCTGTGAATTAAAATTCAAATATTCTCATACCCTTACTTCTGTTCACAGACATGCAATGTGTTGTGTGTTTTTTTTTTTTTTTTTTTTTTTTTTTTTTTTTTTGTTTGTAGGAAGGCAGTTGGTCTGTGCATGCGGGCTCACTCTCTATACCCAGAGTCATCGTTCTTCTCAGATCTGGCTGACTTAAATGCAGAAACCCTCATCAAAACACTTGCAACACTTTTCAAGGGTATGTGTTATTTTGAATAGTCTTCTAAACTTCCACATTAAAGAGTTTTGCTCAGGCGCACTGTGGGACTAGTTCTTGGTCTCACCTGCCTAGATTAGATAAGTTTTCTAATCCAAATAAAACAGGAGTTGTGTTTGTGTATCTCTCTTCTCTCAGGCCCAGAGCAGGAGACACCTGAGGGTGTGTCGAGCGATGCTCCACCCACCCCACAGAAAGAGGGGGGAGGGAATGAAGGTAGAGAGAGTGAACTAAAGAAGCAGGAGATGTTGGTTCAATATTTGAAAGACACAGAGAGCTTCGCTCTACAAGTGGAAAGAGCCATCGCTGTCATTAACAACATGCTGTACTGGAAAACCACTACAGGTAATTATGAATTAAATGACTGACTGGTTTATGTTAAAGTTGGCATGAAATGAAAATTCTCCCTATTTTCTAAATGCATTCATTTCATCCATTTACCTTTTAAAGGGGTCATATGACGTTGCTAAAAAGAATATTATTTTGTGTATTTGGTGTAATGCGATTGTGTTTATGTGGTTTAAGGTTCAAAAAACACATAATTTTCCACATTGTACATTATTGTTGCTCCTCTGTGCTCCGCCTTTCTGAAACGATTTTTACAAAGCTCATCGTTCTGAGAAGCGAGGTGTGCTCTGATTGGCCAGCTATCCAGTGCATTGTGATTGGCCGAATACCTCAAGCGTGTGAAGGAAATGTTACGCCCCTTACTGTCTTGTGATGCTGTGTCCCGGCATGACGAGACAAAAACAATAAAACCCATTATAAACTAGGCATTTGTTGCATCCAGTGGGGACATAATTATTGATTATAATGACTTATACTGTCTTTTTACGCGTTGCATCGTGCCTCGTAAACATTACCACGTCTGCATTTGTGATCGGAGAAACGACAAACAAGCACTACACTACACTGCTCAAAACTCGCGTTTGAATAGTCAGTGGCAAATTCTTTAAATATGAAAACATACTTACAGGCTGTGAGTCAGAAGCACCAGACTGTCCTTGCGACGTTGGAATTGCCCGACTTTATAGAAACAGCCTTTGAGCATAGCTGGCAGGCTACTCTCCCAGGTTCAGGAAATAGTCCTCCGTAAAGTGCGCTGCACACTCTAATATTTGGGTTGAACTGTTCTGGAATAGTGTTTGTAAATACAACTTAACCACTGATTTCTAGTTGTGTCCTCTTTTGGAAGCCCAAACAAAGTAGTTTCGCTTTCACAATGAAACACAGCGTCTCCAGGACATGGCGCCGCCGGCAGCAACAATATTACAGCGAGAATAAAAATCACGCTCTCTTTCTTTGTGTATACATTTGGGCAGTGTTATGCAAATCTTCCCACACAGTGACGTAGACGTGGGGTAGAGGCTGACATTTTTTCGGGAATCCCGCGGGATGGGAAACAAAATTACTACGAATCACGTGATTGGGACGGGACAGGAAAAAATGTCTGCGGGAGTGGGCGGGATCGAGAATAGTACACTATGATACCCAAATATACCTTTTATATAAATAAACTATAAACTGTATATTTTAATTTTGAACTCAATTCTAGTTGCCCTGTCTCTTTATGCTCTCCTCCTGTTTGCTTTGGTGTGGCTGGTTAAGTGAATGACGCAGTCCATGACGGACAGATCGCGTCTGGTCTGTGGTAATATAGTACTCGGGTCTCGGGCAGGACATCCAAACGCTCACCGATCATTCATCGGCCTCAAGTATGGCTTTTTATCTGAAAGATGTATGTAGTAGCAACTTTATATGGCTGCTTAATCTAATGTAAACCTAGAGAAATGTGTGCTCGGTGCAGGACAGGTGCCGGTGCGCTCACTTGCTCTTAAAATCTCTGTAAACTCTGTAATTTTTGGTCATACAGATAAAAGTGGCCTAATACATCTTTCAAATCTGTAAAGACTCTACGTTTATTTGTGTGCACTCAGAATAACAACGAAACGTTGCGCATCTGTAAAGTAATTAAAGCAAACAGGATGCGCTTTCTGCCGTCTAGGTCTCTGTGAACTTGAGCAAGAAACTAAGAAACTCCGTCTGAAAAATATATCTATAGAGAGTGAAATGTCTACTTTCAAATGAAAAAAAATTCAAATAGAAAATGTGTTAGCATGGATGATTTACATGAAATTTAATGTGTGTGCAATGCACACTGCATTGTTTAAGCTGGCTTTCAGTTCAGTATAATAACAGAACTACATTTTAGATTTTTATTCAACTAAGGTGGGCATGCTGTGATCTGTACTGTATTTTTACTGTAACTGACAGATTCCGGCCAAAAAAAAACAACAACACGGGAGTGGGAGGGAATGGGAGTCATTCTTCCGGGATTGGACCGGGACGGTATTTCCCCCCGTTTTTTTGTGGGATTGGGACGGGACGGGTTTTTTATTTATTTATTTTTTTTATTATTATTATTTATTTATTTTTTTATTTTTTTTGTGGGAGTGGGACAGGAGAGGTTTGAAAATCCACTCCCGTGTCACCCTCTAATGTGGGGGTGTGTTTAAATGAGCCCTTTTAGGAGGGGAATATTTCTTTGGGTTTGAGACTTTAGGGATCTTATCTATGCATGAACAGCTTGTAACACTCCAAAGAGAAAGGAAAACTTGAAATCGCATCATATGACCCCTTTAATCAAAATGATTTAACTCAATCACTTGGTGAAAAGACTTTTCTCTCATGACACGCCAGACGTTCCCAGTCATTTCGTCCACTTAAACCCCTTTCTTACAACTGACTGCAAGGTCTCATTCAACTCTGCCTCAATCCAGTTAACAACCAGTGGTTAAAACAAGTCCCTGCCATGCATTTTCTCCATTTTTGATTATTTGTTTTACTCTTAATATAAACCTCAATATAGAAGAAAAGACTCTGACTTTAAATACTAAATACAAGGTTGGCAATGTGTAGTTTTCTTTCATTGGTCTCCCTCTCTCAGTTGTGCAGGAGGCGGTGCAGTTCTGTGTCACAGCGTTTGAGTTTAGTGTGGCCAACTCTGTATGTGGAGTCAGAAAGATGCTGCCTCTTGTCTGGTCCACTGATGCCACAATCAAAGATGCTGTCATTCAAGCCTACAGACGCCTGTACCTCAACCCCCACGGTGACAGCACCAGGTCTGCAAACATTTTGATTTGTTCCTTAAGGCTAAAGGAACACAATTTGAGAGATTCAGTAGCTCAACTGGCCTTTTGTGTCTGTCCATCAGGGTGAAGGCTCAGACTCTAGTGGATAATCTGTCAGATCTGATGATCGATGCTTCACTGGGGACCGTCCAGTGTCTAGAGGAGATTGTGAGTGTCTTTTGCCCTGCGTGTAAGCAGTCATTCCCATAATTTATTATTCTTTGACATTGTTTTTGTCTTGGTGCAGGTCCAGGAGTTTTTCAGCAGTGAGAGTGCCCTGCAGACTTCAGTGGTGCAGGTTTTGTGGGAGAGGTTCTCTGGTAAACGAGAGACTAAAGCACTTCACAGGAGAGCTGCAGTGCTATTGCTGGGCATGGCAGCACGGTGAGACACTCAACTCTTAAAGCTTCCCAGATGTCTTAGAATGATTCTAATTTAATATCACAGCATAATTTTGCCCAATGATGAGACCAAGGCGAATGCTAGCTCACTGGGTAAGAGTCTGAGCTCTTCTGTGCTCCTATTGGCGGGTAATCTTGGCTGGGCAGCGGAGATTTGCTGCTTTGCTGTAAGGGCCTGCCTACATTAAGCAAGTTCTTCCTATCAAGCTCTCCCTCAGAGAAATGTAGGAGAAATTTGGGAAGGATGATCATTGTGTGTGTGTGTGTGTGTGGACACAAGTTGAAACTCAGTTCTCTGTAATGTCCAATGAGCTATGAGCTAGTTCTTTTGTAATCTGAGGGCATTCTTGTCTTTATCATGCTGTTTAAGGCAAGGTGGGCATTATTTCAGTCTGTTACTTCATTTTGTGTGTTTAGTGCTGAGAGGGAGGTGGTTCTCAGCAATTTGGACACACTCTGCTCTGTCGCTCTGGGTGAGAAGGTTGCAGAAGATTACCTGCTGGCTCGGGACACACTCATCACCATTGCTAACATAACAGACCATGTGAGGGTAAGTATTTACACGTATGTGTATACAACCAATCAAAGGTTTGGGATCTTTTTATTTTATTTATTTTTTTCCCTGAAAAGTCTCTTATGCTCACCAGAGCTGTGTTTGTTTAATCAAAATACAGTAAAAACAGTAATATTGTAAAATAATATTAGAATTTAAAATAGTTTAAGATGTATTTTTAAATGTATTCCTTGTGATGCATAGCTGAATTTTCAGCAGCCATTACTTCATTCATCAGCGTCATATGATCCTTCAGAAATCATTCTAATATTCTGGTTTGTATGCTCTTGTGTGTCTCAGCAATCCAAGGGTGTACCCTTCAGGCTTCCTATGGACCACCATCTCTTCAGCTGTCTGTCCCAAGCCATTGCTGATGGTTTGTACTTTTAGCTCCTTTTGCCATTGTTTACATCTCTTAGCTTTTGTGTTGGGTAATCTGATCATAAGTTTCTTATAAAATGCTGTACCAAAAATTTGAAAGGCTTTGCCACACTTTCCCCCAACACATCCTTTTGTGATTTTTCTTTCCATGTGAGTAGATAGTCCTTCGTTGTTTAGGATCTGTTGGCTTTAATGCTACAAATGCAAATTGACCATGTGTCCGTTAACACTTTTACATCTTCAAGATTTATGGAACCCATTTATACTTATTTTTAAATTTTGTCTTTTTTTTTTTTTTTTTTTTTAATCAAATCAACCAATCTGTGGATGCCAGGTGTAAACGTGGTCTTTCTCTCATTCTCCTTTCTTTATCTGTTTTTTTTTCATACGTTTCTGCTGTTGGGTAATGACTGTGCCTTCATTTGAACAGGAGTAGTCCAGTCCGACCCCCACTGGCAGACCTTCATGGAACAGGCTGTCCGTCTCATCTACTTTTTGGCAGAGTCCCCTGACCAGCTGTGTTCCCGCCTCCTCCAGCGGTCTGCTCATCTTCTATTGGAACAAATCACAGAGGGCGGCGAGCCCAACCAATCTCAACTGCAGGAAGGCGGGTCTCAGGGCTCCGAGGAACAAGGTAATCTTAGCACAAGAGATAGGAATTGACATGAACTACTATATAAAAATTTACAGAAGAAAATTACACTACAATTTAAATGTTTTCTATTTTAATATTTCACTATATATCTTAACTGTTAATCAAATTAATGCAGCCTTGGTGAGCATAAGAGACCCTGAAATTGTGTACACGTTTATGATTGCAAAGGTAACCTTCTTGTTCTAGTAAATTGCGTGAGCTTGGCCCAGGTGCTTTCACTGTGTGGAGCTGTGGCCTTCTGGCAGGTGTCTCATCTTGAGAGAAGTGTAAGCGCTGAGCTGCGGAGGAGGAGAGGAGAAAAGGAAGAGATGGAGGAGAAAGAGAAGGCACCTGCCAACAAAAAGGTTGGTCTCAATATAGACAGTCCACTGATCGGTTGTTACCTGTTTTCTGTACAATCACATTAAAGTGCTGCCCAATGCACACTGCTGACTTATTTATGTGTCATTTGCTAGGAGGCTAATGACAGTTGTGTGGAGGAGGAGCTCGGGCTAGTTGGCGCCTCAGCTGAGGACACAGAGGCAGAGTTTATCCGCAAGACCTGTGAGACTGAGTTATTATCTGGTGAGCTCATCTAAAGAAACTGTTGGAATAAAGAGAACAGTCTTCATAAACATACATCATTATTTTGTTTATTAACATGTTCTTACCTGACTCACAAAGCACTAAAGCACTGATCCCTGTTGCACTGTGGTCTATCTTTGCAGAAGGGAACATGTTGAGTGCCTTTTTGCCTTTGCTGGTGAAAGTTTGCAGCTCTCCAGGGAAATATTCCTACCCTCAGCTCACCACTGCTGCCTGCCTGGCTCTGTCTCAGTACATGATGATCAGGTATTTCTGCTATTGGTTTATTACACTACTGTTCAAAAGTTTGGAGTCTGTAAGGTGTTTCTGTTTACAGAAATGTTTTTAAAGAAGCCTCTTATGCTGACCAAGGCTGTACTTATTTGAGAGTGAAAGGTTGTTTACAATCTAAAATAACTGTTTTCTATTCGAATATATTTTAAAATGTAATTTGTTCCTGTGATGCAAAGCTGAATTTTCAGCAGCCATTACTCTAGTCTTCAGTGTCATATGATCCTTTAGTAAATATTGATTATTGTCCCCAAACTTTTGAATGGAAGGTTATATTACATTATAATACTACATATCATATTTGTTTCTTTAACCATGCAATATTAATATTCTGTCTATTTCTCAGTCCTGCTGTTTGTAAAGACAATATCCGGCTGCTTTTCACTGTGCTGGAAAAATCCCCACTTCCTGTTGTCAGAGCCAACACAATTGTTGCTCTTGGTGACTTAACAGTCCGCTTTCCCAACATCCTGGAACCTTGGACACCCAATCTTTACGCCAGGTAGCTTCCAATCACAAGGTCAAACAACCACTGATGTAGGAATATTTTGCGTAGTTCTAGTTGATTTTAGTTCCTGCTAAATCTATCACATTGCTGTCATCTGAAAGTTTGATTCATTTCAATTTGGTTGGAATATGTTTTGAAATGTCTTGTACTATGTGCTGGATTCTGGTGATCAGTATTGTAACTCATTTGTTTTAAGGTTGAGTGATGAGAGCGCATCTGTGCGGCTGACTGCCATCACGGTTTTGACTCAGCTGGTGTTGAAGGATGTGATGAAGGTCAAAGGTCAGGTCAGTGAGGTCGCAGTGCTCCTGCTGGACCCTGAGCCACACATCGCCAGCCTCGCTCTCAACTTCTTCAATGAGCTCTCTGCAAAGGTAGTCGTTCCACTGCAGCTCTGCCGTCTCTCTCTCTCTCTCTCTTATGCCTCCTAAGATGAGATGCACTAATTAGAACTCGCCAATTTATTTATTCATTTTTGTCTTTCAGGACAACGCCATTTACAACCTGCTGCCAGACATCATCAGCCGATTATCTGATCCTGAACGTGGAATGAAGGAGGAGGACTTCAATACCATTATGAAGTGAGATATGATTTATGCTGCTATTGCTGTTTAACTTATTCTGCATGACAAGCCATAAATCACTTCTATTTAACTTTCTCTTTCAGACAACTCTTCTCCTACGTCACTAAAGAGAGACAGACAGAGAGTTTAGTGGAGAAGCTCTGCCAAAGATTCAGAACCGCAAAGTGGGTATCAGACATGATTTGTTTTTCATTGAGCTACACAGTCTCACAATGGAAACAGTGCTCTAAAAACATCTTTCCCGTTCATCACCAAAACTAAAAGGTTTAACCTTGTTTTGGAAGATTTTTCTACTTCAAACAAGTCCAAAGATGCAATTCTCCAAAATCAAATTTAAAAAAGGGCAATGAGAGCTTTTTGTGGTGCACTGGAAAACATTGCTAGAGCAACATTTATGAGACTGGGCTCCTTTATGACAGATGATCAGTGTGAAGGACCAGGGGCCAGATTCACGAAAATCTTCTTAAGAAATAAGTTAAGAAATTTCTTAAGATAAATTTCTTGAAGTTCGTAAGAATGTTCTTAAGTGCAATTCTTGAAAAATTAAGTTCTCAAATATATTCTTAAGAACATCTTAATTTTTTTTCTTAAGAAGAAAATGACAGTCTTTATCTAAGTGAATACATGACGCACTGAGAAACTCACACTTTATTTTCTTATTGCGCTTCCTGCAGATTACCAATAATCATAAGCACGCACACTCTTTTTGTCGTGACTTTGGCGATCTTTCCGTGTATTATATGTAGCTAATGTTGTTGTAATGCTTAAATATAACAATTAATTTGAAATAACCCAATAAAACCTGAAGGTTGCCGGTTCGATTCTCGCACCGGCAGGAATTGAAGGTGGGGATTGTGAATGAACAGCACTCTCTCTGCCTTCGATACCATGACTGAGGTGCCCTTGAGCAAGGCACCGAACCCCCAATTGCTCCCCGGGCGCTGGAGCAATGGCTGCCCACTGCTCCGGGTGTGTGTTCACGGTGTGTGTGTGCGTTTGTTCACTATTCACTGCTGTGTGTGTGCACTTGGATGGGTTAAATGCAGAGCACCAATTTCGAGTATGGGTCACCATACTTGACCATATGTCACGACTTTCACTTTCACTTTTCATTTAAGACAAGTCTGGGGCTGTCCTAACTTTAAGAAGTTATTTACGATGATTTTTAAGAAGATTCTTTTCAAGAATTTGAATTAGGTTTTGTCTTAAGAACAATCTTAAGAAAAAAGATAAGAATATTCTTAAGAAGAATGTTTGGGAATACAAAATATTCTTAACTTTTTTCTTAAGTTAGAAAATAAGAAGAAAATGGCAGTTAAGAAGAAATTTCTTCTTAAGAATGTTTCGTGAATCTGGCCCCAGGTCTGCCTTATATGATCTTGCCCTGTTTTCTGTTTGCAGGACCGAGCGTCAGTGGGTAGATCTGGCCATGTCTCTGTCCTTGTTGTCTGTGTGCGAGCGAGGTTTCAAAAAGCTGCAAGAGTGCTGGGACTGTTACAGTGATAAACTCACTGAGCCTGGAGTCTATCAGCCCCTCCTGTCCATTGCAGCCAAACTCCGTCGAAGAGCCAAACCGCAGTTTAAGGTACTAAATTTGTGTATGTGTGGCTAGAAAAAAAAACAGCGCATTGGATACAAGTGTGCACACACAGCACTGATCAAGGCTTGGTGACTGTTTATACTAGTGTGTTGAAAGGAGCTGTTTGTTTAGGCGCAGGTTGAAGACTACGAGAAGCGCTTGACAGCTGTTCACACTAAAGGGCTGGAGAATGTGGAGAACGAGGAGAGTGAACAGCAGATGGAAGAAACACAAAGTCAAAACCTACAAATGCCACGACCACACAAGCGTGTGCGCAGAACCACACGAGGTGAAGTGATCAAGCAGATCAGATCTCACAAAGAATTCTATTATATAAATTCATCTCATTCTGTCTCTGTATCCTTCAGGACGTGGTAAACCGAAGTTAGATGACAGCGACTTTGTAACCCCAAGAAAATCTTGTTCTCAGCCCAAACCTGCCATCACCTTCACTAGTGATGAAGAAGAGGAAGAGGGTCAGTCACTTTCACATGATTATCAGTTTTACTTCTCATTTATTCCATGTTAATTGTGCCGTAAAGTGCTTTAACATCCTTAATTTTGATTCTTTTTCAGATGCTGTCATGGCTGAGAGCGAGACGCCTAAAGTGACGACACCCATCGCCCGCACACGACGCACTCGTCTCAGACACTGAGCACTCTTTTTCAGAATTTCCAGTTTTTTAATACCTCTACAATGTAATTTGGTTTTAGAAAGATGAGGTCTGTGACTATTTGTCATTTATAAATGTTTAATGTTTTAGTTGCCATCAATATGGTATATGTTTTTATTTTTTAATTAAATATTTTTAAACCAGGAAAGTAATGGCTGTTTTTATGTTGTTGCATATAAATGTCTCATACTCAAATGTATGTATCATTTCAGTTTTTTTTTTTTTTTTGTTTTTTTTTTAAATAATAAATTGCATTTAAAACGCAAGTTTTCACACATTTTGGATTTGAACATGAAGTTTTACATGCTTCTCAATTAGAGTAAAATCCATGAATGAGCATGTAATATCGAAATTGGAGGAAAGTCACTTTTACATCCAGTTAATCCAGTTTTAACTGAAAGTGTTGTTCAGACACGGGACTTTAGTTTTGTAGGCGGTCATTCCGTCTAAGCTGAAGAGATTTAGTGTGTTTTCACGAAGCTGAACTGTGTGTGGGCTGCTCTTATCGCGTCTGCAGTGCCTGCGTTTTTCTTTCGTAGAATGCCGTTTCATTCTTAGAAGTTTGTTGCAACGAACGGGAAAACAACGATTAAAGAGTCTGTCTCCGAAAATGAGATCCTGATCCGTGTGAAAGTTTCAGCTGCGTGCCATTGATTAATGTAGCGTGAAAGAAACTACCTCAGTTGCTTTAGTATTGTAACGTCGAGTCCAAAGTTAAAAGACTTACTATGAATTTATATGTGCTTCGCAAGAGTCTTTTTAACCACTGTCTGAAAATCTCAAAGAGAAATGAAGTGCATGAGCGAGGTCAGTGGCTGCAAATATGCAGATCCAAAACATCTGCACCAAAAAACTTCTGTGATTATGAGAGCACGAGACGGATTTACAACATACAAGTTCCTGAGCGGTTTAATTTCGCCAGGGACGTGCTGGAGCAATGGGAAACAAAAGAAAAGGTAATTTAAGAAAATGCTCAGCTGTTGTTCTAATATGTTTGTCCCTTGTTCCATTTTACTGTAAACTGGATAGTACGCATTGTACATTACTAAACACTGAATAAATTTACGTTAACGTCCGGTTAATATTTTGACTGGATGGATAATATTTTTGAATAATTTCTAAACAAACATTGTCAGGAAACATTTCAAGACATTGAAAATACACGAAAAAGACGCTGTTTGGCAATAAGAAAACTTTGAGGCTGTTCTACCAATATTTTGGGGCGGGGCTTAGTGGAAGATGGGGGAAGGGGAGGGGGTGTTTGGAAACCCAGTTTGTCATTACAGGTGCATCTCAATAAATTAGAATGTCATGGAAAAGTTCATTTATTTCAGTAATTCAACCCAAATTGTGAAACTCGTGTATTAAATAAATTCAATGCACACAGACTGAAGTAGTTTAAGTCTTTGGTTCTTTTAATTGTGATTTGTGACTTGTATTATCCCAATCTTCTTAGTTCATTTTAATCCCATACAGTTATTTCACAATGCCAACACTTGTGAAATTGTTCAGTATATTGTTGCGGTATATTACAGATCGGACAGAGGTCGTCTCTTCCAGCTCTGTGGTGGGTGAATGACAGCGGGGAGGAGGTCCGGTGGAGTTTTGAGGAGTTGGGCTTTCACTCCAGAAGACTTGCAAATGTTCTGCATCAGGTGTGCAGTTTGGAAAGAGGGGATCGTGTGTTCCTCATCTTACCCAGAGTCCCTGAGTGGTGGCTGGTTAATGTGGCATGTCTCCGAACAGGTACAGTCTCACAGTCCTTTTCAATTGGGCTTGTTAGGCGTATGCTGAGACATTTTCAGGATTCATTCACCCTTGCTCTGCTTCCCTTTCCATTGGTTCATTGTTAGAGTTAAACTTTAATCTACTTTTATTGATTCACACTGCTGGAGAGACAATGCTAGTTTAGACCAGCTTAAATTTGACTTGTGTAATTTGAACGTTCTCTACTAGATAAGCCACCAGTTATTTTCATGTTATGACTGATAACTGATAGATGCCAGATATTTAAATTCCATACTATTTGGTCTAAATAAATAAAAACACGCACGCACGCACGCACACAGTGGTTCCTCTTTAAACTCCCTGTTTCCTTGCACAGGTACGGTTCTGATCCCCGGCACGTCTCAGCTCACTGCTCGAGATATCCGCCACCGGCTGCAGACGTCTGGGGCTAAGTGTGTGATCACAGATGAATCTTTGGCTCCACTGTTGGACACATTAGCCTCAGACTGCCCTTCCATCTCCACCAAGCTTCTGCTGTCCCACAGGGCCATGCACGGCTGGGGCAACCTGACCGAACTCATGGGGTGAGTGGAGAGCAAGAGATGTGTGTGTACATGGAGCACTGTAATTTACTGAAGAAATGACTGAGTACGTTCCTTAAAAGTATATACAAAATTACAAATTGGTGATTTATTTAAGATCAGATGTTGTATTTGTGCTGTAGAAAAGTGTCAGATGATCATGTTTGCATGGACACCAGGAGTGAGGAGGCCATGACTATCTTCTTCACCAGTGGCACGACCGGATCTCCAAAAATGACCCAACACAGCCACTGTAGTTACGGTCTGGGGCTCACGGTGAACGGCAGGTTTGTAACATTATGAAAGTTAAATAATGTGAAAATTTATACATGTTATGTAGCTAAAGATGCATTCAAAGTTATGTATATATGTAATAATGTACACAATGGAAAGTTTGAGAACAGTAAGATTTTTTTTTATTTATACTTTTAATCAGTAAGGCTGCATTAAATTGATCAAAAGAAATGGTAAAGACATTTATAATGTTATAAAAGATTCCTATTTCAAATAAATGCTGTTCTTTTGAACTTTTTATTCATCAAAGCATCCTAAGAAATGTTGGTTTCCACAAAAAATATTATTTATTACTGATAATAATAAATGTTTCTTGAACATCAAATCAGCATATTAGAATGATTTCTGAAGTATTATTATTATTATTATTATTATTATTATTAGAATGACACTGAAGACATTGAAAATTCAGCTTTGCATTACAGGAATAAATTACATTTTAAAATATATTCGAATAGAAAGCAGTTGTTTTAAATTGTAGTAATATTTGAAAATATTGCTGTCTTTACTGTATTTTTAATCAAATAAATGTAATGTTTATTTGTGTGTGTGTGTGTGTGAATTCTTAAGGTACTGGCTGGATCTGACTGAGCAGGATGTGTTTTGGAACACGTCAGACACAGGTTGGGCCAAGTCTGCATGGAGCAGTGTGTTTGCTCCATGGATCCAGGGAGCGTGTGTGTTTGTTCACCACATGCCACGTTTTGATACAAGTACAGTCCTCAAGGTACAGGAACATCACAGGTCCATTCTTGACTGGAATGTTCTGCTAACTCTTTAAAAATGTCCCTAACAAAGCTGTATGAAAGTGTTTTATGGAAAAACCAAAAGTTATAACACGTAATCTAACTTTATATGACTTGTTGATTTTTGCTGTTTGTTTTTCTCCTGACAGACTCTAAGCAGCTATCCCATCACCACTTTCTGCACGGCACCAACAGCCTATCGAATGCTTGTACAGGACGACATCTCCAGGTACTGACTGTAACTGGTGCACTGTATTTGTATTTAAATTATCTTTTAGCTCTATCTTTACAAGTTTTTAGAGGCTTCAGTTATGATTATTGGGTTTTATATATACTGTCAGCAGAAGTTTGTTTTTAATGGCAGGTATGTTGCAAGTTTTTAACTGAATTGGTTATTAAATGGCTGAGAATCTTTACCTGGATGTTGTAATGATCACAGCAGAATGAGACTGATTCATCTGGTCCAGGTCTAGTCCTCATCTTTGTCTGTGGTTTTTGACAGGTTTACGTTCAGGGCTCTTGAGCACTGTTTGTGTGCAGGAGAGCCCATTAACCCAGAGGTGATGTGGAAATGGAAAGAACTCACTGGATTGGACATCTATGAGGGTTATGGACAGACTGAGACTGTAAATAAACATTTAAAGGAATAGTTCACACATTTTAAAAATTTCTCACCCTCAGGCCATCCAAGATGTAGAGGAGTTTGTTTCTTAATTAGAAAATTTTGGAGAAATTTAGCCTTACATCTCTTGCTCACCAATGGATCCTCTGCAGTGAATGGGTGCCGTCAAAATGAGAGTCCAAACAGCTGATAAAAACATCACAGTAATTCACAAGTAATCCACACAACTTGATCAAAAAAGTGAACGCACAGCTTTTCACTTCACAAGATGGCCTGGAGTCGTGGTATGGATTATTGTGATGTTTTTATCAGCTGTTTGGACTCTCATTCTAACGGCACCCATTCACTGCAGAGGATCAATTGTTGAGCAAGTGATGTACTGCTAAATTTCTCCAAAGAAACAAACTTATCTACATCTTGTGTGGCCTGAGGGTGAGTACATTTTCAGCAAATGTTCATGTTTGGGTTAACTATTCCTTTAAACAGCTGAAACTCTTTTCTTGAATCAGGTTTGATAGGATCATTATAGACATGAGTGAAAATGGGTCCTAAATTAGCATCTGTTTTCATCTATATGGTCACAGATTCATAACAGAGACAGAGAATAAAATTAAGCATAGTCTTGTGTGCTGTCAAACAAAGATAGGTTATATCACTTTTTTCCACCCAGGTTTTAATAGCAGGGACATTCAAAGGCATGAAGATCAAACCAGGATCTTTTGGAAAGGCATCACCAGGATATGATGTTCAGGTGCAGTAACAGTCTGTCCAGGGTTTAAACTGGGTATAATAATAGTTGATTGTTGTACCTACTGGCTTCATATTAAAAATAACTATAATATATGGACTGAGATATAATAATTACATAAAAATAAAAAGATTAAGTTTTAAAAATTACAAAAAAATGACAGAAAAGCAATTGAGGTAATACATTGTTTTCTTTCATCTATTGGATTGGCTTGTTTTCCTGTGAGGTGAACTGTGGACTATTTTGGTTTAAGGTGGTGGATGAAGATGGTTCTGTTGTGCCACATGGACAAGAGGGAGACCTCGGCATCAGAGTCAAACCAGACAGACCCTTCTCTCTTTTTACAGAGTATACAGTATGTTTTCCTTTTTCACATATTATTAGTCTGTACTAACAAAAAAGTTCTTGAGCTCGAGTTGCACTAACTAAACATCGATCTAAATTCATCTTATAGGGGGAGCCAGAGCGCACGGCAGAGTGTTTCCGAGGTGATTTCTACCTGACGGGTGACAGGGGAGTGATGGACGATGAAGGATACCTGTGGTTCATCGGCAGAGCTGATGATGTTATCCTGTCTTCAGGGTACGGAATTCTGCTTATCATAACCATGATGTTAAATTTTTAAATCTCATGTTGTGTGTGTGTTTTAGGTACCGCATTGGTCCATTTGAGGTGGAAAACGCTTTGATAGAGCATCCAGCTGTAGCAGAATCTGCTGTGGTCAGCAGCCCTGATCCGGTTCGAGGAGAGGTAGCGCAATGCATTCTGGGATTGCCTTCTCCAGTGTGACCTTAGAATTATGCAAAAACTACATAACATAGAAGACCAGAATTATCAGTAGAGTGCATATGATGCATTTAAATGGTGTCTAAGTATGCAGCACAAAAGAGTTTGTATGTAGTTGATATAAAATTGTAACTAAGATTATCATACATATGTAATACACAACTGTGTTTATTCCGAATTATATTTGAAAAATTTTTTTTTTTTAAATTGTGCTGCTCCATGTTTTAGGTGGTGAAGGCTTTTGTAGTGCTGACAGCAGATTATAAATCAAGAGACCATAAGGAACTGATCCAGGAACTGCAAACACATGTGAAGACTGTGACAGCTCCTTATAAATATCCACGCAAGGTGACTTACAATTCAAATTCAGTACTTCCGCATTTAATCCTTAACTGGAGAGCTTTTCAATTTAGTCCATTTTAAAGGAATATTTTGTTCCAGCTTTTAAATGTTGAACTCATTTTTTTCATCAGATTGAGTTTGTGGATCATCTTCCCAAGACAGTAAGCGGGAAAATCAGGCGAGTGGAGTTAAGAAAGAAGGAATGGGGACAGCAAACAAGCTAAATCTGGAAATGAGAACTAATCTCTGTACATCACATTCCACCTTTTTATATACAACATTCCCAGATGTCTTCCCACTTTAATGCATCACATTTAAGACTGATAAATGGATCTACAGACTACAAGTAGTCCTTCAGCTCGCCTGCAGGTGGAAGCATTTCATAACAATCAAGTTGCAGAACTCGTTTCTAATGCTGCCTTCATGTGCTATCGGAATTATCGTAAATACGAGTTTCCTATTTAAATTTATCGGTTTCCTAGTCGGTATTTACTACTGGGAAAATCAGAAATAATTTTGATATCAGAGTTTCCGAGTTGGGCGGGTCATAAACTTTAAACATGGTGGAGGGCACAACCATTGCTGCTGTCAATGCTGTTCTCACAACAACTACAATCCCTTTGTCTTGTTGCTAAAGTAGTGTACTTATAGGCTAGATATGAACAATCATTCAAAGCATATTGTATGTTTTATAAGTAGTGAAATAAGCATGTGTTTGACCGAAATTCCAGAATTGTCAGCAAACTACATGTATAGCGCGGTGAATGTTTATATGATTGTCAACCAATGGGATGCTACATTTTATTCTTTCCGACATTAAAGCACTTGAATATGACAAGCTCGTGATCACAACTTCATAAGTGGGAAATAGGAAATTTCCCATAGCACATGAAGGCAGCACAATTTCATGCATCAAACATTTTATATGATTCTACCTCATGTTTAATCATGTTTAAATTGGCATCTGCTCATAAACTAGTGTGTTTAGACAACTTTATCCTGCGTGTAGTAAAATGTAAGTCACGGGACATGCTGAACTGGTCCCATCACTGTGTCGAAGAAGGACTTAAATAAACTCGGAAAAACAGAGTCGAGTCACAACAAACGCAGTTAAATAACCGATGAACAGTAAAGTTTCACGAAAGAAACGTCGAACACACAATAACTCAAATTCAGAAAATATCAAAGATAATCGCAAACGCCAAAGCGTGGACTAGCAAACAAATGAAAAGCAAACGCTCTCCCCAAACTCAAAATTTATAAGCCTTGCAGTTCAAATGTGTTTTATTCTTTTCATATTCAATTGTAGATCGTATTCTGCATATGCAAAACCTAAATGTGAATCAATTTGTAACAAAATAAGCATTTATATAATTAACGTCTTTTTTGAGTAATTAATAAAAGCATTTTTGGGTGACTGTTAGATAAAACTGGTTTATAATCTCTTCCAAACACGGAGTGATCCTTTTTTCCTCAAGAGCATGATGTCATGTGACTGATGACAGATGGCGGACACAAATCTGATCTGTGCTGAATGATGAGAGGATTGTGTGGTTATAAAGATTTCTGAATTTACCCCACAGAGAGGAATGAGAAATGCAGTGATTTTTCAGATGACAAATCTGTTAGTAAATTAGTCTTGACCACTAATGGAGAAAAACAGCTTCACTACAGCAAACAGATAACCTGTAGTGTGAAATAATAATAATAATAATAATGTGACAACTTTTGAAAAATGAAAGGCTGTATTTTATTTTCACACTGCCAAAACTTTAACCAAGCTGTAAATTTCCCACTCTGGTTATTCAAGGATCATCGAGGGTGAAATGTAGTGGTGCGGCACACTCACTGACTGCAGTAATGAGAGACAGGTGCTGTTTAATTGACCTGTTAATGGGGCTTATGCTTATCAGGTGGAAAAACAGAGCCATAGACTTAACAACTGAAATATCAAGCCAAAATATGCCAGACCTCAGCCAATTCAACTGCTTCATGGCATGTCATTAAATCAGACTGTAGATGTTTGTTATGACAGCCTGAAGGATGTCGGGCCTGAAAACACCGCTTTGTTTGTGTATGCAGAGATGTATTTGTGGATGGATCTGTTGGTTTTGGTTTGCAGCAAGTAATTTGAATGGCTCAAACTGCTAACATTTTGCTGACAACAGCCAGTGCTCCACACAGAGATCTGATGACAAGAAACAGAACAAACTGAGATAGACTAAAGCCAGAAGAACTGTGGCAACGTCTCCCAGATGCTTCAAGAAACTTACCAGTAAAGCTACAGTACTGTTAAAAGTTTAAGGCACTTGTGTAAAAATGCTGTAACATGACGATGTTGTCAAGAATAATGTCATAAATAGATTTTCTTTATCAATTAACTAAAATTAAATCAACATTTGGTGTGACCATCCTTTGTGTTTAAAGCAGCTTTTTTCCCTAAGTGCACTTGCGCATAGTTTTCGAGGTAGCTTTGCAAGTAGGTCTCTTGAAGCATATATTAGCATTAAATGGTCCTGTGATGTGACAAATGAATTGTTAAAACTAGACTTACTAAATAATGCCTCTAAATTGATATATAATGCATATTAACTGTAAAGAAACTAGCAAAATTATGTTTCAAGTAGTTTTAGATGGAGTACAGCCAGTGCGTCATGTCAGATTCCACTTCAGTTTTATCACTGCATATCAGAAAACGCTAGTACCGTGGTACTTTGAGTTAGTGTAGACAGCATCTGAATCAGCTGTAAGCGCCTATGATGCCCAGAAATGCTGTCTAGGTAGGAAGCGCACTAGGTTTTGATTAAAAGAGGATTTTAGGGCATTAAGTGGAGCTTTGTCAGAGAAACAGCCGTGAGGTGGACACGGGTCACCGACTCGGATGTTTATGGATTATTATTTTTTTCTGCATTAAGTGCAAATCACGTGAGATGAATGCAATGACAGCGTCCCGACACCGAGCGGTATCGCGCAGTTCTCGAGGAACGGACTCACGCTCACATTCCTTCATGTAATCGAGCACTTCATCGCGTTTTTACTGTTTTCTCTTTCTTTTTGTTTTGCTTTTTGGTTTGGTTTGTTTCCTAGCAATGGCTTGGCCGTGCATCAGCAGAGTCTGCTGCTTGGCTCGGTTCTGGAACCAGTTCGATAAATCGGATTTGTCGGTTCCATTAACGATTCAGAACTACTCAGACATCGGGGAGCAGGAGGTGCGTTCCGTCACCAAACTCGTTTCCACGGAACGGGCGCCGAGCGTCGAGTTCGTAACGCCGGATCATGCGGCGGGAGTCCGGCGGCCGCCGCAGCGGGGACGCGCGGAACCGAGTTATAAACCCCGCGAGGACTACCATCCCCCGGGTGTGCCTTTCCCGAGCGTCACCCAGTACAAACAGGATTACAAACCCTGGCCCATCCCGAAGAAGGATAACTTTCCCTGGATTAGTAACGGAGGGAAAGGCGGCACTTTAACGGATAGCCCGGTGAACGGTTACTCTAACGGCACGAGTCAGCCGCGGGCGGACAGACAGGAGCGCAGCGGGAGGCAGAGAGGAGGAGATCCGCTCAGCTCATACAGGTACTGCTGCTCTTTCTCATGGAGCTGTTCTTCAGCACCTCTCATCCACTGCAGCACACTCACACACTTCTCAACATGAGTAAATATATTTTAATAAAATATTTTACTGAGATCCAACAAAGAAGGTTATGGGATTTATATATCCTATAGGATGAATTTTATTTTATTTTATTTTATTTTAGCCCATTTAGTTAGTAAAACATTACAAAGAAAAAAAATCCATATGTTCATAATATATGGATTAATTTATTTTAGCAAAAACATTATTTTAGTAGAAACATTACAAAAGACAAACATTCCATATAACTACTACTACTACTACTAATAATATATTGATGATTTTTAAAATATATTATTCTATATTTTTATTATTTTATTTCATTTTAGCCTGTTAAGTAAAAACATGCCACAAATACAAAAATACCATATAATAATAATAATAATTATTATACATAGATAAATCTTGAGTCTGTCATTTATATTTTTCATTTTATTTTGAAGTGAGTAAAAACATATTACAAAGATAAAAATAAATTTAAAAAATCACTGTATTATTATTTTGTTATTCTATTTTAGCTTATTTAGTAAGTAAAAACAGTACAATTTTTGTTCATCAAATAGACTACTATACTAACATAAACTTAATATCACTAATATCAGTAATATCATGCATAATTACATGCAAGTAACACTAAGCCTAAGCCAAACCCTGTTCCTAACCCTAACCCTAGTATACATGTAGTTAATTAATATTACTCAGTACTTAAATGTATAATTACACTGTAACACGGACACCTTAAAATAAAGTGTAACCAAGAGTGGTAGCCTATTTATCTCTGAAATAACATGTGTTCACTATAGTCTCCAAAATGAATTGCTGGAGGATATATATGTGACTCACAAACAAGCTTTCACACATTTATCTCTTCCGGTGAAAGACAAGTGTTCTTTCTTTGATGCTGGTTTACTGTGGTGCTATAACAGGACTGATGTGGTTGTAACGGTTGTGCATTGCAGTGATTTTCACTCAGTGTGGTTACTGGTCACTGTCATGCATATTTCATCTGACAGCTCATGAACGAGCGGAATGAATCTAAAACAATTACATAAACAGAGCTATCTGAGGGGAACAGAATGAATTGATTACAAACAGTCCTCAGTGTTCATCAGCGTTTGTTTGAAGGATGTGATCTGTAAATGTATGAAACCTTCACTTCCAGTCATTTATTCACTCAAACCTTTCCTAGATGCTTTCTTTCTGCATGCAGATTTTTTTCTTTTCTAAACCTTGCATTATATATGTACAGATACGTATAGTGAGAATCATTTTTCATACAGGTTATGCTGAAGTAAGTCTTTATGGTGGGCACCTGTTGCTGTGATTTGTCAGCATGACTTTAACACAGCCTGACATGTGCTGCTCTTATCTGCAGCTCCTCAGGGCTCCGTCTCTGTTTTTGCCTGTCTGTCTTTCTCTGTATCTGTCTGATACATTTGATCTTTCTCTGGAGTCAGGCAGGAGTACCAGCCGTGGTCTGGAGCCCGGCCGTCAAAGCCTGCCCACAAACGGCCCACCTTCCTGGGTAAAGGCGCTGACGAGCCCCCGCCGGAGACCAGCTACCAGGCTGCTTTCAGCCCGGACACACACAGACACACGGACGCCGGCGTACCAGAGACCAGCACACACACGCAGACAGAGAGAGCACACTCACACAGGACAGAGATCAGCATGAAACCAGAGGTGAGTGAGACGACTGATCAGAAGAGACGTGGAGAGGAGAGAAAGAGATCAAATCAGACAGTAAGCTGATGTGACAGAAAGATCATCAGAGAGTAAAATTTCAAACCAGGCTCAGCAGAATAAGAATGAACTGGAGACTTTGATATAATCAGCAGGAGACCAATGTGTAAAAACAAGTTTAGTCTATAAGCATAAGGACTTAACATTTTTCGAAGGGAAAGTTCACCCTAAAAGAATATTTACTGTATATATTTATGACATAGGTATTATTTATATAAAAAAGTGTGTATCCTGTCCAGTCTTCAGTGTCACATGATCCTTCAGAAATCATTCTGATATGCTGATTTGCTGTTCAAGAAACATTTTTTTATTATTATCAATATTTTAAACAGTTGAGTACGTTTTCAGGATTCTTTGATGAATAGAAAGATTATAGATTATAAAAAATTATAGAAATTAATACTTTTATTTAGCAAAGATGCTTTAAATTAATCAAAAGTGATGATAAAGACATTTGTATTGTTACAAAAGATTTCTATTTCGGATAAATGCTGTTCTTCTGAAAATTCTATTCATCAAAGAAACCTGAAAAAAATTCTACTCAGCTGTTTTCAACATGATAATAATAAAAAAACGTTTTTTTGAGCAGCAAATCAAAATATTACGAATGATTTCTGAAGGATCATGTGAATGGAGTAATGATGCTAAAAATTCAGCTTTGAAATCACAGGAATAAATTACATTTTAAAACATATTCAGATAGAAAGCAGTTATTTTAAATAGTAAATATATTTCAAAATTTTACTGTTTTTACTGTACTTTAAATCAAATAAATGCAGGCTTAGTGAGCAGAAGAGACTTATTTAAAAAACAAAAAATCTTCGACCAGTTGTGCATATATAAAAAGTGTTTATGAAACAGGTGTATATTTATGTTTATATATACATGGACTGAAATGTTCAAATATTTGTAATATATTTACTGTATATATTTATATATCTGTACTAAAATAACAAAATTTAACATATAAACAAAGCATTAGTACAGAAAATATACATACTAAATACTTTAAAAAACATTTAAATAAGTGTATGATTATACAATAAATGTGTTCAACTGTAATACTCTTAAAATTCCCAAACATTCAAAAGCATAAAATGGAAGCCTATGGGGTGAAAGTATATGATGGATTTAGCAGAAATATGCAGATTTCATAGTAGTGAAAGCATATGCATGAATTATTCATGTTTGAGCTGTAAAGCTGACAAAATCAAACTTTTGAAGTGGGTTTACCTTTATAGCTAGCTAGATAAACTTTTTGGGCAACTTTTGGGCTGAAAGATTTAAAGTTATATTTAACCCAGAATAGGTAAGCAGAAATATTGATTTGCGTAACCTTTTAGGTTAATCTGTGAAATCAAGCCTAATATGCAATTAAATCACATTGGTTATTTAACACTGATCCCTTTCTGGGACAAATGGGAGTTTTAGGTCTGGTAAAAGTTGTGCTCTGTGTATCGACTAGTGCTGATTTATTGGGGTTATGTAATCAGTGACCCGCACCTGTGCCCCGTTACATCAATCTAGTCTGTGCCGTCCTCTTAATAAGAATCAAAACTAACTGTGAAACTGGTGCTGCATCTTTTGCACGTCAGTCAGTGAAGTATGCACTAATTGGGATTCATTTAGTCCTAATTACTAACCCATGCATGCTGTCAAACCTCATGCTTGACCAGTGAGGAGAGAAAGTGACAGCTGAAACACACAATCCAGCGGTCTGAGGCAGAGTTGACGAGAGTTTTGTGCCTCTGGTGTCAGGCTTAAATGCCTCTGTTATTGAGTTGTAACTTTTCATTTCATAACCTTTGCACTGCTCCATTTGTCAAGTTGTCAGACAGATCCACTAGTCTGGTGTTTTCTGATGAGGGTCGTACAGGTCTGATGTTACACATATGCCCAAACCAGGGCCCACGGAACATCCTTTGATTTGGCCCACAATGCCATAGAAAAAATTAGAAGAAAAAAAACATGCCACTAAAGCATATCTTTTTCTTTTTTTTCTTTGAAATGTAAAAGCACAATATGTGAATTTGATTCAAAATAACTGTAAAATTTCAAAAAATATTTTTAATTTTTTTTGTTAAATTATTTAAAATATTTAAGATTTTACATATTTTATTATAATATAGTTGGTATAATGCAGCAGTTACTTTTGGCCCATAGCCCTCAGTCAAGTTTGATTTTTGGCCCTTCGTATTAAAACGTTTGGGCAACTCTACTTTATGACTATAGAGATTTTAACAGATATGATTGATAATGCTGAACATACAGCTTTTGGCATATTAGTGGAGAACCAGGCACGAGGGACCATTTTTCTACTAAATTTTTTTATTTGAAGTCATCAGTCTATATCTGTGAGGCTGATTTTGTGGGTTTAAATTGTGTGTGTGTATTGGATAGAGTCTAGCGCACTGGAGACTTGCGTGACTAAGCCAGCTGGCATTATTTTGTCCGTCCCAAGGGTTTAACTCAACCACAACCCATCCTGCCCTCCCGATCTCCCTCCAGCTGATGCTTTGAATTTAATTGTAAAAGGCAGACTGACTGTCTGCTGTTCTTCAACACTTGTTTGGGAGATAAAACCAGCTGATCATTCTTAATTATTTAAGTGGTCATTTTTCATTTTACCTCTTCTGTAAAGACCATCAGTTCAGTACAAGCTCAATGAAACCAAGAAAACATAAGCATAAACATAAACACTGTTTGCTATTGGAAAATACAGAGTAACAACCTTAATCAACCTCAGTTCATTTAACAGAGCAGAGGTGCCTAACATTTTAATATGAGACCAAAATGTAATTTATTTGAGGGCTGTGGGCCAAAAGTAAGTGTTGCATTATATTATATATTAACCATATTATATTAAAATGTATTACATTGTATTTTTTATTTCTTTTCTGTTTTTTTGCTTTGCTGATGAACTGATAAGTTGGTGTTAGATAAAACAATTCTAAATGCATGTTTACAGGAGCAGGATTGAGAAACAAATCAAACCTGCACAAGTATCACAGTGAATAAATCCCAGGGTTTCATAAGTTATAATAACCTTAAATGACAGTTAAACATCTTATATAAGCTTTAAAGTTGCTGCCCAGACAGTTCCCCATACGTCAGCGCTCTGTCCTGATGATGGTCAGCAGCCTATGACAGAGGACGGGTGAGGCCATGTTCAGAATGGATTATTACTGTACTATAAACTGCATTAAAAATAAATATATAAGAATACTGCATACTATATCTATAGTGAAATTTGAATGGTAGTGTATATAGTAGTACAGTGCAAAAGTCTTCAAAAAAAAAAAAGGAAACTTATTTCAGAAATAATTATTTAATGTTTGGCGGTCTTCAAAGCCAAATTTGCATATTATACACAAAGCATTTCCAGCATTGGCATGTTAGAATGCCATTGTGAAGACCTGAGGTATGAACGCTGTCTGCGTCTGCTGTTAGTGAGTCTGTGAGTGAGTCTGAGGGTGTCGACGACTTATTCTAGAAACACTAAACAGTGTGAGAGAGAAAAAGATTTAGTAGATGATAAATCTCATTTTCACCCCAGCACTTGGCTTCTCACATAGCAAGCTTTTTTTTTTCTCCTCTACAGTAAGGATTAGATGTCTTCTACCCAGGAGAAGGAGACAGTCTGAGAGAGAGAGAGAGAGAGAAATCTGACAAAGATAGATGGAGGAAAAGTGGATGGAGATTATATACTATAACATGAGACTTGACCAAGTACATCCTAAATCATAGTCATTTGAAACAGTATGCTAAAAGTGCCCAAATGGATACTATTTCCAGTGGGGTTTTGAAGTTTGAAGTCCCATAACACCTTGTGCCACAGAAGACATCAGGAGTGTTACATGACTTCTTTTTCAGCTTCTTACATTTTAGGTGAAAACTGTAAATTGGGGTTGGACTTTGTTACAAAATATATCTGTTTTAAATGAACTAGTTTTACATAAAAATACTGAGTATTTTTAACAGAAATATGTTTTATATGACAGGAGCAGAAGACTAAACTGTCACCAAACCCATCTGCCGTCTTTGAAAGCAAATCCAGGATCTTCAACATATGATCCATCAAGGCTCCACACATAAAGATCCACATTCACATCTGATTCAGCCTTTCACAAGAAGAGGAGACCATTTAAAAAAAGAACTGTCGAGAGACACCTGAATGTTGAGAAACGAGTTATTCTGAGAGACTAGGATCGTCAGAGGAGAAGAATGCCTGAGGATGAATAGAGATGCATTCAATGCAAAAGCTTGTGAAAAGCAAAATCAGTAAAATTGGATTCTCTAAATCATTCCACTGCGGAAATTACAGAATCAGAGGAAGTTTGCTGGAAATTTACACAACGTAAAATCTATGCAAGAGAATGTATGCTTCAAATGTCAACCATCTACTAACTAGAAGGATATGTCTGTAATACAAGAGATAGAAAGAGTGTGTGTGTGAGACATAAAAGTGTGTGACTGGGAAAGTTTTCAGGCCTCAATTTCTGCTGATCTTACCCTGTCCCAGCTGAATGAATATCTGCATGTTTCATAATCATTTAATGAATTGATTGAATATGCAACATTTAAAAAAGGAACAAAATGTAATCTGGTAACTGTGTGTGTGTGTGTGTCCTGTACAAGCCTAGTTAATGACATGATTTTGTATATAGTGATGTTGGTCTGCCTTTATTGATCTGATAATGTCTGCCTGAGGACTCCGGGTGCTTCTAATCGCCATTTTCTCGCTCCTGACCCTGCTAGCCCTTTATGAACCTATATAAAGATTAGAACATTATTAATCTTTCACTTTCACTGAATTGGAGGCTGTCAAAGTTTTTGAAAATTTCGTTTAGATATAAATAGGGAAAACACAAACTGTTTAAATAAAAATGACATTCTTTAAATCTTTATTTAAATTGCTTCCACATTATTTGACTCGAGAGCTGAATAATATACACATTATATTGAATGGTTGTGTTAAAAAAAGGGGTTTTAGTCCAATGTATGGAACCGTTTTCCGCCACTGAATAAAAAATAAAAAAGGTAATTGCAGCTTTTTATCTCACAATTCTGACTTTTTTTCTCGCAATTGTGAGATATAAAGTCAGAATTGCGAGATATAAAATCAGAATTGCGAGTTATAAAGTCAGAATTGCGGGATATAAACTCGCAATTGGAAGACAAACAGAAATATCTTCAGCATAAAAAACTAAACTTTTTAAATTAACTCAAGCAAAACTTAATTCTGAGTGCTTGAAAGTTTATCCTGTTATTGTTTTGTTATGTAACATTTCATTTGTATTGGCAGTTGGAAAAAGAATAGAACAAATCAGCACAGCTAGATCCATCTTAGTGGCAGATCGACCATTTTTAATACAAGAATATCTATTTTTTTGATACACAATTTGAAGGAAAAACATTCAGGAGTTCAGTTAGACAAGTGAAGACTTTAACACTGAATTAACACACACAGCAACACATTCTCTCCCATCCATACAAACACACCAGAAGTTTCTTGATGTGTTTAAACACATGGACACAAAAACCGATGCTAGATGTATGGCACAAAGTAGCCCACCAAACCAGAGGACACTATAGATAGTTTGTTTTAGCAAATACACAAATGCCTCCTGTCTATCTGCACATTTTCCTCAATGCCCCCAATTGACAGAAACAGTACAAAAAAGAAATAAAACATTCACTGGTGTTCAATCCTTCATAAATCCCACAGCTGTACGAAAATAACAAATTCATATGAAAACAACACGATTAAGACTTTTCTTAGACATTCTTTGCCCTAGTGAAGACGTGCGACTCAAAATGGACATTTAATCTCCACCCAAAGTTCTCATATAAAAAGACAATGAACGGATGATTTCATATAAAACTAATCAGCTTCTCCAAATAAATCCTGCTCGATAAAGACATTTCAGAACAGAAAAACAGTACGGTTAATTGTTCAGTGGTTAATTTAATGTCTGCACTTCTGATTAAAGAAATGCCTAAAACTGAAATTCTGTCATTATTTACTCACCACCATTTCAAACAACATGAGGGTGAGTAAATTATTTTGGGTGAACTATTCCTTTAAGACTAACACAAGCTAAGCAAGCTCTGTGTCAATGGCAAAGCAGGTTAATGTGATCCGGGGTTTCATTGGCAGAGATTGAGTGTCCCAATAAAAAAGTAGAATAATAGAATAATGTCAACTCTACCTGCTCATTAACACTGTACTGTACTGTTACATATACTGGATCAGAGTTCATAAATATCACAGAATTCATAAAGGAAGAATGAAAAATGAATAAATAGAGTGATGTAGCCATTCGCAACAAATGCTGTTCAGGCTGCGTATCAAGCTCTGTTTGGGTTCAGTACTCTCACAGCTGTTGTTGGAATAATGGCTGACTTCTATTATGACACCAGCAAATAAGAGGGCATTTGCACCTGTGATTGGTCAGACCTTGCACATTCTTCACCTTTACAGAATGTGAGGGGGAGGAGTCTGTGTATGACAGTCCACCTGTCCGTCTGTAGTCAGATGCCAAGGAGTGAAGTTAGTCAGTGTGGCTTTCATCCTTCACCATGATGCCCATGTATCTACCAAAGACAGAGTTTATGGCAAAGTTTAAAATAAATAAAACTGCAGAAGTAATGATACAGGGTTCCGACACATTTTGACCAATGACATTTGAAAAGTCGGTTAAGATTTTTAAAAAAGAAATGGTAAAAATCATATTATAGAAACTGCACCAATAAAGGGGAATTTAGAGCCAATGAAACATTTCAATTCTGAGCATAATTATTTACTAGAGAAATTTCAATTTGTATTTATATTTATTTTTTTAAATTTTAGATTTATTTTTAAAATAATTGTATTTATAGAATCTGCACTGATAAAAGGCAATTCAAAGCAAATGAAACATTTAATACTGAGCATAAATTTACTAGAGACATTTCCATGTCTATTTATATTTCATTTATTTATTTTTGTTTTATTTAATTATATTTCAATGTTTCCAAATGTTTCCAGGTTGTTCAATGACCATGGGAACCCTGATGATAGACACTGAAAAGCTTAAAATTAGGATGAGCAAAATTACCTATTAGTCAGAAAATCACAGGTGGGAATAGAGCTAATGGCCTGATGCACGTCCATAGCCGATATCTCTCTAGGAGTTCTGTGGAGACAAGAAGAGAGGAATGAAACGAGGATGGGAAAAAGAGAGAGAGAAATCTCACGGTACATTTGCTATCTTGGTATAATGGGTTATTGACCTTTGAGCATTAAATGAGAGGTCTATGAGCCTTGTCAAAGTGCTGCTTTCTGTTAATGTATGAGACTTCAATCAGTTCATGCTTGACTGATCATCATTTAAAGTGGTGCTCTATAAAAGGCAGTTACCGAATACTGTATAAAAGGCTGATGAAATATTCTGCTCAATCTGTGAGTGTGTGTCAGGCATGTGAATGAAAGCAGATGTGCTGAGTAAGTAGAGCAGCACTGAGCCAATCTCTTCTCTCTCAGGGCTGGGCTCTGCTGCTCTACCACTCAAATAAATCAGATTTCACGAGCTATTCTCAGTGCTCTGATAATTATATACAATCATAAAGCACTTCCTCTCACAATCAAATCACATTAGTCAAAGTTCAGTGCTCAGAGTTCTTCAAAATTGACCATGAAGTAATCTGAAAAGAGCAGAAAAGCATTGGAAATTACTCTTTACTCTGAATCATGCTGGTCTGCCCATCTGTCCTGATTAATCTTGTACTGGCATACAGGCGGATGCACTGACCTGTTTTGTTGGGATTTCCCATGGGCATTGGCCAAAGACTCCCTGAGGATTTCACTGGCAAACTGCTCCACAGCCTATGGAGAGTTTTAGACAACGTTCAGGACTTTGACATGTTAAGAAATGCATTTATCTATTGTAACACCATGTCGTACCCAGGACAAAAAAAAAAAAAAAACTCTTCTCACTGATGTAAAAAGAAAAATTCATTCACATATTCGATGCTTAATAAACAGCTATGTTGACTGATATTTAAGACCAATGAGATAAAAGAGTTGGAGAGGCTACTATTTACCATAGAACAAAAAGTTAGTAAATAGTGCAAAGGCCTGTTCACACCATGAACTTTAACTATAATGATGAGTATATTAGGGGATTAAAACTTTATAGTTATCATTCATGATGTGAACAGCCCTCAAGTCAAATTTTCTCTCATAAAATAAAACTAATTACTCTTACAACACTTACTTTAAGAATCATGGTCTCCACAACTGGAGCAAAAACGTTCTTCTCCACCTCCACCTGCTGCAGTGTGACGCCGATCTAACACACATACACACACACAATATCATTGCATGTATGACACAGCAGAAAGTCTGGATGCAGGTAGGCAGACAGAAAAAACATTTCAGTCTCACTCACCTGCTCTGCTGTGTCTCTGATGAACTGGGCTGATGGGCAGCGCCCCGAGAAGAACTTGGGCTCCTGCTCGGCCTCTTCCTGTTCCAGTTTGATTTTGACCTTGGCAGCATCTATGTCTTTCACACTGATGATGTCAAGAAGCTCGTCATCCTCCTCGTCAGGCTCCGCCTTCAGAATCCTCTGAAGTTGCTCCAGACGTTGTGACAACTCCTCACAGCCTGTCAGAGTCGAACTGCACTCTAACACACAAACAAACATGTCTTAGTGTAAAACAGCAACAACTCCTCACAAGTAGGAAGCAGAGCTACACAAACCAAACAAAAACTAATAATACACTTGATCTATACTATGGCTCTGTTCCAATTTCCAAACACTTACTATTATTATTATTAATAAAATAGTTTGTATTTTGCCTAATAATAATTAAATTATTATTAGAAATAATTGTCATTATTATTATTATTATTAATAGTAGTTTGTATATTGTCTAATAACACTATAATATCATTATTGGTTTAAAGTGTCCAATAAATAAACCAATTAATATTATTATTATTTAATAATAATAGTTGATAATTATAATTAGACTTAACAGTTACACAAGCTTAATAATAGTAATAATAATAACAACAGCTTATAAAGTGGCTAATAATTATTAATTTATTCATTTTTAATCATTTGTATAATGCCTTTTATAAACCTAAGGGTGTTTTACACTGAACAATACAAAAAGCAAACCAAGAAAGCACATAAATGGAGGCTGAAGACAATAAGGATGGCAGGAGAAAATAGTGCGACAAACAAGGCACCCTAGTGAAACTCCTCACAGCCTACTGTCAACACAGGATATTTTCTAAGGCAGTATGCTAACTGAAAATAATCCTCATTAGTGACACTCATGGACAACATCTCCATTAGTGGTCACTCATTCAAACAAATAACGCTGAGGTGCACTAATGTCTCACGGTCAATATCAATGGAGTATGACATCAGCACTTAGCTGAGCTAATGACGCAACACTCTATTAGCATAAAAAAAAAAACCCACACATAGCAAAAACTAATTTTGGGTGAAGCAGTCCACTGGATGGAACTGCAGAAATAACTTTTAGAACTGAATAAAACATTTATAAGCAACACTTCCCATTTTGGATTAACCATTAGTATAACAATGCATTCTAGTACAGCCTTATCCATGAAAGTTGCATGAATCAATGCCTTAAAATGCTCTCTAGGTAGGAAGCTCAGTAGGGACTGAAGCAGAGCTGATGTTGAATTTCAGCTGCTTATGCCCAAGTTGAATTCATGCCCAACTCTGAATCCTTATCATGTCATCATTATACAAGCTAATGCACCATTCACTGGAAACTACAGAGAGGGAGAGAGAGAGGGGGGGGGGGGGAGAGAGAGAGAGAGAGAGAGAGAGAGAGAGAGAGAGAGAGAGAGAGAGAACACTACTGCATTGTCTGTGCCAAGTCTTGTGTAAGTCAAAGTTCTGGATAGCTGAGAGAGACACAGGCCATGATAAATTAACCTCAACCAAGGGTTCAAAACACACACAAACACACACAAGCATGTGTGCCATTACATAAACTACACACTCACCGGGTTCACTGTCGATCTGTGTGAGTATGTCCTCGATGGAGTCCTCCTCTGTGCGCTGAGGTTCAGGGTCAGGGGGTGTGTAACCACGGAGACGGCACCAGCGGAGCACCTCTTTAGTTCTGGGTGGAGTGAGGGCCTGAAGCCGAGGGGTCCTCTCTAAGAAATCAGCACACACACGGCGCACAGCCACTGCTCGCTGCAACTACACAGAGTAAGAAACAAAATAAACGAACCCAATCCAACAGAGCTTACAGATGCACTCAGACTAGATGAAACAAGCACTCCTGTACCTCTGCAGCTCTGCGTTTGCCAATGTTCCATGAGTAGTACTGATCCACAGAGGTGGCACAGAATGGATGAGAGTCCTCATCTGTAAAGAACACACCAACTTTGATTGGTTTGGACTAGTGTAAATTGACTTTTTATGCAGACTAAATGACTGGAGACAATTGTTTCAAAATTGATAATAATAACAAATGTTTCTTGAGTACCAAATCTGCTTATTAGAGTGATTTCTAAAGGATCATGTGACTGGAGTAATGGCTGCTAGAAATTCAGCTTTGCCATCACAGGGATAAAATACATTTTAAAATATATTAAAATAGAAAAGAGTTATTTTAAGTGATGATTCACAATATTACTGTTTTTACAGTATTTTTGATCAAATAAATGCCTCTGTGATCATAAGCGACTTCAAATATCAAAATATTTTTTCTCTGACCCAAAACTTTTCATTTAGAAAATAGTTGACTTTTATTTCATGCCGATTTTAAAGTCTTCGAAACTGTCAAACTTACTTTTCTCAGGGACAATCAGAGGGAATTTCTTCACGATGGCCGTCAGAAGTTGTGTCATGTTCTCTATGTGCTCCGTACTAAGAGAGATTGACAATTTTTGACAACATATTAGCATAAAATTTGAATTTCCGACACTGATATTGAGCAGCAGTGGTGCTCCATTTATTTTTAGTTTTGTTATGTTTTTGCAGATGACTACATTGAATCTGATGATAAAGACTGGGCATTACAAAATAAAATAAACAATAAATATACAACATCTTTCTATTGCATTTTATTCCCTAGGTTGTAGTGTTATGAGTCTGAATTAGTTAGAAAAATTGCTCACGCACTTAGAATTGGTCAGAGAGATTAATGAATGAACTTTTTATTCACTCAAGAAACTGCAAGTCATTACTTATGGTGAAATCCAACTCAAAATGTCATGAGAATTTTATCAGTATTATTACTGACTAGTTGTTACTGTGGCGACACAATTAAAAAATTCTAAATTGTGAATGTGCTTGTCTGTGGGTGTCGATGCCCCTCTGCAGAAATAGAATCCTTAGGGAAAATCTGACATTCAGACAGATCAGAACTGAGTGACTCAATAGTGTGTGTGCTTCTTACTTGATAAGTTCATGAGTTGTAGATTCTATGCCTTGTTCTACTTTAATAGTAGCAGCTGTGTCTGTGGATGTGGGGGTTGTCGGCAGGGGACCAGAGGTGGGTGCTGTAGAGGCTGGGGCAGATGTTTGGGGTACTGGAGTCGTACAAGTGGAGCTAACCAAACCTGGTTCAGTTTTAACTATGTAAAGAGAAAAACAGTGAAAATCAATGGATTGAATGGTTATACACATAACTGCTTGGCATTATATCCACTGTATGTCTGTGTGTGTGTGTGTGTGTGTGCGTGCGTGCACACATGAGCATGCCTCACCTTGAGCTACAGGTGTGGATGCTGAGGAAGCAGCTCCAGTCGTTGTGTTGCTACTAGATGCACCTTTAGCACCAGATTGCATGACTGTAACATGATCAAAAGAGACCGTAAAGACATTTATAACATTACAAATGTTTTCTATTTCAAAAAATTGCTGTTCTTTTGAATTTCTATTCATAAGAAATACTGAAAAAAGGATAACTGTTTCGGTTAAGCAGCACAAGTGTTGTTAACATACATAATAATAATAAATGTCTTAAGCACCACATCAGCACAGTAGAATGATTTCTGAAGGATCATGTGACACTGAAGACAATGGCTGCTAAAATTTCTGCTTTGCAATCACAGAAATAAAACAGTTACTATAAATGGTAATAATATTTCGCAACATTTCATACATTTGATCAAATAAGCCTTGGGGAGCATAGGAGAAGTTCAAATATGAAAAAAAAAAATCGTACTGACCCCCAAAACGCTGAATGGTAGTGTATAGGCCTATATAAAATACTATAGTGGTAGTATTATATATCTTTGGATATGTAGGGTTTTTTTTTTTTGTATTTATTAAAGACACAATACACGACTGCTACAGAGAATGAAGGTAAGTGCAAGCTTGACACATATTTTCTGGCAAGCTTTGTTATTCTTCAAAATATACAAGCTTAATTGTACAGTCAAGATTCACATTTGCAATTTATTTAGGACCAATACCAATTTACTGCTAACTACACATCAATAGCATCCTCTAGGGCACTGCTAGACCTGAAGGGAAAATCTTTTCTGGATCGTCCCAAATGACTCAGAGGCACAAGGGTAAATTAACTTTGACTTATTTATTATTTATGGACCATTATTACACAAGCCATAATACAAAGTGTACAGTATTACTTTGCAGTAATGTAACTCTGGGGTCCTCTGGGAAGCCATTAGTACAATAATTGTTTTTAGGTTTAATTGCTACAAATGCTACAAAAATTGCTTGATGTTCTTCTGATCGTAGGAAACCAGCCCCAGCGCAATGTGTAGCTTTAAATAACAAGAGTGGGTGCGCAAGGTAATGCACTACAAAAACTACTCCTTAAAACAAGAATGTTTTAATTTTACATTTGATAATTCAATATTCTATACTAGTATTCAATTTCTATAGTATTACTTGAAACCTAAATAGACCTTCTCTAGGAGGCTTATTTCATTTGTATCTTTTTTATTGGTATTTTAATAACAAAGATAAAATAACAAAAATAATTATATATTGTTATTGAAAAATTTCTCATAATGTGAAATAGCATTTTTGTCATACTGCCCACCCATAGTGCTAATTTAGTAAAAAATCATCTTTAAGCCATGACTAAGGTAGCATTAAAGTGTTTTTATGTTCTGATTCATGTAGTTCCTGTTGTTTCTTATAAATGTTAAGAGCACTCAAGCCTGCCATTTCTCAATTACTGAATCCTGTAATCTCACAATTACTTTCTTCCATACTTCCATACTTCCATCCATCTCTATCACTATGACAACAGCTTGAATACTGTTACAGGAAATGGTCTGTCTCACTGCACTGATGTTCAAGAACTGCACTCATTCAACATAAAACAAACTAAACTGAGGCAGCTTCTTCTGCCATGGTGCTGCAAAGATCAATCTAAAACAAAGCTAGAAACCAGGTAAAGAGCGCACAAAATGAGAAAATGAAAACTCTATCTGACAGGAGAGTGTCTCTGGAGCTCTGTTCACCTATTACTGTCATCACTGATGGATGCTGAACAAAAACAAACATCTCTGATAAATACAATCTGCCAGGCTCAACACGACTGACAAAAAATGTCAGTCCATGAAGGCTGGCAGAATTAAAACTCCATTACAACCTGACACAGCCCACCATGACACATAAGAGTGCCTTACTTTAGGTGATGAATCATAAATCACCACTTGTAGGGACTCGAACCTACAATCTTCTGGTTGCTATCCAAGATCTCTAACCACAAGGCACCTCTCTAGGTTTTGGAATGGAGCAGTTAACTAGAACATGAAGCTGAAAATAAGAAGTTTAACTTGACAATATTACACAGACTCAAAGCCTTGAGGACACTAGAGATCAGGAGTGTGAGTCAGGCTGTGTGGGTATCAGAGAAACAGGGTGCTGTTACCTTTGCCAACAGGCATCAAGATGGTCTGCAGCCCAGAGGAACCACTGCCCACGCTGAGCTGCTTCAGCTGATTGGCTGGGATGGTGAGAACCGTCTGCTGGGAACTGGACTGAGCTGGATGCAACTTCAACATACCTGTGAATGAAGAGAATCATGGTTACATGTGAACCAAAATATTTCAACAAATAAAGCATTTTAAGCAATTAAATCAGAGTAGGGGTGGATGGCTTGCATTATCCAAAATGTGCACTGTAGCATGGTTATTTAACATGTAAACCATTTTTCATTTAATTTTTCTATGCAAAAATCGTGGTTGTTACTGTGAAATATGATGTTATAAGACTTTGACATACCTAATTCAGAGTGTTGATAAAGATTTATTTCACTCTTGAAGCTAATGGACAGAGACCATTTACCCAACAGATGGAAAAAAGACATTTGTGATCCAATTTAAATGCCTGTGAGAGTCTGTGAGAGCTTTAGCTGTTTGTCATTCTAAAGGTGCAGTCAGACTGAAGATATTTCGGTGAAATTTCACAGGCCTTTGTCTACTGTCAATAGTGTAGCGATGTATGAAGCACGGCTCACACAGAAGTCACTTTAAAACCAAGCAGCTTTCTGTTAGTCAATATGGCAAATTTGCATGACTAACTTGAACCCATTGGAAAATCAGAGAAATTCCAGATTGCGTGGGCCTGCGAAAGGTGTGATCATACATTTTTTTTAAACAAGGGGCAACTCTAGACAGAAGACGACTGGTTACCTGAGATGGCGGCAGCAGTTTTCCCACTGACTGTTCCTCCACCTATCAGTGACGCTGCAGTGACCAGTGATGGGCTGGAGCTTTTGGCCCCTCCCACAACAGATGACCCCGCCCCCTTCGACAGGCTAATGAGAGGCATGTTGACGCTCTTTGCGACTGTGACAACCGCACTAGTGCCAGAGGCAGAACTCTTTGCTGTGTTGGTGGCAGAGCTGGCACTCTTTGCTGCACTGATCACCGCAGCTTGATTGGCAGCTACAAGCACAGGGTGCTGCGGTGGTGCTTTAGCCATCTGAGGAAATGGCTGAGAGGACGATCCTCCAGTGGCTTCTGCTGACTGTAGGGGGGAAATCATTAGAGGGGGTATAAATGGACAAAGTGACTTCAATATATTTTGTGACTTTGCGATGGAGACACAATACAATGGGTTTCCAGCATGAACATTGTTTGTCTCAGTTGAAAGTTGAAATTAAAAGCTACAGAATGATCTAATCATGGAATGTGATTTTAGTCCAATAAGACTTTCGAAGGGAAGGAGCAACACTTCTTGATCCGAAATCTCCTACCTGTTGAGAGGTGGGTGTGGCACTGGGTGTGGATGGGGTGGAGCTTGTGGCAGTGATGACACCTCCCGTCATTCTCAGGGTTGTCGTGCCAGGTTTATTCAGGTGACTTGCTGCGGCAGCTGTTACCATCTTCACTGAGCCATCTGACAGCTTCACCTGAGAACCTTGAGACCCACCCACCACCTGTTAATCAAACATTAAAAGAAAGACGCTGAAAAACCCAAACCCAGCAATCTGAGAAATATGTTATTCCTACCAAAGGCTCTGTTCTTTACAGTGATAAATAAAACTGTAAGCCTTACAATCACACCAAAATGTAAATAAGGCACATTCTATTGAACAACTACAATCTACAATGAGATTCTCCTAGAGTCTCTTTTTAACCTTGTGTTTTTGGCAATAATGGACTTTAATATTCATGCCAATACAGCTTCACTCGACTTGAAAAGAGAGTGAGAAAAAGACTGCAAGTATCTCCCTTACATAACAGCATATGCAGTGATACAGCAAGAAATCTTTAACTTGTTTCTCACACTCATTCTCGCATGTCTTTCCTTCTAAAGTTGCTTCTCTCATGCTCTTAAGCCCACAGCAAATACCCTCCATCAAACACAAACACTCCACCGTGACCTCCAGAGTACTGAAGTAGATCAGGCATTGATCAATATGTATGGTCATCTTACTGCATGCAAACAAACTAGCAGAGGAAGAGGTTTGATTTAGTCTCACCTGTGCTGAGGGGGGATAACGAGAATTATAACAATAAACTAATGAGCAGAAATCATGGTGCCCTATGTGCTCCACTTTACAAAGAGAATTATGAGGGTATGATTCAAATTGATAATTAAGCAACAAGAAGAAAGGTAGAAAGAGAAGGAAGGAAGAGAAGCGTAGTGTATGTTCACAGGTTGAATTACATCTCAAATGTCAGCTGCAGGCATACTCATTAGCCTTTATCTTATAATCAGGACACACACAGAAAGGGCTCTAGAGAGTGTGAGCTCTTCAGAAGAGGCGTTGTGTAACACTAATGAAAGTGCAGCAAGTGAAAGAAAGAAAGGAGAGATAAAGCAAGATCAATGAGATGGAGAGAGAGCATGAAATCGATGACGAAGAGGGAGGAAATAATGGCAAACCCCTGAACGCTTTTGCTTTTTACAGTAGGTAAACTGATCCCACTCCTTCCGAGTCACTGAGTTTGAGTGTGTGCAAGATTTAACATTTTATTTCTATAATTTATTGAAGCTAACTTATTAAACACAGATGACTGTTTTAGCAAGAGAAATTAATTTGTGGCTGAATACATCTCTGCTGCATTGTTATCTACAGTGCCACGGCAAAAAGGAATGACATTTTACAAGAATCGTGAGATTGTATTCTGAATGTAATAAAACGTTAAAGTGGTCATGTACTGTGAAATAAAGACAAAACATCTTCTATTTGCATTATCTGCACCTAAAATAAAACCTACAGAATGACCTGAACACCTGTCCAATCCAATAAGCTCCAATCGGTGCAATCCAATAAATTATTATAATATAATATTCTAATTTAAATAATACTAATTGTATTAAATATTGTAATATATAATTTTTTATATCAACTAATAATGTATAAATAATACATTACATATGCCTGTAGTAACTATATAACTTTATACAGTAGAGGGGGAAGATCAAAGGAAAGAGATTTTATATTGTTAAATCCTTACTTTGTTACACACCTGAGCCAATATGGCTGCCTTCTGTCCGGCTGTGACCCGAATGGCCTGCTGGGTACTGGATGCAGGACTGGATGCCACATTACCACCAGAGCTCTGTTTCCCAGAGACCCCTGGCTGGCCAACCAAGAATGTGCCCTGAAAAGAGTAATAGTGACTATGTCAGCATAACCCAAATTGACAGTAAAGGCTTCTGTGATGTGTGTGTGTGTGTCTTTGGACATTGCTTTAAATGTATTAAACAGAGGTCATTCAAATAGTATGTGAGAGTTACTGAATGAGCCTAATGAACAAAGTAAGGGTACACTCGTTCAAACTAAAATTGTTTAAATTGAACTAAACAACTAGTATGTCAGGATCAATTGTACTAGTTAGTGCGTGTCATAAATGATTTACAGCAAAGACTATTACCTGAGGAGTCTGTTTGAGGATGTAAGAAGTGTAGGATAAATTGGAAGGCAGGCTGCCTGGCCCTGAGGACCCACTGGAGGAATGTGACCCTCCAGAACCAGAACTCTGAGACTGCTGGCCTACAGACAGAGATAAACCTTGTTTATCTGAATACAGAAAGAGACAATGACAATGTTCCCAAATTCATATGACATATGTGTCTGACCTGCGCTGTGTGAGGCTCTCAGAATGGCTCCCTGTGGGATCAGTAGCAGTTTGCCTTTGCCCGATGGGTTCTTGCTATTGGTGGTCAGGTAGAGTTTGGTGCCCGGAGGCAGATTAGCCAGGTTTGCCAGGTTATTTGCTGGTAGTTGTAATGTGGCCATAACTAAAAAAAAAAAAAAAAAGAGACAAATTACCACAAAAACAATAATTAAACAAAAGAGTAACATATTATATCAGGAAATAGTACAGTGTCAGAGAATAAAGGTTGAATATGGACAAAAAAGATTAGTTAAGTTATCAGTGAATATCAACTTGATCTATTCCTCACTGACAGTTTTTGTCCTTGACAGCACATGGCTATATGTTTTCACTGTACATACACTACCATTCAAACTCTTCTTTTTGAAGAATTTAATTCTTTTATTTATCAGGGAAGCATTAAACTGATCAAAAGTGACAGTAAAGACATTTATATTACAAGAGGATTTATATTTAAAATAAATACTGTTGATAAAAATAAATGCTTTTGAACTTTAATTCATCACAGAAGCCTGAAAAAAATCGATCGTTTCCACAAAAATATTTAGTAAAAAGTTTTCCACACTGATAATACAAAATTCACTTGAACACCAAAACAGCATATTCAAATTATTTCTGAAGGATAACATGACACTGAAAACTGGAGTAATGGTTGTTGAAATTTCAGCTTTGCCGTCACAGGCATAAATAACATTTTAAAATTTATTAAAATAGAAAACACTCATTCAAACTTGCAATACAATATTACTTTACTACATTTTTGTACACAATTTAATTTTGGTGTAATCTAAACTGACATTATAAGTGGACTCATAAGATGCAAAAAATGTGTAGAACATGGAACCTATACAGAACATACAGCAATACAGCTTTAAGTCTATTTTATATACTACTAACAAGCATCAACATATGGGTGTCTTTAAAATTAATCAAACTAAATCCTGTTTCTCCCTGTGGCGGCAGGGAGATACAAGTGTCTGACTGAGTAATGAAGTTTCCTAATGGTTTAGTCAGCATTGCGGTACAGACACACACACTTAGTTGAGCCTTGTGAAATTTCCCTCTCAGCACAACATCTGCTGATCAGCCTGACAAACACTTCTCCAAACACGCAAACAAATGCACAATCTTGTTCCTTCACCCACACACACACTACTGTTCCGAACATCTTAATTAGCATCCCTGGAAAGACAAATGCTTTTTGAACTTTGCGCACATACACACACTTCACCTTCTAAAAATGAATACTTGCACACTTTTATTTCAAGATTCAGATACACATCTATGCATCTACACAAACAAGCACCTCTCCTAAACACAATCAAAAATGCTTTTTTCACATTCATTGGTCCAAAATATTAAATATGAAATTCTAATTGGTTGAGACTGTCGATTTATTTCATTTTCAGTGAGGACAGAAAAACCTGATGCTGGCAAATTGTCACATTAACCTTGGTTCTGATTAGTTATCGCGACTTGTTTAAAGAAAAGACACGGCAGAGTAGAGATCACATGAATTATATGGGTCACTTTATGGCATGATGAGGGTCACAAAAAAGTGTGTACACTGACCTCCACTCTTGCCACTTCCTCCAGACCCACTTGCTGCCTTGGTAACAGCATGCACCTGTTGTCCCGTGATGCCGCTTGCGCCGCTACCTCCACTGACGATTGCTTTAGCGACGCCCTGTGCTACCACTTGCTTTTGGCCCACCACCTTGGACACAGAGGGGCTGGACTTAGCGACCAAGATCTGCCCGCTGCTCATGGAGACCTGTTTGACAGCAGAGCCCAGCGGAATTCCCAACACCTACACAAACACACACACACACACACACGTAGTTACTCTGCAACAGGAAATACTTGTAAATTGCACAACTGAGCTATCATAAATCAATAAATGTAGCAGTTTTGGTGTCCTTTTTATATAAAATATTTACTCACCATTTTTTCTCAGGTCATAATTTTAGTATAATCAAAACAGGTGTGTACAGTACTGTTTAAAAATTTTGGGTTGGTGAGGTTTTTACTCATCAAGGCTGCATTTATTTGATCAAAATACAGGAAGAGTGTAATATTCTGGAATATTATTAAAATAACTGTCTTCTATATTCAAATATTTTAAAATATAATGTATTCCTGTGATGCAAAGCTGAATGCTCAGCATCATTACTCCAGGTTTCAGTGTCACATGTTCCTTCAGAAATCATTCTAATATGCTGATTTGCTGCTCAAGAAACATTTATTATTATTATTATTATTATTAATGTAAAAAGTTATGCTGCTTAATGTTTTGTGGAAACCCTGACACATGTTTTCAGGAATCTTCGATAATTAGAAAGAACAACATTTATCTGAAATATAAATCTTTGGTAACATTATAAATGTCTTTACTGTCACTTTTGATTGATTTAGTTCATCCTTGCAGAATAAAATCTTACGGACTCCAAACTTTTAAAAAGTAGTATGTTATCTATTAAGTCTTATTTCAATTTGAGAAAGTCATTCACAACTCAATTGTAATGCTGAAGCAATGTTGATATTAGTGGTTACACCTTAAGGATCTGAAAACCTTTTCTCCTGATCGAGAAACTTTGTCGTTTTAAGTTAAGAAAATGGCTTAAGTTAAAACCAAGAGATCTAAGGAGTAATATGAAAAATATGTAATAAGTGTGCTGAAGACTCTAATGTAGAGTTTGAAAGTTAAGACTTTTTTTGCGCAGAATGCCATACTGTAGATGGACAGTCTCTAAACAGGATGTACGAGTGACTTTGACTCTCAGGTGCTAAAAAAGGCTGCAGTAAAGAGACGAGTAGGAGGTCCACAGAGACACAGTGACCTGAGATATGTTTAGACCGCATGACCACAGCACACTCCAGTTTCAAAAACTCTCTCAGACAGGACAGAAGTATGGAACTGAAGTATGGAACAAGCTAGACATTATTTTTGGATAATGTTAATTATAGATGCATCTCAACAATCTTTGAGCTACGATGCCCAAATATTTAGGTAAGCATCTCACTAGGTACTGAAACAGGCAAAGAATGGAACAACAGGATTTGGTTTGAAAACAGTCTAAGATTAAAGAGTCAACCAACTATGAAACAGTCAAATTGAACATTATCATAATGGTAAACACAAAACAAAACAAAAGAGTATTCATAAAAACCTTGCTGGGTGTGGCACCTCCAGTCCCCGCCCCACTCTGTTTTTGCGGCGACATGGCTATCATGTGACTTCCCTTCACTGTCACATACTGTTGTTGCTGCTGGGATGCTGCGGTGGAGACGACCTGTTGCTGTGGTGACGGCTGGGTGGGCACCTCTCCTGGTTCTTGCTTGATTATAACCTTAAGATAGACAGACAGAGAGAGAATTTTTATTACTCTGTGCTTGTCATATTACAGTGAGATGTGCACTGAAAAGCCATCAGTTTGATTCACGGTTCAATTTCAACCAAGATATTTTCCAGAGATATTGGGTGTGTGATCCAATCCGAAGTTAATTTAGTGAATCACACATTCCCTTGGGTAAGATAAACACATGCTTCTATGAGGGAGAGGCTGAACATTGAGATAAACTCAGTGAACTTGAGTTGAGATTCACCTCTCCTGCCAGTAGCACACAGCAAAATGTAAACCAATGCAAACTCCATCATACAAAGCACACAATCTCAATATCACGGTCATATCTCTCATATAAACAACAATAAAAACACTCGCACTCAAACACTGTAACCCTGAATTTAAAATTAAATGTTGTTCCTTTAGAAACTACAGTGCAAAAAATAAAAATTACCAGTCAAAAGCTTTGAAGTTTGACTCATTCTTTATTATTATTATTATTATTATTAACATTCTAGACTAAAAGTGAAGTCATCAAACTATGAAATTAAGCAAATGGGAATTATATTGTGCTCTAAAATGTAAAAAAAAAAAAATAACAATAATAATTTCTCTTATCTTATTTAAATCACTTTTTGATGGTCTCCACCCTCTGTCTAGATATTAGCTAAGCTGTTCATTCTTTTAAGCAACATTGTATTAAAGTTCACATGTATCCTAGACAAGTGATGGCATTTTAAATTAAGAAATATTTACATAAGCATTATTTATATTTACAAAACTAATTTTAAGCATTTAGGCATTCAGATTTTAAGATCATATATATTACCATCCAAAAAAGATTTTTTTTAAAGAAACTACTTTTCTTTTATTCATACAAGGAAGCATTAAATTGAACAAAAGTGACAGTAAAGACATTTATAAAGTTTTTCTATAGAAGATTTCTATTTTTTTTTCTATTAAAAAAAAAAAAAAAAAACCTATCACGGTCTACAAAACAAGCACAATTTTTTTCAACATTCATAATAATAAGGAATGTTTCTTGAGCTTCAAATTCAGATTTCTGAAGGATGATGTGACTGAAGCCTGGAGTAATTGCTTCTGAAAATTCAGTTTTGCCATCACAGGAATAAATTAAATTGTAATAATATTTCACAATATCAATGTATTTTTGAGCAAATTAATGCAGGCTTGGAGAGCAAGAGAGACTTTTATCGAAAATATTAAAACATCTTACTGACCCCAAAAAAATTATTTTTGACTATTCTGAAGAAACATCTGTGGACCATTCCCACTGCATGTCCACGTATGAGTGTGTGTGTGTGTGTGTGTGTGTGTGTGTGTGTGTGTGTGTGTGTGTGTGCGCGCTCTGGGAATACTTCAGTCCTCTGCACAGCTTGCGCAGCAGCAGCATCACGCCACAGATAGATGTCCCATTTTAAACCTTCACACACACACACAGCTGCTGCAGACCTCTTACTGCACCGCCTGGCAGTAACTATTAATAACAACCGGTGTTAATTTAGCCCACAGTGTCCAGAAAACATTGAAACACCCTCAGAGAATAACCCAGATAGAGAGAGAGAGATCATCACCTAATCTGAGTCAGTTTTTCTTCAGGTCAACAGGGGGAGAGACAACCTATTATTACTACTTTGGTTGGTATGAATGATTATTACAAACATTATCTTTTCACTTTGTAAATAAAATGTAAATAACAGCAGAAGCCATATTAATAGCTCTATAGAACATTGACAGAGAAATTAATCCTTATTTAGGGGTGCCTTCCTCTTATAAGCTCCATTACAGCTCTCTCTGAACATAAATGGGTACTGATTCATCATGTTAATCTGCCTGAAGGGGAATTGATTGTGCCAAATTGTTTTCAACAGCCTACATCTGTATTTTTCAATTACAGGTGATTTCACTCACAATACCCATACAATTTCTACTGATATTCTATTCTCATCCACCCACCCTTCACTTCAGTTCCCTTGTAGGAGCAAGAGAGAGATGCTCACCACTTTAATGCATGGCAATAAATCAAAAAGACTGCTAAAAAGAGGCAAAGCACATTTACCAGTAGGTAAGTCCTACACATATGGCTGGACTAGAGCAGCAAGACCCCAAACTGCAATCAAATGTGAGTTGCATTGAATGAATCCATTTACCAAGAGAGTCAATCTCACCTTGACCCCAGAAGACAGGAAGTTGCTGGTGTGAACTTTAGGAGCAGGTGATCGAGCACCATGGGCTGTGCTGCTCTGCTTGGCCGTCGGACTGCCTGAGGTGAACACATGAAAACAGCAGATATAATAAGTATGACACTTCAGAAGCTTAATGAAGTTTAACTTGACATCTGGCATACATCACCAGAGAGAGGTCAGTTGGAAGATCGAGTTATGATCTTGATTAAAAATTACAAGGTGTTGAGAAAAAAATAAGCAAATAAATAAAATGAAGCATTCATGTATGAATCATTCACAACAAGATCAATAAAATGCATTTAGAAAATAGGTGAATTTCCTTTTAATTTCAAGGTCTATTCAAACTCTTTTTTTTCCAGTGCAACAAGATCAGTCAAAACAAAGAAAAATGCATTTTTATGGACCCCTTTTACAAGCGTTACGAAAAGAGTGCTTTCTTTTACATTTACTTCATGTGTTTTTGTGTGTCAATATATCATGCCATTATCACAGTCCTTTTTGCTCTTGCTCAGGTTTAGGACTTTCTCAGAAGTCTATAAAAAATATGGAGCAGAATTTCTGCAAATATTTGCATCGCTTTGGCACAAAGAGGTTTCTGTCTCCATCTTTGTGCACAATGGAATAGTGAGTTACTCTGCAGCTCATTGTTTAACTTAAATGTGTTAAGACTGCAGCTCTGCTCTTCAGTGCTCAATTTCTCCAGTATATATGTGTGAACTGACAAAACAAAGGAGTTTATTTACTCCAAATCTCATAATGCACCATCCCCCAGGATGGTTGGCATGCAGCTTCTTCTCCAGATTCACAGCCTGATTTTCACAAGCTCTGTTCTCCAATAACACAAAGACAGAGATCTTACAGCTCAAGACATGCATACAGTGATTTTCTGAAGCTGCTCTGACACTCTGAGACTCCATTTAAATAGGAAAATGAACTAAAATGACTAAAGTTGTCATAACACTGTTATTTCAAAGAAAGAATTGTTTAATTTCTATAAGTTGATCTTTATTTTTAAACAAGTTCCAACAAACAACTGAATGAATCAGGACAGTGAAATAGCTTCACTCATCTTCATGTAATACAGATACATTTTCCCTGTAGGGAATCTTCATTTCTGGGCGATGCCTTAATAATTCATAAAAGCACGTAGCAGAATATTTTATATGTTGGTTTTAGTTTTAATTCAAAGCAGCTGTTTCTTAGATGTTCAGACTTCATTAATGCTTCATTTTCATGCTGTTGTATGAATTCTGCAGAGGCCTTATCAGAACATAGCAGAGTCATAAAAGATTGGCTGTGTATAAAAACCTAGTGAGCTGCATACAAAGACAACATTTTTTTGCAATCAAAGATCCACTCAAATGTTTGAATCATGTCTCCTACTCTACCTAGATAGCATTTAGGGCATCACTGGCTTGTTTTAATTTTTGAGCATTCAACCTAAAACAGGGTTTCTACAAGTTTCAGTAGGTAAATTTAAGACTTGTTTTAGACCTTAAAGAAAATACATCTGCTGATTCTGCTCCCAACCACTGGAATATTACTTTATCTTCTGATCACACTGCAATGTTCTTTCTGGAGTCTCCACAAGTGCAATGTGTCAAGTTCTCAGGGACTTTGCTTGGGTAAAAAATCCTAAAAAAAATGACCCTCACTTAATAAGAATAGCATGCTGAAGTGTTGTGAAATACATTAAAACTGATTTTTCATAGGCTTTATGGACAGACAAGTTTTGAGTGACTCTTGAAGGACCAGCACCACATTCTCTTGTACCACTGTTTGAAGAATTTATCTTCCAGAATCTGGCAGTACGTTTTAGGAGCTCATTTTTAGTCCATCTCCTATCCTGAAAGTCTGTCTTGCAGAGATTGACTAATATGAGCTCCTAAAACTTCCTGCCAGATTCTGGAAGATCAATTCTTCAAACAGTGGTACAAGAGGATGTGGTGCTGGTCCTTCAAGAGTCACTCAAAACTTATCTGTGTATAAAGCCTATAAAAAAAATCAGTCTTAACGTATTTCACAACTCTTCAGCTTGCTATTTTTATTAAGTGAGGGTCATTTTTTAGGATTTTTTACCCAAGCAAAGTCTCTGAGAACCTGACACATTGCGCTTGTGGAGACTACAGAAAGGTTGCAGTTCTGGAAAATGATGGCGCTGGAGACTAAATGGTTCCTGATGGTTTCTCACCTAATTCCTCACCTTAATTCATCATTCTTTTGCGGTTAACAAGTGTCTTTTCTTCTCCACCTGTTTTTTCTGACTCTGCTGACCCAATGAGCATTTCGCTGCCCAATGGTCATGCCCTAACTTTGCAAATTCTATTATTGCATTAGTATTGCATCCTTCTCATGGGCATTTAATAATTTAAGAGTTAAATCTCTTTTTTTTGGCTCATTTTATCTGTAAAAGAAAACCTGCCTAATAATTCGGCACACCTGAATATTAGGAGTTTTTGACTTCCAGCCTTCATGGACAATTATAGATCACTTATAAATGATTAAATACAAAGTCAATAGTAGTTATTAAGATTGATGTAGTTTGGAATTGGTAAAATGTTCTTGGAAAAAAATATGACCAGAATATCAACTTGCTTAATTCGGCACACGGTGTATTAAGCATAAACTCAATTCACTTTGTTAAATTTTTCAGTTTATTTTGTAATCATTTATCTTCATTATTTGTACTGGAAAACAAGTGTCTTGTCAGCATTTTTAGCCATAACAGAATTGTTGGAACGCTCATCTTCAGTGTCCTACCTACACGTCGTCAAGCATTCTACATTTGACTCAAATGCACTCATGATGCCCCACAATGCTGTCTAGATAGACAGCGATTAGATTTTGAAAACCAGCAATTTTCTAAAGCCCAAGAAAAATGACAACTATGATTCCGATAGTCATGGCACGGAAAATAGTGTAGAGTTTTGAGAAGCATCTGTACATTTGTTCCTATTACGTCCATCTCTAATTGTCACTATGTTGCTTTAGCACCACAGTACAGAGCTCTGACCACCCACACACACACTCGTCTTCCCTGAGAGCATGTAGGTGTGTTTTTGTGGAGGCCTGTGCGTGTGTGTGTTGTAAAGATGTTAACAGGGGTGCCAGGATGCAGTTATAGGTGATACAGCATTTGTGAGAAGCACATCAGTTGTGCAGCCATGGAGGTGGAATTTGTTCTTACACACACACACACACACACACACACACACACAGAGTAATTTTACATCGACTGCATACTCCACACACTCCTAAACTCTCAGTAATGTGGTCGCTATGGCAACCTGGTCTTAGGATGGCCTGTAAACCCACAGCATGAGTCATGGGAAAGAGTGAAGCAAAGAGTGTGTGTGTGTGAGAGAGAGAGCACAAGAAGGGAGAAAGAAACTTTGTGATTTGTCTTCATCATTCACTTCTGACACTTTCTCACTGTGTCCTCCCTATGCTCGATGCGACAAATTTCTGAAAAAAATTTAGCTAAAACTAAAATGTTACCACAAATCAACAACAATTGTAGCCGATCAGAACTTGTTCGATGTTGAATATAAAGGAGATGGAAAAGAAACCTAGAGACCAATATCTGACAAAACTCACATCAACATTGAGGACATGAGATTTATCATGTAGTAAAAGTGACACATCATTACTCTGTGTGTAGGGATGAGGGAGAGTATGTACCTGTAGCTGCAGATGTCGATGCAGCCATATTAATGACTTGGCCTGGTTTGTCCACGATAATGTAGGGGTTATTTATGACTGAGGGGCTGGACTTCATGTGCACTGGCGTGGATGATGATGTCCGGGGGAGAGGAGAGTGACTAGGGGTGGAGATAGGAGAGCCTGGAACACAAACATTGTGTTTCTATGATTAGATTTATAGTGTGATCCTCATAAATTTCTCATCGTGTTTCAGAGCCACATAGACTGCAAATCCATAATGCTTTACAAAGCAGTTTCACATCTTTACAATGGTCTTCTTTTCTTGTCTTATCAAGACTGACTGGCTGACTTTAAACTATTTTTGAGTGTCAGAGAATACAGTGTTTTAATAAGTCAATGGTAAACAGTGTCGTGTTAATGCAAGTTCATAACAGACTGCTACAAGACAAGTATTTTCCTAGATTTGTCAAAGTTACGAGTCTCACAGCATCAAATCTTTGAAGGTTAGGTACTAGTAAGTAAACAAGATAGAACTGGTAGTTTGGTAGTAAGTAAACAAGATAGAAGTAAACAAGATAGAACTGGTAATTTTGCATGCCAATCAGATGGCCTGTGATTATCCCTAAAACCTACAGTTTTTCTTTCAGATGTTTTGGCAGATGTTTTTTGTGGATATATTCAAACATTCAATACTCATTCGTTTTACCATAGTGAACTAGCGAAGGAACAGCTGCTTCCCTATCAGTGTGAAAATTAAGTTTGGCTGCCACTAGAGGGCAAAGCACAGTAATCGGACATAAATGTTAGAGATATGGTGGCAAAAGTGGGTGGTTCTTGGTCAGAATAAGATGAAATGTGGACTAGACTTTATAAAGAGTAGGTCTGGCAAGGCAAGACTAGGACATATCAGACTGAGCTCCTCTTAGATCTGCTGTCACACACTGACAGCAAATCTATAATGCATTTAGGGGTGGAAGAAAAAAATCGATTCTCCGATGCATCGCAATTCTCTTTTCAACGATTCTGAATCGATTCTGAATATTTAAGAATAGATTCTGAGCTTGTTTTTCCCCCCGCATATGGCACGTGTGCGTGTGTGTGGTAGAGAAAGCTGCTTACATGTAGGCTACGGGAAACAGCGAAGATGTTGAATTAAACAGACACACAATCAGCGTTTCCACATGTTTATACTGGCCGCGATAATCAAAACTTCTACTTAGCGCTTGCTCTATTTCTGCAAATCAGTTTTTGTAAATGAATGACTTGATCCACACATGGCCTTCATCAACAGCCGCTTCCGCCACCTGCTGGTGAGCGGCTGACATCAGCTGGAGATCATGCATCAGTGCTCTACTGCTATTCCTGCTGTTCCTGGATGTGCAAAGCTGAATTTTCTGCCGAATTTTAACCACTAAATTTGTGGTAGCGAATTTGGAAAGTGAAATAAAATGACTGAAATTTGCCTGTCGAATATTATACATCGTATTTTTAAACAGACTGAATATTTTGGAAGTGAATTCTGGAAGGTGAATTTGAATTATTGAATTTTTAATTATGCAAATAGGTGTGAAATATTTTGAATTGAAATATTCACAGCTTAAATTAACAACTATGTTAAATTTCAGGATCTAAAAATGCAAGCCCTGGAAATACAAGGCATTAAAATGCAAGCACTGTTAATTGCAATGCATCTTTTTTTCGATTTGTGGAATTCAGCATGCCTTATGTTTCAAAAACTATTGTCATTATTCTGCTTCCATAATTGCGGCTGCGGTTAAATGCACTTGCATTTTCGAATACTTTTATACGAAATTGATGTACACACAGTCAGTTATGTTTTCAGAGCAGGACAAAACATCTGATATATCGAAATAGATCTGTGCATTAGTCTGAATGCAGCCTGTTAAAGCTGCCACTGTCTATGATCTTATCAGTAATAATCAAATGGTAATATTGCTGTGGAAAAAAAGAAAAATCCATAACTATTGTCTGTAAACTTTCGGATACTTAAAGAACACTTATTTTAAATGAGTAATTGTTTTAAAAAGTAGCCTGCTTATATAATAATAAAAAAAAAAATAAAGTAAATTTTGCACAAAATAAATTTGATTTAAAATTTATATAAAAATGTAGGCATGTGCAGACTGGTACGATTTGTACGGGTCCCCCCCTCTAGTCTATGCATCTCTGCCTCTGCTGAATTATTTTTATCCCCAGTGGGGATAAAATGATTCGTGAAACGTCTTTGAAGTCCCGTTCTGAATCAAATGATTCGCGAAACGTGATCCAATTGGAGTGCTTTGAAACAGTGAATCATTTTGCGACGCAATGGTTTAACTGATTCAGAGTTTCAAAAAGCTCTGTTGATACTGTTCTTTGCTCGCTTTCTCTATATAATTTATTCGTTGTTTGAATCACCTGGGAAATGAAATCATTACAATTAATAGGCCTAACTTACAATGTTTTTATTAAGTTGTGATCACGTTAAATACAGTTTCCGACGTATTAAAAACATTTCATGACGTGAAACCCATTAATTGCCTAAAAAGATGGATTTATGATGTGCGTTGTTGACAGATTACACTAACATTAGGTTAGGCTTTAACCTACCCTGAAGAGAAATAAAGTTTTTAAAAGCATCCCCCCGCCTCTGCTTTTTTCACAAATCGCACCCTGAGTGCAGTAATATTGAAAACTTAGAATGTGACGTATCGTGATATTGAGTTGATGATGATAATCGTAATTGAATTGAATCGTGAAACCAAGATTCACACCCCTACTTTTAAGAGGGCAGTACTGACACACAGATATTCCAACTATAAACAAAAAGCATAGAAACTTCAATTTTGGTTAAGATGTAAAGTTGTAAAGATAATTAATTGTGGAAAAATGTAGATCAAGAATAGTTTTGGAATCGGATCGTGACTCCCAGAATCAGAATCAGATCGGATCGTGACGTGCCTGAAGATTCCCACCCCTAAACGCATTTACAATTACAGAGGAGTTTCACAACTTTCTGACAGTCTCCTTGTCTCTAGAAAATCGAAACCTCCAGCAGAAAAAAGCCAGAGCAACATGAAAGAGACTATATATAGAGGACTTTACTGCTTGCATTTCAACTCTGCTCTTCTCCACCTTCTTTGTGCACCTGTGAGACTCACCAGACACAATCTTGCAGCTCATCGTAATCGGCTGGAATGATTTCCCAGGTGATTCGGTGGGACTGGGCACTTGCCCTTGTGGAATTATCTTACAGCTGGCCGTGATTGGCTGAAAGGCTGAGTTTCCTTGGGAACCAAGGGTGATTTTCTCAGACCTATTTGACTGTGAAGTTCGTTCAGAACATGAAGAACGCACTGACTCACTCTTGACAATCACACCTGGAACTGAAATAAGAGGGACAACAGTCAATTTCGTAATCAATAGATCTAATTAATAATTAATTTACACACATTTAACTACTAGAAGTATCTTTAGGAACCAGCTTAATTTATCGTCCCAAACACAAAATGCATTTTCATACAAGTGACTTGGGGTATGGAATCAATGTTCCCTCTAAGCTGCGCGTGTGCGCAGCCGCGCAGAGAAATAATGTGCCGCGCACACGCAAAAATTAGTTGGGAAGCCATCTGACTGAATTCTAAATGAGAAAGAATTGTAATGCTCAAGCAACCCGCTATAGAGTTGATATCGCTATAGAGTTAGAACCGGTGAATGCAGGTTTCATAGAAAGAGAATGATGTGCGCCAAATGAGTCGCTGTAGAAACCGAATATTTTAATGGTTGCGGACGAAATAGCACGAGAGCCAATGCAAACGCAATGACGTGAAATAAAACGTCATCGTGTTTTAAAGAAGAGTGGCTTGATGAAGTGCTGGAAATAGTGGAGGATGGGCACAGAATGGTAACAAAACTCTAGGCTACATGTACAGTCACACACAGGTGTATTGTGTAAACTACACTTCATAGGGATGTTTAGATAGCTATATAAGAATTCACATGTTCAAGTTTTTTGAAAATATTTATCTGACAGATCTCAGTTTAAATGCTTCAGTTTGTTTTGGTATTATATTATATTAGGCCTATATTATAAACCTAATAAATAATTTACCTTGTTTTTTAATGGAATCTCTTATACTCATCAAGGCTGTATTTATTTGATCAAAATACAGAAAAAAAAAAATATTGTGAAATATTATTGCAATTTCTAATATTGGTTTCCTGTTTTAATATACTTTAAAATACAATTTATTCCTGTGAAGCAAAGCTGAATTTTCAGTATCATTACTCCAGTCTTCAGTGTCACATGATCCTTCAGAAATCATTCTAATTTGCTGATTTATTATCAGTGTTGAAAGCGTTGTGCTGCTTAATTGTTTTTGGAACCTGTGATACTTTTTTCTTTGATTCTTTGATGAATACAAAGTTAAAAAGAACAGCATTTATTCAAAATAAAAACCTTTTCTAACAATATAAGTCTATACTATTATCTTTTATCCATTTAACACATCCTTGCTGAATAAAAGTATTAATTTCTTAAAAAATTAAAAATTAAAATTTATTGACCCCAAACTTTTGAATAGTAGTGTATATTGAAACACAAAATTTCTATTTTGAATATTAAACACTGTTCTTTTTAACTTTTTATTTATCAAAGAATCCTGAAAAATTATCACAGGTCCCAAAAAATATTAAGCACCAAAACTGTTTCCTACATTGATTATAAATCAGCATATTAGAATGATTTCTGAAGGAAATGTGATACTGAAAACTGAAGTAATGATGCTGAAAGGTCAGCTTTGCTTCACAGGAATAAATTATATTTTAAAGTATCTTAAAATAGAAAACTTTTATTTTAAATTGCAATAATATTTCAAATAGATACAGCGTTGATGAGAAACTTCTTTTCTCAGATAACCTAAAATGTACATCATTTAGTTACATCAAGGGTCAAATCAAATATAAATACTAGCACATTAAAGTTAAAAGTTACACACTTTTTTGTGCGCGCTGTACAGGTCTGGTATAAAGAATGTTTTTGCTCAGGTGACCGAAATGTCCGACCAATAGAGAAAAGTTTTGCTCAGCAAGAAAAAACATTGCATGGAATGTATAATGAAGGTCTAGTCTTGGACTAATACAGATTTTCAAAACCGCTTCCAATGCATATGCAATAAAGTGCAAACATCCTACTAATCCTCTTAATCAAAATAATCCCATTTTAAAGACAGTGGGATACGGCATAATTCTTTTGTGTTACTATGTGGCATCCTGTGAGATGGACAAGCATTTGTGTATGTTTTGTCTACCTCTATCTGAGCTGGGCTGATCATCATGAGTGTGCTGAGAGGGAGAGGAAGGCCGCCGAGAGCCTTGAACAGCTGTGGAGGAGGAACCAGACCCGCCCACAAACGGCAAATGAGAGGAAGATGATGATGATGATGAAGATGAGGGGGCAGAGGGGATGAAGTCATCACCTAGTGAGTTTCTGTGGAGCTCAACATCCACCACCTTTAGGAAATAAGAAACAGAAAGAGAAAAACTGGCATTTTAAAGATGAATCAAGATATATTTGACACTTGTAATAAACCTTGTCATCACAAAATCCTTTTAGAACTACCATTTTATAAAACCCTGCACTTTCACTGTGTCCTGGCTGAAAGGTAATTTTATGCTCCCTGCAGCTCAAAAGAAACCATTATTCTCAGCATTTTATTTTTTCCTTAGAGTGAAAAAATTTAACTTTCTACACACCTTGTACACACATTCTGGAAAATCGGTTACACGGATAAAACATTTAATTACGCTGTGGCATCATGGTCAGAAACCAGATTTTATTCCCTTTTCTACTTCGCTACAAATGAAAAACAATAAATCTTCTTTTGACACTTGCACTCATAACTCCAGTTTTGTGCTTGTCGTCACCTTGAAGACTATGACATTTTCATCACTATATTCACAGCTGAGATCTTGACTTCTGTTCTTTGCTCATTTAGGCAAGTGACATGTACTCTTTCTTTAAGTTCCCTTTAGTCCAGAACGTGAGTGTTTGTTTTACCTTTAAACCTGTGCTAAATGCGCTAAATGGATTATATATCAATGAGATGATCTTATGTAATTCTGCACATATGTGTACATAACTAAGAATCTGCAAGATGCTATTTTTTAAATTTAATACTGTCTTGTTAAAACTATTTAACAAAACAGATATTTACATATATTCCACAAGACAAAATAATAAATGAATTTACACAAATTATCCTATTAAAAAGTTTACAGGCTGGTTCTTAATATTGTGCTTTGCCTCCTCGAGTAGCAATGTCTGTTCACAGCCTTTTTTTGATAGCTGTGCTTCTGCAGAGTAGTACGTAATAAAAAGAAAACTCAATTTTTAGGATCTCTCATCTTAAAATAAAAAACTTAATTATGTAAACTTATAAAAAAGCACAGCTGCAGTTTCATGTAAAGATTAAGATAGTGTGTCTTACCGTTTCAGCTCCCAAAGTCTGTAAACCAGTGTATGTTCTGTCAAGCTGAAGGAGAACAAATAAAAGATAACTAACAGAAACATTAAAAGAGCAATCTTTGCTGCAGAGTATCTAAGAGGTTGATGGGTGGACACAAGTACTTCTTGTACAAGTACACAATTCTTTTTTCTTGACATCTTGATTCATCTCCCTTTATTTTATGTTTGTTATTTTAACCTATAACAAAAGGGATTGCTGTGACAACAGATAAAGAAGAAAGGAAATATCAACAGACAGGATGCTTTATAAAATCGACCATTTCACCTTTAGACTCAGAGAACCCCGCATAAAACGATAGATTCGTGCAGACATATTCTATTATGCACAATCTGCACACACAAAAAATAAATGGAATCCTCTAAGTAAACTTCAAAGAAACAGAAGGGGATGTCATCTATTGTCTGAATTTTCCATAAAAAAGTACAAAGAAAGATAAAGAGGGAGAAAAGGAAAGATGAAAAGCACAACAAAAGGGTTCAAAGGGAGTGTGTATGCAAGCGGTCATTAAGTGTCTGACCTTTAAGTGGTGGATGATGTCGATACGTTTGTTCCGTTGGTCTTTAAAGTGAATCTGCACACGGACAGGAAACTCTCCCCACCCTCGACGGGTCAGGTGGAACGGTGGCTCGCTAAACACACAAACAGAGTTTAAAGAGAAACTTTCTCTCTCAGCAGGCTGAACTTGACAAATGCACAACAGTGATGCTCATCCACTAGAGGGCACTGGCTGTTGTGTGCCGATATTAATTAAAGTCCATGTAAAGTCAATTCTGAGAATTGTCTGTAAACACATTATAAATGTCAGAAATGCATTGCTGAAACATGTTACAAAGATTGTGAACTATGTAGCACTTAATTGTGGAGTTAGACGGTTAAAAAGTTTTTTACCATTTTTGTGATCATGATTTTTTTGGCGGGGCTAAATCATGACTCGATGACGCAATCGAGCCACCGAGCACGGCCCTCCCAATACTATAAATTTGTTGAAAACAATAGGTTACTTGCGTAACCCCGGTTCTCTGATAGCATTAAGTGAGGTGTCTCTGAGGTGTCTTCTGCGTATTCCTCAGAAGCCCAATTCCACTACGCCAGCCCCAATTGGCTGGCAGACATGATGTTGCGTCAGGGAGTGGCTCCCTCCCCTCGGTATAAAAGGAGTGATGCAACGTCATTACGACATTCAAAAGCACACCTCTTCCTCGCTTCACACAGCAAGGAGGGTGTTCTGGTGAGACACCTCACTTAATGCTACCAGAGAACCTATTGTTCTCTTTCAAGCATACGTTTCGGTGTCTCACTATGGGATATCCTAGCTCCCGTATTGCCAGATAGCCTGTCTCAAAGTCTCCTGCCGAACAAAGAAACTATTATAGGGCTGGTTAAGTCAACACTCAAGATCCAACGCTCAGTACAGCATGTGCAAACGTTTGAGCTGTAACATCCAGTTTATAGAACCTTGCAAATGTGTGTGGTGAGGACCAACTCACCGCTTTACAGATATCTTGTAACGTGACCCCTTTAAAGAGAGCCCATGACGTCGACATTCCTCTCGTTGAGTGAGCACGTAAACCAGGCGGAGGCGTAAGACCCTTACTGGAATATGCAAGAGAAATTGCCTCCACTATCCAGTGGGATAAACGTTGTTTAGTAATCGGCTTCCCCATACGCGGCTTCGCCCAAGACACAAAGAGCTGATCACTCTCTCTGAACCCTTTAGTTCTCTCCATGTAAATACGTAAAGCACGCACTGGACATAACGTATTCAACCTTTGCTGTTCTACTGAAGCAAAAGGCAGTGGGTTAAAGACTCTTAGCTCAAGAGGAATAACAGAATTGACCACTTTGGGCAAAAAAGCAGGATTAGGTTTCAAAAGCACCCCTGCACCCTCTGGTATAAATTGCATACACGCTGAATGCATTATGTTTTGCAACATTTGTTGGGGAAACAATGAAAACTTTATTGAACTTTGAGCGTATAAAGTGCTTCCGCTTTTGTGGTCCGCTTTTGATGGCAACGTCGGGTTCGCAGACGCCGTGCACTTTGGGTGAAGGTGCGCAGCGACTAAAGGCTCCATGGGGGGCATGCGAAGAAGGCCCTCCTTCTCCATCCCCTCTACATCTAGAGCCGATCCTCCCTGCACGGGCATTTTACTTGTAAAGGGATTATCCTTCCAGGTGACATAGACCTCTTCCAAGAGCTCCGGAAAGATTGGAAGGCGTTGTCTCGCTGCCTGTTTGGCTCTCAGCAGCCTCTTGCCCTCGTAGCGAGACTTTGCAGTCTCCGCTACTACGGTCGGCCACGGAATGTTGAGTTTCTCCACAGCACGTTTGCACACGTCCTGCAGGTCAACACTAAGAAGCGGAGAGAATGGTGCCCCGCCCGCCGCCTCCATGGATCCCGCCGTAGCGAGGGGTTGTGCCGGCTGCGCAGGGGGAAGGAAAGGGGAATCTTCATAATCTTCCTCCTCTTCAGAGAGAAAGAAATCCGATTGCCCCTCTTTCTCAAATTCAAACGCGTCCACCTCCTCCTTGTCCGTGTTGAGGACACCGGGCAGAGGGACGCATGCATCCAGCTGTTCGCCCCATCATAGAGCTGTCGTGTTGGGCAGCTCCACAGGAATGGATGCCTGAGGGGAAACCAGAGCGGGGCTAGCTTACATGAGGGGATCCTGGCCAGACAGGCTAGCTTGGCGTGCTAACCTGCGACGGAGGCTCTTCATGGTGAAACGCGCGCAGTGCTCACAGGAGCTGGGACTTTCAATTGCCATTTGGGCATGTTTCAGCCTAAGACATGCAGAGCAGACCTGGTGTGTCTTTGCATGAAATCTTATTCCTGCATGAGCAAATCCGCGGATCTCCCCCGCTAGCTAGGGTAGTCTGCATCGCTGCAGCCATAGTTGCGGTACTGAATGACCCTAACAATGAGCTGGAGTGCCGACTGAGGCGAGAGTGGTGACCGATAAGTCGTCTATAAATGCTAGGGCTGCAACAACTAATCGATAAAATCGATTATTATCGATAATGAAAATCATCGCTAACGATTCTCATTATCGATTAGTCGGGTCTGCCCACAGTGCACATCCAACTTCAGCTGGTCATGTCAAATTAACGTTACAGCACTGAATAACGCATTTCTGTGGCCAAAATGCATCTAAAATAGTTGAGGAAACAGAATGAGATGCTGAGGGAGAAGTACGTGATCCAAGCTGCACAAAACATGAGAATTCTTTATTTTAAGCTTTAAGCTAATGCGTTAGCGTAATGGCTTGCCTTGTCAGGCGCTTTGACAGATCCGTGTGCGTCCTCAGCGCAAAAACATTCAGTTTACGGTCATATCCTTATCTGTAAATGTCAAAAATTCACGCGAACATTTACATTTTTGCATAAACTTCTGTCCTGACAGTCTGCGTTAAGTTTAAATCTTTACTGAATGAGCGCGAGCGCGGCAGGCGCATGAACACGCGTCAGAGAGGGATTAATATTCAGCACAAAAACATTCATTGTGCTGAAATATCTGTTGTTGAATGTTAAATTAAGGTTTAAAAGTCAACATGTAGTGCACGTATTTTATGAGAGTAGGAACTGTAAAGGGATAACCGCGTATAGTGAATATAAATATCAGATGCTTCATAGCCGCCTTTTACAGGATAAAGAAATTACAGTAAACGTGACTGTGATCAAAAAGTTGGTTAATACTGAGTTTGTGTTTTTTATTCGTCTTTATTATCTTTATTATTATCTTAGCCCTATAGGCCTATATACAGTGCTTAACAAATTTATTAAAACAAATGTATTTAAGGTTTATAACAAATAATGTAAGCTTTGTGCCACTGCTGCTGTAAACTAACAGTATTGGTGTTTACTAAAATCATTTTTTAGCTATCTGTATTGGTTAGTCCTCCAATATGCGTAAGCTCTTTAGTGACAGCTAATTCTAATGCTATAATATAATTATTTCTGTTATCTATGAAAGAATGAAGATCTAGATCTATGAAAGATCTATGAAAGATTTTTCAGATACCCAATTACAGTCAAAAAGTAGCTAAACAATGCCAGCAAGAATGCATGCTGTTATGAAAGGCAGGAGGCTATTTTTTATGTGAATAAAAATTTAGTTGTTTCAGTTTGTTATTTGCCCAATAAATGTCAATAACATTTTTAGATTTAAACAATTCTTTGACAGATTCCTAAAATATTTGTGTTTTCTCTTTATTATGACAGGTGGTCTAATAAATTGTTAAGCACTGTATGTTTTCATAGTATTCAGTTGGCATGTTTGTTTAAAGGACATTGGGGAGAATGTGGAAGTGTTTTTGTCAAAATAAAAGAAGAAGAAAATTTAGTTTTTTTTTAAAAATCTGATTAATCGAAAAATAATCGGCCAACTAATCGATTATCAAAATAATCGTTAGTTGCAGCCCTAATAAATGCAGTACCAAGAAGACAAGCCAGCAACCAGTGTCGAGACTAGTTGATGGCTATCTGAGCTGAGTAGGCTTCTGGTGTGAAGCGAGAAGAGGTTTTTGAATGTCGTAATGACGTTGCGTCGCTCCTTTTATACCGAGGGGAGGGAGCCACTCCCTGACACAACGTCATGTCTGCCAACAAATTGGGGCTGGCGTAGTGGAATTGGGCTTCTGAGGAATACGCAGAAGGGGCGTATCCCCATAGTGAGACACCAAAACGTATGCTTGAAAGAGAACAGTATAGTGGTATGTATAGGCTGCGGACCGAACAGTGTGTGACATCAAAGTACAGTGAGAGCAGACGCTCCTGATGCTTTCGAATCGCTCTCGCGGTACTTTGATGTCATACACTGATCATTCTGCAGCACTGCTTCAAGTCGAACACACCTAATAACTAGAGCGCTTTAGCATCAATGGTTCACGGCTCAATCGCGAGTTACTGTCATTACCGTTAGTTACTACAGCCTACAGTTTGCTAGCTAGCTATGCCTTTATCACGTAAATGCATAATACCTGGTTGCGATCATTTACAAAACAGCTCGGTCTCTTTATTAAATAAGCTGCTAGAGGAAGACAGTTGAGAGAGACTGCAGCTTTCCTGCGAGTGGGCGTGGTTTCAGCGCCGCCAGTGGACACACCCCCAGCGTTTGAGAGCAGAGAATGCTGCTTATTTTTATCAAGACTTTGATACTTTATTTTATTTACTTAGCAGGTTTTTTTAGCATTCAAATTTGGCTGGGTGGTTAATAACACATTTTTCTGTGGTGTGAAACTCAGAACACACATTTAATATTGACTTTACATGGACTTTAAAGCTAAAAAAAAACAGCAAAATGAAACTTCACTAATAGGGAAACATTCGCAGTCAGCTTTTAGCAAGGATGCATTAAGTTTATCAAGAGTTAATGTAAAAACAATGTTACAAAAAAAAAGTATTTTAAATAAATGCTGTTTTTTGAACGTTCTATTCATCAAAGAATCCTGTAAAAAAAAAAAAACTTGCTGAAAAATCAGCTTTGTGATCACAGGAATCAATAATATTTTATTCTAACATAAGTGACTTCTTTCAAAATCATTTAAAAAAAATCTTACTGACTCCAAAGTTTAGAAAGATAGTGTACATTATCACTCTCTCAGTTTTACATGCAATTTACATTAATAAAGATATACTCAATAATTTGTGCAAAATATTACTACTGTATATCCAAAGATGGTTACGCTAAAAAAAAAAAAAAAGGCTATACGGTGTGATGTAATCAAAACAGTCAATAAGAGAGGCAAGTAAACACACACCTGACTTCCACAAGGTCATTGGGCTTGTAGCTGGGGTGCAGGAAGAACCAGACTTTCTTCACAAAATGATCGATACTGGGCTCTTTACGAGAACCTCGAACATACACCATCCATTTATGAGTGGACTGATCGTTCTCCTCACGTTTATCAGGGGCAATATACCTGAAATAGAGGGGGAAAAAAAAAGAGTTTAAAAATCAAACTCAAATCAATTTATAAATCGCATACATACATTCACTCATTGGTTGGGGAAGATTTGTTGTTGCCAATGTAAACCTCCAAGTAACTCTCAGAAGAGTCAACTATACGGTGAAATTTAAACATTAAACTCTAAATGCCACTCTTCTTTAAGATTCAGTATGTAATAGCAAGGTATCAGTTTTGCTAGGTATTCACTCAGTAGCAGCAAGGATAAAAGTTTAGTTTATTTGCACATGTTGTGAATTTCTTTTCAGCTCAGCATACATAGTGCATTTTCAGCTACCTGCCTCAGTAATGTGATTTGTGCACTTCATTTTGAGTTTCTTGGGAAACAAGCATCTGCTACAAACATAAATGTAGACTGTAGAGCTGTTCAGAGACCCTTTATTCAGATAAACAGCTTAAAACGGTGAGTTTTTTCAGCATACCGGCCCTGGAGTAAACAGTCTCATAAAGATCTTTAGTAGCTCTGCAGGCAAAAAAAAAGCTTATATCATTGCTCATATGCAGACACACACACTTGTGTCTCTCTCACATGCTCTGAGTGCATTTTATGAGGTAAAGTAGATGAGGACTGTGTGATAATGCGGAATAAATGAGGTTACATCATTGCCTAGGGAAAACTAAAGCTTTGCGCTATGTGAAAGTTTATTGGGTTTTGGAGAAATAATCCTGAGATTTTTCAGGAGAAAGTGATGCATTTAAAAATTAATACAAGCTCAGAGAAATAAATACTGTTTCTCATAAAACCATTTCTCCAAATTACAAACTGCTACCATTCATTCAGTAACTTTTTTTTTTTTTTTTTGACAGTAGAGCAAAAAACATTTGTTCAATCACAAATGAAAACTGTCATCATTTACTCTCCCACGTCATTCTTCCTAATAATGTATCGATCGTACTTTTACATGCAATATTACGTAGCTCCTTACTACAGCTGTGCTATACTCAAAGTCTTCTGAAGTAGTTTTTTTAAAAAGAACAAACCAGAATTTAAGTCTTCATTCACTGAAACCTCTGACATTGTTTTTCACCTTGGTATGTTCATGACAGATATTTCTCCTTTTGTGTTCCACAGAAGAAAGTCAGTCATAGAGGTTTAGAATGATATTAGGGTGACATAAAAATAACAGAATGATGATGGAATATTCATTTTTTGGTGAACTATCCCTTTAAGGTTGCAGAGCCGAGAATAAAGCATCCTACTCAAGGGCACATCAGCATTGTTCAGAGAAAGAGCACAAAAGAGCACAAATATCAGTCAGGATCCCAGAGGTGCTCTCCAGTGCAATAAAGATTTAGGCCAGAATGCCTCTGGTTGTTGGAATAAAGCTGATCTACACTACAAACAAATGGTAAAATATTCTTCAAATCACACAGGGTGCACTATGCGTGTAACAGCCATTATTCTAATACAGTAAATTAAAATGAGCAATATCTGATTTGTAAAATAAGGGCAAAGAAACAAACGTAATGCTTCATACTTAGATACGTTGCCCACAACAATGGTTTTCTTCATGTAGAGCCGAGAAGCCTCATCTCCTGTAGTGTGGTAAGTCACATGCTGCTCTAAGGATGATGGCACACCAAATGTGTCCTACACATGGGCATGTAATAACAAAATGTTAATGTCAGGTACTGTAGGCATAGAATAACAGTGCTGTAGCGTTTTCAAGCCATGCAATCCCTCAGCCTTATGTTCTGATAGTGTGTGGGCTACTAACTTTTCCTGTGTTTCTGCCGGGTCGTCGTTCACGTGGAGCTCCGTCCTCTCTCCCACTGTCCGTCTCCCTCTCCCCAGCCTCCCCATGCTGGCTGAGGGACTCGGTCTCAGACTGGACTTGTGATGGTGTCTCTGAATTCTGGTTCAGTGGAGATGAGGAGCGGGAGGGGGAATCCAAGAAGCGTTTTATGGCAGGGTGGTTCAGCACAGATGGGTCACTTTTAGAGGCCTGGAAGCAAATGAAATCAGTAATCAACTGTTTGTGCTTAGAGTTAGAGGAAATTTCAACAAAACAGCAACAAAACTAGAAGTTTGTTCATGCAGAATGAGCAAAACCAGAAGTTTGCTGTTTTTTTACATACATAAAGTGCAACAATAATTGCCCAATTTTTCGGCTACCTTGGTTTCAGAAGTATTTTCCCATTCATTCAAATCCCATAGAGATATTAAAAAAGTATTTGTTTATGAGTTCTAAGTTATGAACAAAACCAACCAGCTACGAGGTGAATCAGACCATTACAAAGTTTTATTTGAAGCAAAAAGTATTTGAAAATTAGACAAAGGTACAAGACTGTGCACTTAACAACTTTAATAAGGGAAAGAATTACTACACTCCCACACTCCCATGAAGCATTATGAATGATTTAATCAAATTAAAAATGATGGAGAAATATCTAATTATACTTTAAATCAATAGTTATATATATATATATATATATATATATATATATATATATATACACACACATTTACATTGTATATATACGTTTATGGCTTATGCAAACAAATATGTTACTAGATTGAGGAAATTCGCAATGCAGAGGATAAAGAGTTTTTTAGTGCGATTTGGTGATTGGTGGAGATTTTTTGCAGAATCATGGGTAATGTATTTTGAAACATTAACAACCTCATAGATCAAAGCAGGCCTGTCTTTAATGATATATAAATTATAATTTAAAATCAACTGTCTTATGGAGAAAATGAATAGTATTTTTACTTCTGGAACTCGACTCTTTTACTCTACAGACAAAATGTATCAGTGCATCTAATCTCTATAGATTACCTCAGGGACTTTAGGCTGGCCAGCACTGGCATAGTAGTTTGCGACAATGCACGCTCTGAGCTTGTCCATCATTCTCCTGGCCTCATTCAACCTCTGAGGGGGAAAAAAAACATAATATTTCAGATTTTAAAACTTATCAAGTGTACTACAGCTTTAGGTGTTTACTTTGTCTCAAGTACTTTGACATTTAAATTAAGTGTTGACACGGTACCCATAATTGAACTTAAATACAGTTTCTTAGTACTTGTTGCACCGCTGATTAAAGCACTTCTGGACTAACAAAGCACTGCTAGTCCTAAAATAAAGTGAGTATTGGACATACGATTACCTGCCCGATAACCTCGATCTCATGCTCTTTATTCTTCATCTCAAGAGAAAACTGATCCTTGATGATCGATTCAATCTTCTGCACCGCAGCTTCACGGGCTGGTAAAAATCAAACAAGCAGATTAAAAAACAACTTGTGTGATACTCTACATCACTGTTAGAAACCTAGTCTTACCATTCTGCTCCACCACTTTACTCCTCTTGTTCTCCTGCACTTGAGTGATGTCCTCATAATCAGGATCTTTGTCCTCTATTTTCCTTTTAACCCCAGACATGATCACTCATTGGCTGGACTGCAGACACAGTACACAACATGCCACATAAACAACAATAAACTTGTACAGGCACACAGAGGCTGAGTCTCAAAACTTACAACTGCTTACCTGCTTGCTTGTAATGTCTAAAAATGCGTCCTAGGTAGGCAGCTTGTTAGATTTTGAGACACAGCCCTACTATATATGCACACAAGTGTGATTATATTTCCTTGACAAACTGATATTAGTTGTTGCAGAGGTTTAAAAACAACTAGCAACAGAAATAAGTCGCTGCTAATCTGACACACATACACTACGCTAAACAAAACAAAAGCTTTTTAAGCAGTTATTGCACAACTCACACCATTAACGTTTTTCTAAACTGCGCAAAACGTGACGTAAACACGCAGAAAAGTGGTCAGTGTGTTTATTTACACGGTAAACCTACACTGAATTGGCTGGTGAAGTGTTTAGCCGTTAGCTTCGGTAGGTCTCGCGCACACGAAAGTCTCGCGCGGACACACGAACTCGTGCAGGGCGCGTTCCCGCTCAGGAAAGAGCGCAGCGAGCGCGCGGCCTACATTAGCGAGATCAGGGGTTTGAAGCTGGGATCCAGGGACCCCCAGTGGGCCCGTGGAAATATTTAGAAGGAAAAAGTGTTAAATAAATAAATATCACATTATTTTAATGAATAGGAAACATATAATGTAATGCTTATTAGAAACCTATTTTTCACAGTATAAATTAGGTCTTTATACAATAAACTCAAACTAAAATGTTTCAATTACAACATATAAAAGATTGAAAACCCCTGAGCTATGAAAACATTATTGGGCCAGTACCTGAGCAGAGAACTAAAATATTATATTAAATATTATTCTTGATATAATTATATTAAAACATTATATATTCAGATTAGCTATTTTATTTTTGCAAATATCTGCTTCAGATTTCAGATTTCACACTGCCTACCTGCCGCTTAACATCACACATTTAGGTTTTCAGTTCATCTCACGGATCTGCCAGGAGCAAAAAAAAAATCTATATATATGTTCAGTTTCATGTAGTCCCAATAGTGTATTTCTGAAAAAATACAATCCGCCAGGAGACAGTATCTGCTAGAAAATAAATGGAAATTTTGAACCTGATTTACTGAGTTAGGCCATGCTATACCCAAGTCTGACCAAAGGGTGGCGCTGAAAACCATATTTACAGCAACATCTCACCATCTTCTAATCTGGCATTATATACATTTTTTTGGCAACTACTTATAAAAACGACTATTGCAGTATACTGCAGTATTGTGATGGTAGATAGTAGTTGTATGTTGTTGTCAAATTTCAATCATATTAATTTAGGTTAACTTGACGTGTTAAAATAACAAACTAAAACTGAATTGAAAAACTAGTAAAAATGAAAAGAAAAACTAAAATTTTAACTAAAATTAAAATGGAAAATGAAAAATGAAAACTGATTCAAAATATTCATAAAATTAATAGTAAAAATATTAATATTCATAAAAAAATAATAGCATCTCAGTGTTACAAATAACACTGTTGTGTACCATGTCAAGAAACATAACATTTTCGTATTTTTAATTTCCACTTAGGTATTTACAGTTTCACATTCAACCTGTACCTTTTCCTTGTCTCTTAAAATAGCACTTAAGTCATCCATTCCAAGCAGCTCTTTACACATCAATATGTCAACACTTCAGCCTTCATCACCTGAGGGGCTCTGCTTTAATGAACATTACAAGAAAACGCAAACATTATAGGAATTCCCATTGTCATCATGCTTGTTGCTTTTTATCTCATATTTCCATTCATAAAGGAAACTTGTCATTTGTCATGCCAGAGCAAACAATTTCATTTAGCTAGAATCAGATTTTACAAAGGCAATGTCACTTTTATCAATTGCAATTGTCATGAAACATTGTCTCAGGTAGAAACCAAACCTACAGTCACAGAGCAAAAGTGGCCAAAAAATAAAAATAAAAATAAGAAAATAAAATTAAATTAAAAATAAAGAAGAAAATTTGAAAGGAGTCAGTGTTCAAGGGAAGTTGATTCTTTTCTCTTCTGGCTTTCGCTGATGCTTAAAATAAGGTTTTAGAGGTCAGCTTTAATAAGGAGTCAACAGAATACTGCTTTTTAAAATATATTATTTTGGTTAATTTGAATATGCCTTCAGCTACCAATAACACTATAGTACTCTCCACTCTGGTAAAAGATTTTCACAATATTTAAATACATTCTGCAGATTTACCCTCAAAATTGGCACAGAAAATGCATAAAGTCTGGGCCTATAGGCATGAGCTGAGACATGTACATGTACGGGGGAAACTGTTTGGGCTGAACTTAAAAGCCTTGCAGTTGTAAAGATGGTCATGGTTCCAAAACTTCCAGTAAACAGTAAAATATAGTTGCTTTTGCTTTTCTTTTCTTTTTTATTCTTTTTTTGAGTTTGGGTAATCGTTCAGAATGGGGAAGCAAACATTTTTTTAAATTATGAGTGGGATTATGTATTTTATCGGCCTGACATATTTTCACCAGAGTATGAGGAATATAGCTTAGGTTTCCTTTTGAGGAATTTCCATAGAATCTTGAATAATGCACAATACTCAAAGGAATGCCTGTTTCCGTAACCACAAGTATGAAGAGGGCTGTACAAACACATACTTTACGCTTCAAGATATTCTGATGAACAGTTACATGAAACGACAAGATAAATCATTGCAAATTAACTTTTTTATTGAGCCACTTTTGCAGTTTTACAAAGAAAGGTTTATTATTATTGTTATATTTGAAACATGTCCAATACTTCTTATGCTTTGGACCCAGGCTCAATTACAGCTACAGTTTCATTCCACTGAAATGAAATGGTCCGAAACTGCATTTTTAGGAGTTTCTACTGCAACAAAAATACCAGATTATACTTATGAATGAGTTGAAAACCAACTCAGAGCTTGGCCAAACTGTGTCCATACAATCCTACAAAACACCACATCTAACCAAGACAAACAATATAAAGCTGGGTTTGAAATTTTGTCAGATATTATTAAAAAAAAAAAAAAAAAAAAAAAAAGCATAATGGAACATACAGTATGTCGGCAAAATAACATTTACAAAAAGTTTAGACCAGTACAGCTGGTAATAATCAAAATGATCGAAGGACAAATCAACATTATGTATATGAAAACATATAAATAAGTATATACAGACACACTTATGTTTTTGTCATTGCAGGCAGAAATGCAGGAGACGCAGTGCTTTGGGTAAACTAGCTGCCAGCATCCTGCCCGACATGTTCAGATGAATTACACAAAATTATTCTGACAGATAAATGTCTGCTTCCAGTACTGATAAGTACTAGAGCAGAGACTGCAGTTATCTTACTGCTAAACATGAAAACAGTTCCAGGTTAATTTGAACACGCACAACCATACACGCAAACACAAGAATTTCCTGCAGTCCAACTCAAAAATTCAGATGCTATCTACAGCTATGAGATTGTTTACAAAGCACAACTTAAAATAACACAGATAACATTAAATGAATAGAATGTATTTACATTGCCATATATTACTAAAACTAGTACATACAAGTGCATGACTGGGGCTCTGATTAAAAAAAAAAAAAAAAAAAAAAAAAAAAAGAAGATCAGAAAGGAACGTCCTGGTTGTCACACTAAAGATAAGGAGACGCTTCAATACAGATATGATACACAGGAAACAAATTAGTTTCACAGCTATACGGTTCATCAAGAACCTATAAGAACCTGACATGACAATTCATTGACCAAAATCAGAGCTGTCCATCACTGAGGTGTGTGGTTTCCAGCCTTAGGTTTTCAAATGCTTAGAATGCAAAAACCTCCTCATGAAAACCTCATACAGCATGTCTGATGTAGTATTTAAGTGCTTTCATTTACTTAATAAGCATAATATGATGTAAAAAGAGTAAGTAGCACATTAAAATCACCCCAAGGATTGAACCTAAAAAAAAAAAAGTTTCTGTCTGCAGACTTTACAAACATTGTCAAAATGCAAGAATAATGCTACAAAATAACAGAAATAGTAGTGCTGTCAAACGATTAATCGCGATTAAACACATCCAAAATAAACCTTTTTGTTTACATAATATATGAGTGTGTACTGTGTATATTTATTATGTATATATAAATACAAACACATGCATGTATATATTTAAGAAAAATGTGTTAGGTTTATATTAAATATATTTATATATAATATAAAATAATATAAATATATAAATGTATATACATGTAAATATTTTCAAAATATATACTGTATGTGTGTGTTTACATTTACATAATAAATAAACCCAGTACACTTACATATATTATGTAAACAAAAACTTTTATTTTGGATGCGATTAATCGTGATTAATCGTTTGACAGCACTAAGAAATAGTTAAAGTTAATGGCATGAACAAATGCACATTTAAAAAATAAAAACGTGTGGGAAAAATTACAAAAAAAAAAAATCAGAAAAGAAAGAAAAATATTACAAGAAGTGTGCATTTGTGTTTTTTTATCAATACAGGACATCACTGCATCTATGTGATTACTCCATTAGATCTGACTCATTCTCTGAATGCATGTCAGTTATGAGGAAAGTTATGATTTACATACTTCCTTGTTCCAGAAAAAAATCAGCTGACTGTTGTCTTACAGATAATAACAGCTTTGGCATGATGATGAAATCAACTGTAGCAGTTAAACATGGTGCTACATCTACAGTGCATGTAGATGTATATATTTTAACTGCATAAGTAATAGAAAAATAGCAGTTGTCACGATGCAAAGCTGTTTTTGATATGGACGTAAGAGTCTACAGCTCTGCCTGTGCATTTGCAGATGCTTTCAGGGTTTGTGTTGTTTTTCACTGAAACGTTGTATGGTAACACAGCCATGGTAGGAGATGGGACGAGGCATAGCAGCCGTGCATGTGATGATGCCGGAGGCTGGGTCGTAGCACACAATGTTGTCAGAGGCTTCGCCGTTTTCTCCCCGTCCACCCAGGATGTAGATCTTTCCATTACAAACGGACATACTGCAACTCTCCTAAACGCACACAGACAATAATAGAATCAGTATATGGGACTAAATGACAGGAACTTTGAGGTTTTCACTAGGCTTCAGGTACCTGTCTGCTGAAGGTGTGGCCCACATGCATCCAGTGGTCCTGTGAAGGATCGTAGCAGTAGATGGACTTGGTGAGACCACCGCATACGTAGATGAGGTGATTGAGAGAAACAGCAGAGATATTGGGTTTGGTGAAGGGAATTGATGCCTTCAGCTGCCAGCTGTCTGACTCTGGGTCATAACACTGGACCTGAAACACAATGGAGAAAGGTTGTTTTATAATCTTGAAAAGTCTTAAAATTCAAAATTTTATAAACTATTTCATACTAGTTAGTTATTTTAGTATTATTTATATACTATTATTGTAATATTCTGAATCAGTGTTTATAAACATATATCATTTTAAATTTTAGTTTTAGTCATTTTGGTCGTACTTATGTCATTTTATCCTATTCTGTCAATAGTTTTTCTTTTGTATTATGTATTGTATTAGTTAACAACAGCAGCACTGGGTCTTACTTTTCAGCTTATGAACATTTATTTATTTATTTTTGTCACATGGACACTTTATTTAGATGAGGAAAAAATCTGTGAAGTACTTTACATAAGAGATTTTGTCAATGAATCAAATTAATGTTTATAAATTGCTATATTTATATATATATATTTTTTTCACAACCATCATAACCTCCTTTGTGCAGAAATTAAACACAAACATTCCTGAATACATGAATATGCAGGGGTTATAATGGTGATCAAACACCATAGTCATAATCTCTTTGTAAATTCCTCGTAGTCATCAGAACAATATCCTATTTAATGAGATGAAAGCAGAGAACAGGCCCTGTGGGCGAAAACCAGAACAAACTGGTAAATCTAATATTTGCACTCTTCAGTGCGAACAATCTTTCTCTGTGCTGGCTGATGTATAGATTTAAGAAAGATTGACAATATGGATGTCACTGAAGACACGCACTGACAGAGTGTAAAAGAAATATTGTCAAAGAGACACCATTTGGAAACTCTCCGATGACAGATGCAGCACTTATATGGAGGAACATGCAACATTCTGTATAAGAGAGCTTTGTATTAAACTACATCAGATCCTTCCCTTTCATGTTTTTCTCTTTCTCTCTCTTTCTGTTCCAGATGGCAAGTAAAGAATGCAGTAATCTGAGCACTGGAAAATCAATGAGAGAAACCCATGTGCGATGTTATCCGAGATGGCAGCAGTGTCTGAGGACAACAAGCTCAGAATGCAGGCCCACCTGTCCATCAGGTTATAGACCACCTGCACAAAACACACATTCACTACCCATCTGCCGTTAGCAGCCCTTCTGTTCAGAGATGCCCATACTTTAGGAGTTACATGAGGAACGTTACAGGTGATTTCAGCAGGACCGCTCTCATACACTAATGTTCTAAAGTCTTCTTTTCTGTTTATCAAAGAATCCTGAAACAAATTACGGTTTCACAAATGTATTAAGCAGCACAACTGTTTTCAACATTGATAATAAGAATAAATGTTTCTTGAGCATCAAATCAGCATATTTCTGAAGGATCATGAGACACTAGGAATAAACTGAATTCACTGGAATAAATTACATTTATTAAAATAAATTTAAAAAGAAAAAAATTATTTCAAATGTCAGTAATATTTAAAAATATTAATGTTTTTACAGTATTAATGCAATCTTGAGATTATTTTTTTAAATATAAAATCTTGCTAAAATTTTTTGAATGGTAGTTTATATGAGAAAAAAAATTACATTAAAATTAAAATTAGTCAAATATAAGACACAAACATTACGACAAACCCTAGTCAGCTGCCTCGCTGACTGTTTAGAAAGGCAGCTATCTTCTAAAAAAAAGCATTGTAACAAAAAACCAAAACAAAACTCAAGTGACAAATGATCCATATGAAACCAGTCAAAAATGTCTCCCATCCTGAGTGATCAGGCTGGTCTGTTAGCTGGTTTTGGTGCATGTTTCAGCTAGTCAGGCTGGGAGAACAGCTTTACCAGCAAACCAGTTCAGCCTAATCAAAGTACGCCGCTCACTAGGGTTGAGAGCATAGCCGGTGTGACAGGTTGGTTAAACTCTCTGCTGCTCTGGTTTTGATCTATTTGCTCATTATGTCATCATGTCAAACAGGAAAATTAGATGACAGTATCATTAAGACAGAACGTGTGGTTATTGCTTGTAACAAATGGGCAGGTTTTAATGCGAGTACTTTTTTCTAGCAGAAACAAAAAAAAAAGTTTTTATTTGATAAAAGGCCTCACCTAAACAAAAATCAAGATTTTCCTTTTCAAGACAACTACTCAAAAGCACTATTGCAGGAAGGGTCTGCCAGCAATGAAAAATCACCAGGCATAAGTTATAGTATCAGTGTTTTATATAAAGAACAAAGACCAAGTTATGGGTTTCATAGATGAGCTCTGTCTAATATTATACTGTGGGTGTGTTTAGCACTCTGGTCAGTCTAATCTAAAGGCCTTTGCGATGTTAAATTGTGAAGATCTTGAGTTTTCGTTAAAGGGCATGTCCGTGACGGCGTGACAAAGTTCGATGTTTCGCCATGGGAATAGAAGTTGTTGTAACATCCATAAAATGTCCAATCTGCCCCAAACTTGAAAGCTTGAGAAAACAGGGTTAAACACAATTCTATCTACAATTCTCAATTTTGCCATTTTTTACCCAATTTTGCATGAATCTAAATTTAATCTAGCTGATTTGGATTTCACACACTCACCTTATCGGAGCAGCTGTTTTCATAGGGTTCTCCTCCAATGACGAAAAGCTTTCCCGCACAGCTGGTGACCGCCGGGCAGGAGACGGCTTCTTTCATGGGGGCCACCTCAGTCCAGCGGTTGGAGAATGAGTCGTACACCTCCACGTTACTGAGACAAGACTGCCCATCATAACCTCCAACTGCATACACCTGCAGGACACATACACAGATATGTTTACCTAACTATCTAAATGAACATGTAGATAATCCAACCCTAAAATAAAAGTTAATTTTAAGGGAAAAAATAAAAATAAACAAAAGCGAGTAATAATACTTTAAGGTTTTTTTTTTTTTTTTTTTTTGCATTTTGAAAACGGTAATTTTGTAAATGGTGCTTGATCTGTGCATATTTCTCTCCTGATTCAGACAAGATGGCTTTTCTCTAGAGAGAACGATATTATGGATCGAGTTGTCGTATTTTAGCCAGAAGCAACAGTTTGAAGTTAAAAACATCTTGATAGATTTGTTTATTACAAACATGCAGCTCTTTGCTTCACAAGACATTAATAGAAGGACTTAAGTCGTGTCAATTACTTGTGGATTATTGTTATGTTTTTATCAGCTGTTTGGACTCTCATTTTTGACGGCACCCATTCACTGCAGAGGATTAATTGGTGAGCAAGTGATGTAATGCTACATTTCTCCAAATCTGTTCTGATGAAGAAACAAACTCATCTACATCTCGGATGGCCTGAGGGTGGGTACATTTTCAGGCAAATGTTCATACTTGGGTGAACTATTCCTTTTTAATGTTTACTTAATTAATCTGCAAATTATTCTATAACTAGAACAATAAAGTGACAGAAATCTAACAAGTATCAATTTTCCCTGGCTTTGGTGTTACTCTGTAGCTGTTCAAAGACAAGCACTCATCGTATCCTCTCCACAAACAGCTTTATCCTCAAACTGACACAGCAGAGGAAATGTGGAGGGGCCACGATAACAACATAATGACACTGACCCACATTAAAGCTGTTCAACAGGAAACCTGTTCAACAGAGTGGAGAAACAGATCGCAGTTGCCTAAGGCCTAAGATCGTGTGTAACGTAAACACACATACAGACTGATGAACTCTGACCTAAGAGGCTAAAGTTCTCTTATTCACACTTTCTGATGATTTAAACCCTGTTCCACCCTGTCTTCACTGATAAAAATGGCATTCATTCCACTGAAATCCATAACCTTATATTTATTCATTAAAAAGGAAAGTAACTGTATCTGTACCAAAATGTCAGATGTGCTGCTTCTTCCATGATAAATGTATATATGGTGATTACTGGCTAGTTCAAGTTGCAATTTTGCTTGGTTAAAAAAATTAAATTAAATAAATTAAACAAACATTCTGATCAGGATTTGAACCCCGCCGTCTCTGCACGCTAAAAACTTCCAAGTCATTTTATACAGAACTGCACAAACAAGATAAGAGAACAAAGTAGATGGAATGAAATTATGTAAAAGATATGCTATCAAACATGATTTCCTACAATCTACCTGTACATGCATTCATCATTCTCTTATCTAGCTTGAACTGTTTTTCAGTAAAACACTAGTGGTTCTTCTGAAATGTCAAAGAAAGAGACTCATTTTTCAAAGGGTCACCACATGAACTTAGTTATTATGGGGTGAGTCCAAGATGGCTGCCTGATCAGACATGTTTGTGCGAGCTCTTGCACAATTGTGTTTAGACAGAGCAAAAATATTTTTAGTTAATTGTGTGCTGTGTGTGTTTTGTTACACCTTTGATTTGAAGTTTTCCCCTGTATTGCGTTGCCATGGGGTGTAAAAGTGGTCCTTTGAATTACTCTTCAGTTGATGCTAATGTGGCTAACGTTACTAATAACGCGTGCTCACCAGCCAGCGGTGGCCATGATTGCATGATTGATGATGTGCGAGCGAGGAAAATGTTCACTTTAGCCGAAGAAGAGCTCCCTGCATTGCCTATCACCCCGAGTAAATCGCCAGTCACAAAGAAAAGAGCAAGTGATTTCACTCGAGCTGACATCTCATCACAGCTGTCAGGGATAAGAGCTATCAACAGTCGCTCAGATGGAATAGAAAAAAGATCTCGGGCATGTCAGCTGAATTGAAGGCCATTGTTGAGAAGGTTACTAGATGTTAAATTGTGAAGATCTTGAGTTTGAGTTGAAGGGCGTGTCTGTGGTGGCCTGAAAAATTTTGATGTTTCGCAATGAAACAGGAAGTTGTAATAACTTAGCCATACAATGTCCGATCTGCCCCAAACTTCACACGTTTGATAAGACTCCTGACCTGAAGAGATCTAAATGCCCATATTGAGTTATAGTTAAAGCGCCACCTGCTGGCAACAGGAAGTGACGTTTTACGCTGTAACAAACTCCTCCTAGAGATTTAATGACATCAACATTATATTTGGTCAGTCTAATCTAAAGGCCTTTGCGATGTTAAATTGTGAAGATCTTGAGTTTTCGTTAAAGGGCATGTCCGTGACGGCGTGACAAAGTTCAATGTTTCGCCATGGGAATAGAAGTTGTTGTAAAATCCATAAAATGTCCAATCTCCCCCAAACTTGAAAGCTTGAGAAAACAGGGCTAAACACAATTCTATCTAAAATTCTCAATTTTGCCATTTTTTACCCATGAATCTAAATTTAATCTAGCTGATTTGGATACTTTCAGTAAGCATCTTGGTAATGTTAATTCTATTAATCATGATGAAAAAATTTAATGTGACTCACCAATTACTGTCGATGAGGTTAAGGAAGCAATTTTTCAAAAATTCTTGCCAGGTTCATCAGGCAATTAAAACTATTCAGTTGTTTTCTAATGCTTCAGGTTTGTACCTTAATATAAAAAAAATTTAAGATATTAATCTTGAAAAACTCCTCTTTTTTTATCTGTAGATGGTGTAGCATTCGGACCAATCAGACACACATTTGTTCATTAGAGTTAACAAGTCAGTTATTCCTTAGAATAACAAAGAGTCACAGACCCCTCACCCAACACCAGACTCGGCGCATATATGTCTGTGAATGAAGTCCAGGCCCCTGGTTGCCATGACTTTATTTATTTTTTTTTATTTTTTTTTTGGCCAAGTATGGTGACCCATACTCGGAATTTGTGCTCTGCAATTAATCCATCCAAAGTGCACACACACAGCAGTGAACACACACACAGCAGTGAACACACACACACCGTGAACACACATCCGGAGCAGTGGTCAGCCATTTATGCTGCGGCGCCTGGGGAGCAGTTGGGGGTTCGGTGCCTTGCTCAAGGGCACCTCAGTCGTGGTATTGAGGGTGGAAAGAGCGCTGTACACTCACTCCCCCCACCTACAATTCCTGCCGGCCCGAGACTAGACTCTCTAACCATTAGGCCACGACTTCCCCAACTTTACGACCTAATGGCATGTAGAGAGCTCTCCATCTCCCTACCCTTTCCATAGGAAAGGCACATAAGGCACATAAGAATGGACTCTTCTCTAATTAATTCATTGAAAAACCTTTCTTTGAATGAACACACACATCCTCAGGTCATTGTGTATATTGTTACTGTTCTTGTATATTGTCTTTTGTACTGTATCCTGTTTTATGCGTGCTTGTGATAGATCACTACTTAATATTACCTCACTTATATCATGTTTGATCTCTATCAATTCGTCTTCAGATGATCTAATTGAGAGTGTATATGTTGCTACCTATGCAACATATAAGTGTTCGAAGAATCTTTAATAGTTTGTATATCAACTTCCAATCCAACCCCATGCAAATTACCATGCTCAGAGACAAAGAGTCGTAAAACCTTCCCTCCAAAGACACTGGAGTCCATTGGCTCTTTGACTCCCCAGAGGTGTGACCTCTATACCACATAAAGCTCTCACACACAGGTCCGTCCCGTTTCTTCTGCAAAAAGTCTCTTCTGCAAAAAGCTCTTCGGCTATCTTCTGATTGCTCCGTGAAGGACTCACGGAGAGCCTGAACCGGTGCGGGCACGCCCGGTGCGCCCCCAACATAGAGCCGTGGGTGATCTCCCCAGCCTGGGAGATGACTCTTGACCACAAAGACCCAGTCGGCGGTTCTGTTAGACCCTAAGAGGATGAGGAAGGTGTGAGCTAGAACTCTTCTGGACCCTTAAGTTATTGTTCCAGGCTTACGGCCTTGTCTTTCCATTCAACCAAAGCTCCTCGGACCTCAGCAGATCTCTTTCTTAGCTCTTTTTCCACTCTCTACCTGGAAGAACATTTCTACCTCAGAACATCTTTGGAATTCATCACTCTTCAACCCGGAAGAACGTGATCGGGAGTCCAAAACCTTGAAACCATTAAACGGGTCCTATTATGCTTTTTCACTTTTTGAATTTTAGTCAGTGTGTAGTGTGTATGTTTGGGCATAAAAAGATCTACAAAGTTACAAATCTCAAAGTCCACTCCAAAAGGAGATATTTAGTTTTTAAAAAATCCCTTTTCAAGAACTACAATGAACGGCTCGTTTGGACTACAAAGCTGTTTTCCTGTATTTGTGACATCACAAATTGGCCCATTAGAATATCATTAAAATAAATCCTGCCTACGGAAATTTGAATGCACGTTTCAAAATCGAAACCCGGTGTGGGTGTTTTTATATCACTGTATTTCTGATGGAAACCGACCGTCTTCAGAAAATTTTGGATGTCATTTTCATTTAATCTCGCATGTAATGTCTGATAAAGCAGCATTTGTAAGAGAGCTCTGCTTTGTGTACAGCGTTACCGGGGAAACCTTGCTCTCTCCCGCTCCAACAGCGCCTCCCGCTGGCAGAGAATTAATTTGCTTTTAGTCATTCTGCCTAGCTGTTCGCCAATCACAGCGCACTGGGACAGCTAACCAATCACAACACATTTACTTTTCGGAAAGCGGGCCTTCATCAAACACGGAACTAATCGAGCCGTTTGTGCCAGACTGGGGAGAAAGGTATTGTAATAATGTAAATTATGTGAAAAATAATGCGTTTTTAGAACCACCAAACATGAGAGCATGTTCTAGTACACCCCTAAAACGAAATCAAGACTTTGTAAAAGAGCATAATAGGACCCCTTTAAGACCTTCATCTGAGACTGCATTCCAGACACTCGTCACGACCAAATGCATTACAAGTATTGTACATTTAACTAAATGAAACAGAGGTTATTAGTACAAGTTATAGACCCCGTCATAAATGGCGCTGATGGTTTTACTCAGGTGGTTAAATGACTTTTTCCATAACTGCATTCTCTGGTTTTCCTGATGGTTTCATCCATCAACTCTCATTAGCCCTTTCCCCATGTATGAGCGATTGTATGTTTATGTGTTTGTTTGTTAGACTAGTTTGCGTTAGTGTTTAGTTAATAAAACTCTTGTGCACAAATTACATGAGTTTCTGATTCTGCCTTGCATATTAATGTCCCTTTACGATTTTGACCCTTGCTACATGCTCTAATGCATTAATAGGAAGGTATTTTCTGTTGCCATGGAAATATCCTTTCTTAGAGTTGATATGAATTTACACAATGTTCGCTGGACGAACAGGTCAGCTGATGGCAATTTAATTCTGTTACAGTTATTACTGTCAGCCGATATAAATAAATTGTAATTAATCATAATTAATTGTAATTATTTATATACAATTCCCTTTTGGAGCTAATTTGCTACAATGGTATTCCCGTTAACGAAGCTGTTCATTATTTAGGCATTGTCATTTCAAAAAGTAAACACGATAAGAGTTTCCCTGAATTTTAATCCTGCCTTTGAAAAGATTAAAAGTAAGTTTAATCTTTCGTTATTAAGGGACCTGTTCCTTAGAGGTAGTTCTTCTGTCAAAAGCAGATGGAATGTAGACTAACCTATATATAACCTAGTTCAACTATATATTTAGACAAAAAAAAAAAAAAACTGTTAAAACTATTGATCAGATTTTAGTTAATATTTTAATGGAAGAATTGTGTGCACTACATTCGTAAACCTGTTGTTATAAATTCCCTTAAAAATGGTGGACTTGACTTTCTAGATTTCTCTACTTTAAATAATACTCTCAAAGTTAATTGGTTAAAATTTTGTTTGAAAAAACCTTCTTTGTAGAATTTTATTCCTAATTTTATTTTTGACCAGCTCTTTTTTTACTAATGTGTGAATATAAGATTGAGAAATTCCCAGGGAAATCTGCCTTTCATGCTCAAGCTTTGTTAGCTTGGAAACTGATCTACATGCACAATTTTCCTCCGAAGCGTTGTTTTATTTGGAACAACTGTTGTATTTTGTATAAACACAAAAGTTTTTTTTTTTTTTTTTAAAGCTGGTTTGATAAGGATATTGTTTTAGGTCGTCATTTGTTTAGCACTCAAGGGTATCTAATGAAATATGATGAGTTTCTTACTTTAATTTTCCTGTGATTCCCAAGGAATTTTCTATTGTCTGATACAATGTGTGTTTGATTTGTTCCCCTGGCTTCATTATGTCTGGTGTACTGTTTTGCTTTTGTCGTTTAAAGCATAAAAAAAAAACAAAAAAAAAAAACAACTTATGGTGGCCCAGTAGTGCACAACACAGGAGAAACAAGCCACAACACAATGGATAAGCCGCAACACAACGAAATTGGTCCTATGCATTGTGGTGTGGTGATTTTTTTGTGTTGTGGAGATTTTGTTGTGGACTACTGGGCCACCGTTAGTAATGCATTTGGCATGCAAACATGGCCATAAACAACACACACACACACAAACAATGCAAAATGAAATGCATGAAAAAAAACACCGAAGGTAAAAAATTTAGAAGACTGAATGAAAAACATTTAAAGTTCACTGAAATACAAATTCTGCAGCATCATTTGCTCACCCTCACGTCAACTGAAGAAAATGTCATACAGGTTCAGAACAACATGTGGGTGTAAAATATTTTTGGGTGAACTGTTTCCTTTAAAATGGAAACTCATTTCAATCCTCCTTCTAAAGAGCTACAAACATCCTGAAAAGTAAGCAAATGTGTCTGTAAACAACTATAGAGGAGGATGGGCACTGGGCGGGCACAAACACAAACAGGAAAAGAGAGAATTACAACAAACGTTTTCCAAGGAAAAAAAAAAAAGTCTCGGAGCATTTTGTGTATGTCTCTCTCTCTCCCGTTATGTGTATGAACAGAAAATACGTATTACATTCAAGCAGGCAGAACATTACACCCCCTGCATGTGTAATAAAATGCATGTGTTTAAAATATTCACAAACTCTCAAATTAAAACACCAAAGACTATCATAAAATATGAAAAACCCACAAACAATTCAAAGGAAGTGAAGCATGATTTTCCATAAGATAAACACAACACACAATAACTGGGACAGCTAATTTCTACAAATCTATCAGTTAAATGGCAACAGCACAATCTGATTACAGCTGTAAACATTTTATCATAACAGTCCTAAACACGCACTTAAACCATGGTTACTAAAATGCGGCATTCGCACCCTTTTTTATTTTTTGCACTTATATGTAATGGTAAGTTTTGTGCTGTAAAAACTTAAAGCTTATTTCTCTTACTCCACTGCCAAAGTGTTTTATCTTGTTTGAAGCATAAACCACAAAAGAATATATTGCATATATGCTTAAAAAAAAAAAAAAAGAAAAAAAAAAGCCAATTGGGTAAGAAAAAAAAATATTTTACCAGAGTTTAAAGTATAGCAAACGTTAAGTGTATCAATCTGCAATATTTGAAGATAATTATGGAGAAGAAAGAGAACAGAAAATTTTAGTAATTTCAATACAGGGTTAATTATTATAAGGAAAAACAAAGGAACAAACAGGGGTGGGGATGCCTAAATAAAGCCAAAATCATATTTCTCCATCAACAGCCATTCGAAAATACCCATGTATTTGAACCAATTAAAATGATTTTTCCTAAGCAACAATTAAAATACAAATATTTACTTACATTAGATGTTTTATTAGTGCAACACAAAGGTGCAAATCCTGCATAATTTTCTCCATAGAGTCACAATGCCCTAAAAGAAGTGTGCCTTTGATTTAGGAAATGGGACACTGGGACTGGAAACACACACACAGACAGACGCACACCACTCCCTCTCACCTTCCCCAGTAGGACGGTCATCTTGTGTCTCCATCGACCCTTATTAAGAGAGGCCACTCTGATCCAGATGTTGAGCTGAGAGTTATACATCCAGACGTAACTGCTGTTGATGCGTCCACCTGTAAATAACAATAACAACATTAACAACAGCATAAGCAAGCTCTGTGTGTGTGTGTGTGTGTGTGTGTGTGTGTGTGTGTATGTGTGCGTGCGTGTTGACCTAACCATATTTTAGGGACAAATTTGTACCCAAAAACAAGCTAAAACTGGCAAACCTTCCCTTTGGAGACACTTGAGAATATCCTCATTTGTAGAAACAATATAAAAATAAAAAGTACAAATGCAAAGGTTTTCTGTGAGGGTTAGGATAGAGTATTTCCCATTATAAAAAACAATAGAGGTCTATGACCCCATTTAGAGTGAATGTTGTTATTGTCAACAAAAAAACTCATTTAACTGAATAAATCTGAAATAAAATAAATTTTAAATATTTTATATGAACAATTTAAATGAAAATTTAAAAAGTTGCTTTGGCAACTAACTGAGATAAACAAGTTTAAATACTAAAATTACTAAACCTAAAAATTATTTTAAAAAAGAACTATAAATAAATAAATAAATAAATAAATAAATAAAACACAAAATATTAGGAAAATACAAATATTAATAAATACTATAATATTACATACAAAATACTAAAAGAACACTGGTGTGTCTGTTATTGAACACATTTACACAAGTCTAACATTTTACAAAATTCTTTGTATATAATCCCTTTACAATGAAGACAAAAGTATTTTGAGACTTTCTGCATGTCAAACATGAGTTGATCATTTTCTGACCTAATATGATGATGTATTAGTCTGCCAGGACATCTTGTACTTAATAGTACATTCACTAAAATTACCTTGAGACCAAACATTGCAGAAATTGTCTCAAAAAAGTGAAGTCAGTTCTGAGCATTATTTAGTTTACCAGTGATATTCATACATTTTTAACATTGTCAAGATATTTTTTCTGGCCACTGTATAGCTTGTTTGTCAACCACTAGCAGCTTGTTTGTGGTCAAATATTTCAACTTTGCAAACCCACAAACAGGTTATTAATTCTCAGTTTCAGACAACACCATGTCTGTAATTACACAAACCACAGTGCTTCACCTGTGTTCCTGTTAAACAGAAAAACTCCCTCTGATCTGAAAGTCCTTTCTTGTTGTCATCTGTGTTTATCTAAACCTGCTGAGGGCTGTTCTATTCTTTGTCACTTCACATCTCGGCCAAATGGCTGGTTATCATCCAAACAGCAGGTCTGAGACAAGCTCTGACAGTCCTTCCCTCCCACACACGCTCAACACCTTGGAGCAGGCCGTTCCACTTTAATTCTGTTTACAGACTTAGATAATGAAGGTCTGAGAAGTGCTCAAATAGCATAGAGGGCCTTCTTCCCTCTCAGTGCCATCAAAGTCCCTTCAAGGTAGGTCAGTGCACTAAATGGCCATCTTGGTAACGCCTTTATTCAGCTATTTTTGGTGCAGGAAACACTGGTATCATAAATTTAGCCTCTTTAGCTCATATTAAGGAATGCACATGAGTGCTGAAGTAAACAAACTCTAAATAACCAGCTTTTTTGACTGAAAGCCTGGGGAAAATAAAAAAAAAAGGAAGCTTAATGATGGAAAAAGAGGAGGTAGAAAATAATTGAAGAACATTTTTGAGGAAGTACAAGTGGCACAACAAGAACTACAGTGCTCATAAACTCCATCAGCGGACTAGCTGAGCAACTGTCTGGTAAACAAAGGCAGATTGAAAATCTCTAATTAAAGAGGATGTGCTTGCTTTGTCCTGTAATGCTGAGTAAACATAATAAAGACTGGCTCCAGTCCTTTTGGTTCGCTCTTCTGTCATAAATATCCCTTGACAAAGACCATTAAGCCTTTGTGACATTCATTCAGACTGAAGACCAGACAAACCAGCATTTAAGATGGAGTCTGTCTCCAGCTGACACTTTACATGTTGTCACTAAGTAGGCACTTTCAGTACTGGATGCAAAACCTGCAGGTGAACAGTAAAGCTAACAGAAACATTGCTTGACACATGCTGAAGGGATGCAGCTTCAAATCTATTTTGGATAGTCCTGAATGTTTTAGAGGCATCATAATCATTTGGACTATTTTTAATGATAAAATGTCTTGGCAATATTATATTATAGCCCAAAATATAATTTTTCTCAAACTTCATAACATTTCTAACAAAAGCATTGCAAAAACCAGTGATAAATTGTGGGCTAGGGCAATATAGTCAATAAGGAAGCCTTATATAAAATAAATTAAAAACCATTTTATTCCTTTCCTTTCCTCTTTAATCTGACATTTTTAGTTCATTGTTTATTTTTGTACCAGACCCTGATGACATATATTAAAAATCCTGAAAAATGAGTGTAATTTGATTTATTTAGCTTGTAAATAAAAAGTTCCTTTGCACTATGAAATGGCACAAATGGGCTAAGCCCCAGATGTGATTTATGTTTAGTGACAGCCCTGTTCATTAGCCTCCTAAAATGGGCAACTGTGAAAAGGAAACGTCAAATTAGTGTACGTTCATTTAAAATGTCAAGTTGTAAAACAGTGGTCCTCTTGGTCAGGTTTGGATGGAATGATTTATGGTTTTTCTAACAGTGAGAAGGCAAATGGAGACTCAGATCCATTGCCTCAGGGAGGAACTGCCAACCAATTGTGTCTTCCGTCATATTTCAACACTGAAATTAACTAACTTGCTTTTGTCCCAGCAAATGACGAAATTATGATCAAAATAAAAGTGCACGTCTTAACGAATGTAGGCTGTGATGTTGCAATGAACAGCATTAAATTCAGACATTTCTCTTTTTCAGGTTCATCATGTCATTGCAAACATACAGGTGCATCTCAAATTAGAATGTCGTGGAAAAGTTCATTTATTTCAGTAATTCAACTCAAATTGTGAAACTCGTGTATTAAATAAATTCAGTGCACACAGACTGAAGTAGTTTAAGTCTTTGGTTCTTTTAATTGTGATGATTTTGACTCACATTTAACAAAAACCCACCAATTCACTATCTCAACAAATTAGAATGTGGTGACATGCCAATCAGCTAATCAACTCAAAACACCTGCAAAGGTTTCCTGAGCCTTCAAAATGGTCTCTCAGTTTGGTTCACTAGGCTACACAATCATGGGGAAGACTGCTGATCTGACAGTTGTCCAGAAGACAATCATTGACACCCTTCACAATGAGGGTAAGCCACAAACATGCACTGCCAAAGAAGCATGCTGTTCACAGAGTGCTGTATCCAAGCATGTTAACAGAAAGTTGAGTGGAAGGAAAAAGTGTGGAAGAAAAAGATGCACAACCAACCGAGAGAACCGCAGCTTTATGAGGACTGTCAAGCAAAATCGATTCAAGAATTTGGGTGAACTTTACAAGGAATGGACTGAGGCTGGGGTCAAGGCATCAAGAGCCACCATACACAGACGTGTCAAGGAATTTGTCTACAGCTGTCGTATTCCTCTTGTGCGTCTTACCTGGGCTAAGGAGAAGAAGAACTGGACTGTTGCCCAGTGGTCCAAAGTCCTCTTTTCAGATGAGAGCAAGTTTTGTATTTCATTTGGAAACCAAGGTCCTAGAGTCTGGAGGAAGGGTGGAGAAGCTCATAGCCCAATGCTTGAAGTCCAGTGTTAAGTTTCCACAGTCTGTGATGATTTGGGGTGCAATGTCATCTGCTGGTGTTGGTCCATTGTGTTTTTTGAAAACCAAAGTCACTGCACCCGTTTACCAAGAAATTTTGGAGCACTTCATGCTTCCTTCTGCTGACCAGCTTTTTAAAGATGCTGATTTCATTTTCCAGCAGGATGTGGCACCTGCCCACACTGCCAAAAGCACCAAAAGTTGGTTAAATGACCATGGTGTTGGTGTGCTTGACTGACCAGCAAACTCACCAGACCTGAACCCCATAGAGAATCTATGGGGTATTGTCAAGAGGAAAATGAGAAACAAGAGACCAAAAAATGCAGATGAGCTGCAGGCCACTGTCAAAGAAACCTGGGCTTCCATAACACCTCAGCAGTGCCACAAACTGATCACCTCCATGCCACGTCGAATTGAGGCAGTAATTAAAGCAAAAGGAGCCCCTACCAAGTATTGAGTACATATACAGTAAATGAACATACTTTCCAAAGACTTAAACTACTTCAGTCTGTGTGCATTGAATTTATTGAATACACGAGTTTCACAATTTCAGTTGAATGAATGAAATAAATGAACTTTTCCATGACATTCTAATTTATTGAGATGCACCTGTATATAACTTTCTATCTTCTGTGTAACACAAATGAAGAGGTTGCGAAAAATATATCAGTGGTTTTTGTCCATACAATGAAAGTCAATGGAGTAGAAGAAAGAAAGTCAAACAGGTTTGATCAACATGCAGGTAAGTGAATGACAACAACTTTCATTCTTGGGCTCTGCTGAAGAAATGCAGACACAGGTTTCCTAGGAAAGATTATTTGGCATGTAATGTAATATGTTAATAATATGCGAGCTGTCCAAAATAGGTACTTTGGTGTATTTTAAGTTACTTTACTTGTACATCCTTTGATTTAATTTGTATGATCAGAAAGCAGCAAATTCTGCATGATTCTATTAAATAAAACATGTAGATGAGTGCATAAAACAGTGATCTTAAATTTATGAAGTATGTATGGAATAAGTGATCTGGCAAGCTGTGCACTTACACTCTACAGCGGAGATTTTTGTTATTCTTGAAAGAAATCCAAGAGTAATGTTTATTAAAAGACAGCTGAACCACCAAGCCAGTAGGATATGACTTGACAGAAGAGAGGGACAGATTTAGTAAGAGGCCTCTGAACTTGATGCTGCAGGCTGGCCAACTGCACATGCACGTGAGAGCAGCAGTAAGAAGTGTGTGTTTATGAGTGTGTGAGAGTCGAGAGAAGGGTACACCTGACACGTGAGAACATGAGCGCGAAAACACAGCTCTATTCATGGAAATCAGACAAACAAAACACACTCCATATTACTTCATGTTTTTAAAGCGCTGAACAATGGCACTAGAAGGAGAAGAATAAGAATTCCACAATTCAGAATTCCACATTATGGCATCCAGCTTGTTTAAACAAAAACACATGTGAGCTGAAAGAATTTAGGTCAAGTTTAAATGCATAAAACTTCACAGATACAGAAACTCCTCAAATGCATGGCCTGTATAAATAGCCAGTGACCCTGGATGACGTGATGCAATAACTTTACCAACATCTGCAGCCAAAAACTGCAGATCATTCCTGGAACTATTCTGAAACCCTTGGCGCAAATACTCCCCCAAGATGCCGCATGCCTGTGCCAGTTAGAGTTTAAAATGTCCCAAGCACTCAGCCAATAGTATGCTGGAGTTTGCCAGTGAGAACAGCCCTTGACACACTGGCTGGCCACAGAGGCAGCTGTTGTTTCCGATTTTCCTCAAATCATAAACAGCTGTTCCAGAAATGTCCTCACAAACAAGGCATTTGCTAAAAGACCTTAACCCGCCACAGAAAATCCTGGACTAATTTGTCCAACTCATCCAAACAACAACAGAATTTGTTAAATGAAGCTCAACTGAACAATGAATTTAAAAGTAGATGCTTACATTTTCTAAAGAAAATTTGAGTGGTGCTTGCTAGAGATGGTTGGCTACTGGCACAATTTTTAAGAGCCCATTCCCAAGTATCTATGATATTCTGATCCCCATATATGGTTTGGGTCCTGTCTTCAAAACTGATTTATTTTCACAGTTTTTAACCTGTGAGGTGGTATAAAGTCAGATCACCTTTCCTCACACTTCACACAATAATAGTCTTGTCAGTAGGACACTTCAAATGTTTTAAGGTAAAATTAAAACAGTTCAAATTGCAAAAATTGCAGTTCAAATTGCACATTTGAAATTTTTTATTAGATGTCATTTATGTTCAAGGCAGACATCAAAACTCCTCCCTAACCGGTAAATCTGGATGAATCTACTTTTATAGGAAGTTCCACTTGCCTATGCCAACAAGACAGCTCAAAAGAGTGTGTGTGTGTGTGTGTGTGTGTGTGTGTGTTCAGGTTCCACACAACTAGTCACTTTCTGATCAGTAACTGTGACCAAGTACAGGACACACCAGCACAGTGCATTTCACCATGTCTTAACCACACTTTATCAATTTCCAGCCTCAAGTCATTTTTCTGTCAGCAGTTAAAACAAAAATACAGCATTATGTAACAAAATCACAACCGATTAGAAAATAAAGGGTGTTTCATATACAGCTACGATGAGGGCTTTGGACAAATGAAGTTTCATTGTGGGTGGGGCTACTCAAAAACAGAAAACAAAATCATTTGTCACAGAAATAAGAGGTTCTAACCTGACACAATGATATCATTGCGGAGGGCGCACACTGCATACTCAGACTTAGTGTACTCGGGGTGTTTAGCAAGAGATGTCCACTCTCCCGTCACGGGGTCGTAGCATTCTGTGTACGGCAGATTGAAACCCCCCATTCGCTCACAGCCTCCCACCACCACAATGACCTCAGAGAAACCAGTAGACCTGCAGACAGGGAAAAAAACAACAATATCAGATAAGCATGAACTTTGAAGTGGTTACATCACCAGAAAGAGGTTAAGTTTCATTCTTGCTAAGGTACAATGAGCTTCCGCTATGATTCATTGGAGAATGATTCCTCTTCCAAGACACAGTCACAAGTAAGAGACCCACATAACATAAATGAGTTTTGTTTTTTTCTAGACAATTAAAAGAGCATGCATTTAACCAAAACCCTAAACCTACAACACTATGTGATAAAGTTCACACTAAGTGTCTGCAGAGCTTGTTTATATGTGTGCAGCACAGAGAAATCTGAAGTCCTGTACAGTGAATGTGTGTGCATTTCTAGTTTGGGTTTGGGCTGTATGTGCGCATTTTTAATCACTAAATCATTTTGAAATATTATTTTCAATAAAGTCACAGTGGTTATATGGCTGTCTCTCTGCCAGCAGAGCGGAATGTCTGAAAGCAAGCTCATACATTTTCAACCCTCAACACAAGATACCGACTCCAAACACATTTAACACCTCCAGAACACAGATACTGCTTGTTAATACAGATACAGACCCCATATTAGGGTATTGACTCTAAAAACAGAAACTCCATATCAAGATACTGCCCCCAAGTACTGATTAAACCTCCCCACATCTGACTCCTATAAAGATACAACCCTAAAAATACTTCCTCCAAAAACGGTTTCCCTAAATAAATACTGCCTCCAGAACATGACATGCTGTCACTAAACAAAGACATGTTTTCTAATTCTGAGACTTCTTTTAAATGGATACTTTCTGTAAACAGAAGTGCTTAATGATCTCAGGCGAGTGAGAGTGTAGAAATGGACTATATTTGTTCTGAAGAAAACATGAGTGGTGCCTGCCCGTGCAAAAGTCACCGCAACAATGCCAGGATGTTGTTATGTGGTTGCTAAAGTGTTTTGAGTGGTTGTTAGTGTGGTAGGTGATATTCTGGTCTGGTATTCTGATATCCTCGTGCAATGCAAGTATTTTTTTTTACTTCCCGGTAATCATAAATCTGACAGCTTTAGCTGCACAATTTGAGCTATCACTCGCACAAGTAAGAGCAAAAAAATGGAGATGAATTATGCGCTTAAGTTACTAAGGTTTAAGCCCAAATTATATCTTTTCTTGTTAACAAATGGAGGAGTATGTCTTATCCTCAGAAGTTCAACACAGTCCATTGAAAACCTGTTTTCAGTTTGTCCAGTTTCACTTTCTCTGTGAACTGCATATAATTTTAGTCCCTCACAGGAAGTAGTAGCATATATTTATTTAATGCCATGTCAGCATCTTAGGCTATTTTCATCGCAAAAACAATTAAAACATACAAGTATCCCTCACAGGAAGAAGAAACTATTTGTTTTTTAAGACCACATCAACTTATCGACCAATTTCCGGTCACAAATGTTTGCGTACCTGCGGGGTCTGGTTCGTGGTGACATCATCTCATTGCCAAGTACGTGATAGCGACGTGCTTCGTGCAGCAGCTGGTAACATTCTGGAGCATTCTGGATCAGTTTATCGCCTTCCACCTGCAAAATATTTTCACATTCTTAATGCTTGACCTTAATCTAGCTCCCTTATATCGGTCTTCCTGTAGAGTCCAGGTATCTTGTTTAAATAATCTTGTTGCATTACGACAATAAGGAAAGAGCTTTGACTTGGCAAACATCAACACACCTGCCGACAGTTTTCAAGTGAACCCCAAGATCTTGATTAACTGGTTCGAAATGTGTTTGATTATCATTGGAGCGAAATGCTGCAATCCATTTGTACTCAGAAGTCGGAAATTCCGAGTTCACTGTGTACAGAAACTTTTCACTGGAACACCCCCTCAAGGAGTTCCGACTCAGAAACTCGGAGGAACCGCAACAACTTTAGAATCCAATATGGCTGCTCAGTGCATCAAAAGAAGTGAAATAGTAGTTATATACTGTTTATTAACATCCATGATACTTCTGCATTATCTTTGTAAAATATTGCTTTTTAGTGTTTTTTTTTATTGACTGGTATTGAAGTTGGTTTTCCAACTTGGGTACTGGAACGTGGTCAACTCGGATGTGACGTTATTCTTAGCTCCGACATCCAACTTTCAAGGTAAATGGAATGCAGCAACACTCTACAACTAGCCAAATCTCAAGGCCTTGCTTTATCTGGTTCTGTAACTTTAGGACCAAGCCATACCCAACGTAGAGTTCATTTTCACTTGAGGACACTTTAAGAAACAAACCAAGGATGATTTTATGATTCTTTGAGCTCTATAGAGTGCTGCAGGGATGATGTTTCTTGTGTTCATTTGTGAAGATTATCATGACGAACAAGACGTGTATAAACTTTTACATCACCTTCTAAACTTTTGTAAGTCATAAAGTTTTGTTGGTCACTGAACTTATTTTCTGCAATAATCCAACAGCCAATGGAAAAAAAATCCCCCTTTCAAGGAACAAGGGTGATGCTAACATTTGGTTTGGCCTAAAAAATGTGTCATCTCTGCAGCACTCTGTAAACATCTCAGCAGTGAATTTCTGAATTCGCTGAACTAATAAAGAGCTTCTCGTCCTGTTCAAATGAATTTGAATGTACCACTCACCGTCTGTACAAAATAGTTTGGGTGCAGGAGAGGCAGTCGTACGTGTTGTAGTAGATCTTTCAGCATGGGTCTGCGGTACTCCACGCCATGGTAGACCCAACGCATCACCGCCTCGAACACCACCTCCTCCCTGCCAATGGACAGCTCATCGCTGGCCAAGTATTCCTGCAGCTCATCCTTGTGAAGGTCTAGAAACTCCTCATGCTGAGCAACTTCTGGAAAATTCAGCAAGGCAAAAGCACGGCAACGACTGGCCAGCTGTTTGAGAGAGTGGGCGTCTGCGAAACGCTGGATCCCGAGGCAGTTGCAGGGGTCCAGCTGCTCTTCCAGGAATTTTGCACAAGCATCCCGCAGTGTGGTGATCTGGAAGAGGCTGGAGGTCTCGAAGAGGAACTGGACATTGTGGGTGGTGATGCAGGCACGACCGGTGTAAACATACTGCAGGAAGGTGTCCATAGCATCAGCCTGGATGCCGTTGATCTCCACAAGCATCTCACGGCTCTCTCTGTGGTCATTGCAGAACATGGCACGGAAGTAACTGCTGCAGGCCGACAGCACGGCACGGTGACATGGGAATTCGTGACCCTGGACGCTTATGATCACGTCCGTGAAGAGGCGGCTTTCGCGGAACTCGTTGAAGACCTGAAGGACGCTCTCAGAGTGAGAGGAACCGGAAGAGAAGTTGTACACGTCGCTCAGGGTCTTAGACTCCATCTCAAAGACTTTACGCTTGATTGCCGGTGATTCCGGCACACCACCAGAGTTCTCATGATTCAGACGGCGACCCAGAATGAGCACCATGATTGTATCTGATGAGAGCCCTTCACCAAAAAACAATCACTATCAGTGGTTGCAGGAAAACGATTGATGACCATCAACACCTGTAGAAGAACAGCATTTACAATAAACACTACGTTAGTGGTATTCAGTAATTTCTGGAGGCCCACCTTCTTGAGATTAGTCTGTAATTTTCAGGTAAACCCAAAGACCTGTTTAATATGTGTTTCAAGAGAACTAAATTGTAAAGGAAATATTGACCTTATGGCTTTTCATAAAGAATGTGGCCAGGCTCACACTTTCAAGGAGGCATTTTGACCCAGACGTGGAGGCTAAAGGTTCATGCTCAAGAGCATCTCAAAAGTAACAAGTATTTTGCAAATCTAGCATTTTTGCTAATATAACCATATTCTTTATTAGATTATTGAGCATGGATTTTTAAAAAGGTGGTCATACTTATAACAATAGCCAAAAACAATGCTTAAATAGTATTTTGACCATTACTTTGAATTTATGTACCCCATCTGAGTGGCCTAGTTGAAAATCAGTTGAAAAGTAAAGTCATTTCAGAGGTAAAAAGTTTTTTTTAATTTATTTTTAATGAAAAACTGAAAACCATCCATTTTGATTTGTTACCAAAAGCAAATCATTAAATAATATACATCAGAGTACCTCAATTAGTTTTAGGGCCAAATTCTGCCAACAATACCAAGGGCCACTGACCTCATTATATATATATATATATATATATATAAAATTATTGTTCCTTTTGTTAAAATAGTCACAAGATGGTCACAAGATAAATATTACCCCCCGTAGTCTGTTTTATTCAAACAATTATGAAGATTTTTGCATTTAGATACAGAAGAACTTTGCCTGTTGAATATTAAAAACTAATGAACAAACAAAAAATCTTAATCTCCATGTCTGCCATGGAAATCAACTGTTCCTGCTCATCCCCAGACTGGATCTCTGCTCACCACTTTCCCTAATTGCAGATTCAATTATTAGATCTGTCAGCATTAATATTTTTTTTTTTTTTTTAGGGGAGGTATACAATTTCAGGTTATGATTATGTGCTTTATTCAAATGTTAAAAGTGTCTAATGGGAGTTTGAATATTATTTTGCCTGATCTTTATAGCCATAGTGAAAGCAATAATATATATCGTACCTCAGATCTTGAAAATAAATTAAATCAAACTTGTGGTATGTTAAAACTGTGAACTCACTGTGAACCAACACGTGTATTCCATAACAAAGATGGTATCAGTCACTCACTCACTCACTCACTCAAAACTGTTCAGTCCATTCACATTTGAATCATCTATTTTGACTCCATTCTGATGCTGCGTTTGAATTTCCATGCCACATTATTTGAAATTAGCACGGGCCAAATATTTTTCTCTCACGGGCCACCTATTAAGGAACCCTGATACACATTAATGTCCAATTATTATTCATTATATTAAAGAAAATGTGAACTTAAGTGTTATTTTAATTGTATTATGAGTGTTATAGCTTACCAAGGGTCATGACACATGACAATCCAAAAAAAAAGAAAAAAAGAAATACAAACGTTTTAGGTTGAAAAGCAAATTATTGCACAATCATCACAGAAAACAAAGGCACTGAGGTCAAATATCTGAGAAGGTTACTAGAGCACACTGAAATACGTCAAGACATGTGACCGGTGAAAAAAAAAAATCTATTCCTCAAGGCAATAATGCACTGCTATAAAAAGAATACTGATTCTTTGTGGCTAAGAGATAAAGTGAGTAAGTGTGCAAGAAAGAGGGAGAGTTTGCGCAATTCTTTTTTTAAGTCACTCAGGTTTGTTTTGTTGTGGAAGTAGAAATAAAGGAACATGGACGGTTGCTCAATATGTCCTCCACAGCTGAAACGGTTTGACAACAAAACATGCCCCATGCAGACTGAAATGATGACATCATATAAATGAGATGAATTATGTGATTTCTACTCCATAAAAGGCTTTAAACCACAGAGAAAGAATCCCTAAGTGTTTAGAGAGACCATCTTTCTAAATAACCTGCTGAAAAATCCAGCTTAAAATGACAGTTGGTTTTTAGCTGGTCTAAAAAGGTCATCAGTTGAGGCTGGGTGAAACCTAGTCCAGACATTATGTTCCAATAACCATCCCATTTGAATTGTTGCAAGTCCAAGGTGGTCTACTATAGTCCACCAGAGATTTACAGCAGTTGCAGTTTCTGAATAAACATCCAGTCTCAAAACTTACGGCTGCCAGCAGAAATGATCTCAATACCACATGCAGAGTAAGAATTTAAATTAAAAATTAAAAGAAATTTTTAATAGAAAGTGATATGTATATGTATATTATATACATTATATATTACATTATCTAGATATAAGCACATATTTTAGATATATACATTTAGACATACGAAAAAGCGCCATAAACAAACATGACAATAATATCGGAGTGTTAATGCATTCAGTCTCTCAATCAATCGCATCGCAATCATCGAAATTGCTCAGATAAAAGTTCAGCATTATTTTTCTCACCTTATCCACAGGAGACCAACTTTCTGCCAGACAACAAATTTAATAGTAAGGGTTAAAGATCCTTTCAACTAAATGCAAACAAACAAATCCGTTTGTTTCTAAAAAAAAAAAAGAGATCCATAAGCGTGCGCACTTGTGTTGTCACTCTGAAGTTTTCTTTGTGATCGTCGCTCTCTGCGTGATCTGCCACAAAGAATGCACACACAGGCTTTGAGCTTGTTATGTCAGCTGTTCAAGGGAAATGTGTTCATGGGAAATGTAGTTCTGTCGCCGTTTCATCAGTCCTTCAAACCAGCAAAAGAACATCATATCCCAGAATTCATTGCGGGAGAATTTCCATGTGGATGGCCGTTGTTTGCAAACAAAAACCCGATCGTTAGTGTCATATTGTTGTCAGGGCAAACTTTAAAAGCCTTTTCAACGGTCCCAAAGTGTTGCTTGACGTTATTAGTTATGTTATTTTGTTAATGAAGAACAAATAATTTAGATTAGAATGTAGTCCTTGTTTTACGTGTACAACGTGTTTTGTACAGTTCAGTAAAACGGTGTTGTTGACACTGCTTCCCTTTCCTGAGGTAACTGTAGAAAGACGCTTTGATTAAAAAAAACAAAACAAAACAAAAAAAAAAAACCCGGTAGTTCTTCGGACAGATTGAGAAACGGGGGAAAAAAAAACGTGACGCATAACTAGAAACTTGATCTCCCCAGTGTAATCAGAAGCATATATAATTAAAGTATTATTTGTGAATGATAAAATGTAAATTAATTACAGCATATTTAGTAAAAACTATTTTATTTAGTATAATATTAAAATTGACAAAAACTCGCCAGCATAAAACTACAGACGAAATCATTCTTACTAAAGGCGCCAATAGCGCCATCTTGTGGTTATTTAAACTAATCCAACTGGTGTTTCGCGCGCATTTTTTATTTTATTTTAATTACACATATTTAATAATAGCGAACGATAGGTACTTCTGGATCAGGTTTCCATTAGAATATTAATATATGAATCAAATTTGCAGCATCAGTGACATTTGTACATTTTTAATAAGACGAACACATGTTCGAGCACAACGAGGGAGTACTTATATTTCTCCGGTAAGTTTTATTCTTATTTTTGACAGGAATGTTTATGTGTATAATAATCATAACATACAGATGCTCGGTTTATTACGAAATTACAATAGTTTACATAGCTTCGTTTCAGACAAAATACAATAGCTGCTACAGTACTGTTTCTACAATAAAATATAGTAACCTGGTTTAAGCCACCGATGTCATCAAAAAATTAAACAACACGAGAGATTTTCAAAGCCTCTTACACCATTTGTAAAGCTTCACAGTTATTTCTGATAGGGTTACAGTAGTAAATCTATATTTATAACGGTGTTTCTGACTGAAGAAGTATGAAGGCTGGGAAGGCTGACTTATAGTAGTTTTTTATTTTTATTAATAGGCTAGAAATAGAGTTTTTAGTAACCAAAATACATAGTGAATACCATAAGTAAATACATAATATCATATTAAACACATTACATGCCATAATTACCATAACTGAATGTACATTTTTGATTATTCTCACATATTGGGACATAACATATTATTATTTAACTGGTTTAACTGGCAGTTTTAACTGGTTAATGAAAAGTTTCACAAGTTCAAATAAGCATATTTATATCACAGGTGTGATAGTAGTTGGCCTATTCAGATGAAAGAACTGGAACAGCAAGCTGCACAGTTCTCTATAGCGGAGCCCGTACAGGTACGGTGCTAAGGCTTTGGGTAGGATGAGCAAGACGTTACACACCACCAGGGACATCCACAAGTTTGCTTTGGGGTCCATAGTCTCACTGTTTTGGCAAAGCATCAGCTCGATCATCAAAACCAGCAGGGGACAGAAAGCCAGGAACAGGTGGAGATAATGGATGAGAAATGTTCCTCTAGCACGAGACGAGGTCTCGCCCTTCCACACGCCCGAACTACGGGTACAAAAGTAGAGGAGGAGGTAACCAGACAACACTAGAATGAGGATGAAAGTGATACCCGTGACCGTCAGCAGCATGGAGACATGGAGTGGGCGAAAGTGGCTTACGGTCAAAACCATCAGCAAAGGAAGGGAGCAGAGGTGGAGGGCGCAGGGGGTCGTACTATGGTACCACAAAAACATGCCAACAGCTGCTGCAGGGAAAAAGACAGAGATGACCCAGATGGTGGCAATTGCTCCGTAGGTCCGTGACACAGGCCACAGTGCCAGGTAGCGAAAGGGGGCTAACACTGCAAAGCAGATATCCAGCACCATTGCTGTAATGCTTAGTACCCCAGAGCTGTATAAAACCGCGGAGAGGAAGAGCAGCACGGCACACGGCCACTCCGTCATCAACACACCGGCTAAATTGATGCAGGCACTCAGGATGTTCATGCAAACAAAGAGCAGGTCACTGAAGAGAACATTGGCCAGGAGGAGGTAACGCGTTTGCTGCCGCAGGTCAACTCGAGACAGGATACGTACTAGAAGAACCGGAGTGATCAGCAGAATGGCCAGAAAGGCCAAAATGGGGCACAGCTTAAGCACCCTCACATGGCAGGGAGGGATGAATCCATGCCACTCGTGCGCGAACATCTCCGCTGGGCTTTCAGAGGAGTTCGAGAACTTAGAAGAACGTATGTGAAGCTCAGCTCGACCCGACTTGTTGTACCAATTGCCAAACGAACAAAGCAGAGATAAAAAAAGGTCTTCTGCAGCTAGGTAGAAACGCTCCGACTTTCCCTCCATTAGAGTTTCCATCTCTTGGCATGTGTTTGTGGCTCCAATCCAGGGCTGAAGGTAAATGTGTCTCTCCTTCCCCCTTCCTGCAGGCTGTGGTAAGTGATTTAGGGGACAGATGTGGATTTGTCACAGGCACACTTGTAAATGGTTTCCATGGAGAAGGAGAAACAGGTAAATATCACTTCACAGCTTAATGGATCAGAATGACACTCAGGGATTTTGCACCAAGGCATAAATATTGATATGTCTTCCTAGAATCAGAAGTATTGCGTAACATTTACACTGTTATTTTTGGACTGATTGATTGTTTAACTTAGAGGACTAAGTGCCACACAAGTTAAACATTGAACGCTGATAGGAAATTGGAGAAAGAGACAATCGTGTAAAAATCCTGAAATGTAAATTTATTTATCTTACCAAGAGAACAAAACCACATTATTGACCACTGCTTTGCACACAAGAGTTTGAATCAATATTGTGGGCATGCATAACAACATATATAGCTGGGGAAATCTCACAAAAATGAAAGAAAGTAAAGAAAAGAAAAGTACAGAAGTTCTAAAAGGCATGTATTGTTGTTGTTTTTTTCGTCTTGTTTTCTCGTTATCACGACTGATTTTTCTCGTTATCACGACATTACAAAAGTTGTCCTCTAAGTTACACAACTGCGCAAACAGGTGGCAGTGTAGAACTAAAAATAACTGATTGGGACCTGTATACTGTATATCCACCTTACTGTACATGTTTGGGACAGAGTAAGGACCTCTCCGTGATTGCTATAATTTGTGCAGTTCATTACTGACATTTAATTAACTTATAAATGTTAAACGCTTGAATAGGAATGATTATTTTTGCTTAAAAGTGTATCTGTTATCGTTACGTTCTTACTGCTGCACGACTCATTTCACTACCCCAATAACATTCAGTGAACTTATTGCTTATTGAAAACAATGTTGACATCACTGTATAGTATTCTGTTTGCAATCTATAGGCTATCTTTATTTGTGCATCTTTGAAGTACACGATTGTTAGTTAAGTGGGGATAATGTTGTGTTTATGTAGAACGCGCTACAATTTGTAATGTGCATCTTTGTCCTTAGTTTTAATCTTTATTGTTAATAAATATATATTCATAAGAAATGTGATTTACAGGTGCATTTCAATAAATTAGAATGTCGTGGAAAAGTTCATTTATTTCAGTAATTCAACTCAAATTGTGAAACTCGTGTATTAAATAAATTCAATGCACACAGACTGAAGTAGTTTAAGTCTTTGGTTCTTTTAATTGTGATGATTTTGCCTCACATTTAACAAAAACCCACCAATTCACTATCTTAACAAATTAGAATACTTCATAAGACCAATAAAAAAAACCATTTATAGTGAATTGTTGGCCTTCTGGAAAGTATGTTCATTTACTGTATATGTACTCAATACTTGGTAGGGGCTCCTTTTGCTTTAATTACTGCCTCAATTCGGCGTGGCATGGAGGTGATCAGTTTGTGGCACTGCTGAGGTGGTATGGAAGCCCAGGCTTCTTTGACAGTAGCCTTCAGCTCATCTGCATTTTTTGGTCTCTTGTTTCTCATTTTCCTCTTGACAATACCCCATAGATTCTCTATGGAGTTCAGGTCTGGTGAATTTGTTGGTCAGTCAAGCACACCAACAGCATGGTCATTTAACCAACTTTTGGTGCTTTTGGCAGTGTGGGCAGGTGCCAAATCCTGCTGGAAAATGAAATCAGCATCTTTAAAAAGCTGGTCAGCAGAAGGAAGCATGAAGTGCTCCAAAATCTCTTGGTAAACGGGTGCAGTGACTTTGGTTTTCAAAAAACACAATGGACCAACACCAGCAGATGACATTGCACCCCAAATCGTCACAGACTGTGGAAACTTAACACTGGACTTCAAGCAACTTGGGCTATGAGTTTTTCCACCCTTCCTCCAGACTCTAGGACCTTGGTTTCCAAATGAAATACAAAACTTGCTCTCATCTGAAAAGAGGACTTTGGACCACTGGGCAACAGTCCAGTTCTTCTTCTCCTTAGCCCAGGTAAGACACCTCTGACGTTGTCTGTGGTTCAGGAGTGGCTTAACAAGAGGAATACGACAACTGTAGTCAAATTCCTTTACACGTCTGTGTGGTGGCTCTTGATGCCTTGACCCCAGCCTCAGTCCATTCCTTGTGAAGTTCACCCAAATTCTTGAATCGATTTTGCTTGACAATCCTCATAAGGCTGCGGTTCTCTCGGTTGGTTGTGCATCTTTTTCTTCCACACTTTTTCCTTCCACTCAACTTTCTGTTAACATGCTTGGATACAGCACTCTTTGAACAGCCAGCTTCTTTGGCAATGAATGTTTGTGGCTTACCCTCCTTGTGAAGGGTGTCAATGATTGTCTTCTGGACAACTGTCAGATCAGCAGTCTTCCCCATGATTGTGTAGCCTAGTGAACCAAACTGAGAGACCATTTTGAAGGCTCAGGAAACCTTTGCAGGTGTTTTGAGTTGATTAGCTGATTGGCATGTCACCATATTCTAATTTGTTGAGATAGAGAATTGGTGGGTTTTTGTTAAATGTGAGCCAAAATCATCACAATTAAAAGAACCAAAGACTTAAACTACTTCAGTCTGTGTGCACTGAATTTATTTAATACACGAGTTTCACAATTTGAGTTGAATTACTGAAATAAATGAACTTTTCCACGACATTCTAATTTATTGAGATGCACCTGTATATATGTAAAAATGTGTGTAACCTAATTTAATTAAGCGATGTTATACAGTGTTGTAATATTTTCTACATTTCTTTGTAGGAAACCACACACAAACAAACTTTTCAAACAGCATCCCAAGCTTGTAACGCACATATCAGTCACAACACATCCTACATGACTAATAAAAATCACAAACAAATTATATATAATTTTATTTCAAAACGAATGAGGAAAACAAAGTGAGCTGAATCCAAGCAGCTCTACTTTAGAACAATTCTCTGCATTCTTCTGAAGGCGCACCTGCGCTTTCGGTGTTGAATGCTCTGATGTCAGACCATTTAAACATGTTAATTACACAAACAAAATGTTATAGCATACTCTGGAAAAAAATCAACAGTGATTGATTAGCCTATATTTGTTTATTGTAGACTTTATTAGTACTACACAAAGCGAAAGTTGCTGAAATATCCATAACATACAGTATAATAGCGCAAGGTTTTCTGTCGATCAGATGCACGTCAGAGTTGCGTTCGTTATTATAGCAACAGTAGACTCACGACGCATTGTGTTTTAAAAATCAATCATTGTTAAAAAACAAAACAAAAAAAAAAACACTTTCGTTATATCGAGATCACGAGAAAATTAAGTCGTGATAACGAGAAAACAAGATAGAAAAACAATGCATAATGCATGGCCTCTTAGAACTTCCGTAGAAAAGAAAAGAAAAGAAAAGAAAAGAAAAGAAAAAATATATTTTGCATTAATAAAATTAAGCCCAATTTATGAACTAATGTTATTATTATTATCTGTAATTAATTAAGTCTTAGTGACTTGGACATTTGTTGACCCTGGACCACAAAACCAGTCATAAGGGTCAATTTTTTTAAATTAAGATTTATACATCATACGAAAGCTGAATAAATAAACTTTCCATTGATGTATGGTCTGTTAGAACAATAGGACAATATTTGTCCGACATACAACTATTTGAAAATCTGGAATCTGAGGGTGCAAAAAAATCTAAATATTGAGAAAATCGCCTTTAAAGTTTTCCAAATTAAGTTCTTAGCAGTGCATATTACTAATCAAAAATTAAGTTTTGATATATTTACGGTAGGAAATTTACAAAATATCTTCATGGAACATGATCTTTACTTAATATCCTAATGATTTTTGGTATAATTAAAAATCGATAATTTTGACCCATACAATGTATTTTTGGCCATTGCTACAAATATACCTGTGCTACTTATGACTGGTTTTGTGGCCCAGGGTCACATATCTTTGCGAGATTCACCCAGTTGCACTTTATACTGTTATGTTCTGATGAACATAGTTCTGATGAGCCTTTAGTTTAAATATGACAATATAAAAAAGATCAAAACATTCTTAATAGTCATTCATGTTAAAATGCTTTTTTTTTTTAACATACAGTTGTTTTGCAGGCTTGCTCTGCTTCAAGTCCAGTTCTAGGCTGCACTCCTCTGACTTTGGTGTCGCTTCTTCCAAAACACCTGTTGGACAGTCTCGTAAATCTCATGATAGCGCAGGATGTACAGGTAAGGAGTGCAACAGCGTGGCAACAACATCAACACGCACATGTTGACCAAGTTAATCCACACTCCCACAACATCCACGCTTGCTTTCTTTAAAAGAGCCAGCTCAACGGCAAAGACCAACGCGGGTACAAAATACATCATGAGCAACAGAGTGTGTGCCAGAAGTGTCATACGCGCCCGGGAATACCGACTACGCCATATCCCAGAAGTTTTAGTGATGATGTAGAGATGGATATAACAGTACACAATGAGAACAGTGCAGAGGCTGATGGCAATGATGAAGTACAAATGAACGCCAACCTTCATCTTGTGTTCCAATGAGTGCAGTGCAATCAACATCAAACACACTGGACGGCTCTGCTTGTCGCTGCCCATCACCGCCTCAAACATCACTAGCAAAGAGATGGGACACACTGCGGCCAATACCCACAAGCTCATGATTATCTTCTTGGCCCGAGAGGGTGGGAGAATCTCTTTGTAATGTAACGGCCAACGTACCGCCACATATGTGTCGACGACCATCAATGTGATAGTGAACACGGAGGTGGTGTATGTCATTACCATGCTCACCATCATAAACTCACACAATGAGTGGGGCATGTGCAGGCCCACGGAGTTGCATGAGACCATCGCGAGATTTATGGCGAGGAAGAGCATATCGGCGAAGAGCATGTTAGCAAGAAGTAGGTAGCGGGTCTCTTGACGTAGCGTAGGAAAACACAATATGCAGAGGGACAGAACGGGGTTGACCAGCAGTGTGACAGAAGTTAGCAGAACCGTAGGGATGAGGAACAGATCCATGTGTCTGCTCTCCGCTTTGTTGTACCAATCCACCGAGATGTTAACAATGAAAGACTGAGTCATATTTGGAATTTAGCACCACACTACTGAGAGAAAGCCTCAGGCTGAAGAACAGTAGCTCCTCTGTTTACTGAGACTGGAACGGTGGAGCACATATACGACTTCTCTACCTACAGAAAACATAAGTACAGACGTATACACCATATGAGCTGTAAACTTTGAATGAGGCTTAAAAAAAATAAAACACACTCATTTTGCACTACACAGTTTTTTGTCCAATTAAATGTTCAATAGAATAAGAATGTCCTTCCTCCTAATATAACTGGCAAATGACATGACAGGTTTTTTTTAAAGGAACTGTCACTTTAATATGTCCTGGCTAAAAGTCAACAGAGGAAGAAGAACAATTTCTTGGGGACTTTTCATTCTAGGTGAACTATCCCTTTAAATTGTTATAATGACCTGAACAAATCTTTACAGATTACAATTTCTCCAAAAATAATGACGGATAAATGTTACACAAATAAGTGTTATCATCATTCTTTTTTTGTTTTTTTAAATTAAAACCATCAAACATTCACAAAGCATTTTCCCTCCTAATACACAATTTGACTAAAAACAAAGTCCTTTTTTGTAAATCATATTAACCCCCGAAAAAAGAATGAAAACAAATAGACTACACACTGTCCCTATAGTTATAGTGGAAAGCTAATGTTACGAATAATACTTCATAAAAAAGGAAAGAAATTTTTGTCAGCAGTTAAGAAGTATGAAAATATGAGTCCCCACATTTTCAAGAAAACATTCCGTCACAAATCCAAGGGTTAATAGTGATGAATATGATATTAAAAAAAATACTTTTGAGTGAAAATGAATGAGCTTAATATACTTCCAAATATGTAAATTTCAACCACAAATGCCAATAGCATGTTTGATTGACAAGCAAGTAAAATCAATGCAAATAATGCTTGTTTGATGGACTGGTGATAAAAACTCTAATAATAAATACACAAATCATTATAAGATGGTACGTACTGTAGTTCCAACTGAACAAAACACTATTGTAAGTTTCAGCCCCGTTTCATCGACAAACAGTTCAAAGAGGAAGAATGCAATATGAACGCATTGACTAACAATCGATTAATCGTGTTAAAATGACTCGCGTACCTGTTCCACACATCCACATGTGCAGTAACTCCTGCTTCCTTCCAGGCCTCCATTAAACTAATGTCACCCCAGATCAATACCTCCCGACTCTGTCCTCGTTATCAGAGAGCAGGCGTTCCACTGATGCGCACAGATCCGTAAACGATCGCACGGCACTAACACTCTTTCAGCTCTCCATGGTTACTCAGCATTTGGTGTAAATTATGCTGACCCTCCCCATGTCAGGCTGTTGAGATAAACGAACACTAACACCATTATTACCTCAACGTCCCTCGACACTATTATGCACCTCATATCCGGAGGTAAAAGCTTATAAAACAATAAATGAGATGGCAGATTAAACAAACAAATAATATACAAAAATGTTGGCATGACCACCAGCCTGTAAACAGTGCTTTGCATATGTTAGGTCTTTTATGCAAAACATGAGATGCTATCATCATATATCCCAAAAAATTTTGTAATTCCTCATTCAATCATTATGTAATTTTGCTGAATGAAATAGTTTTTATTCATTTTGAATATTTAATACAAAATGCCTCATTTCCTGTCCTTCTTGTAACCGGTGTTCCAGTGACACTCTCTCCTGTGCAGTCCGTCATCATCATCTTTATCCTCCTCATCCTCATCACTGCTGTATTCGTCCTCCCTCCCTTCTTTCTCCTGCTCTCTTGCCATCAGCTTGCGAAAAACATGGAACTCCTCTGCAGTTGCCATGGCGACCTGCGTCAGGTAGGTTTCCTCAGAGACGCAGAGGACGTCTTTGAGCGGTGGGTTGAGGATGAGCGTTTGGCCCTTCTTGTCTGGAGTTTGGTATAGTCCCCTCCGCTCCAGAAAACAGTGACGACAGCGCAGCTCGGACAGAGGCAACCTGAACAGCTTTGCCTTTACCATCTCTGGCTGCCGCACGCCCATACGGAAATACGCATACTTCGGGGAGAAAACAAGCTGTGCGTCAGTTTGAAACTACTATAAAACACTAACTGCCCTTTAAATGGCAACTTCAGTGATCCACGAAATGTTACGAAACGTTATCAGAACAACATTTACACAGACAGTTTACCCCAAAATTTTATACTGTCATCAGAGCCAGGAAAACTTTTAGTGAAAAATACCAGCCCTACCTGAAATTTGTACTCCAGCTGAGCCAAATCCTCCTCCAGAACCTCAGGCGAGTCTCTGAGGATGTCTGTGACCTGATGGATGGTGAAGAGACATTTCTCTCTGAGCAGTCGGGACACCATGTTTACCCTCTTGACTGGCAGGAGCATGACCTTGGGGTAGTGACTGATCATCCTCTGCAGACTACCTGTGGACAAATTTCAGACAACTCTCCATCAGTGGCTTTCAAACTGGGGTCTATGGACACCCGGCGGAGCACTAGAGAGTCCATGGAAAATTTCAGAGAGGGGGAACAGTGAGGGGGAAAAAGAATAACAACAACAACAAAAATCTGCATATAATTTTGAAAAAAACAACAACTATTTTTAAAGTTGCTGTCAAATTAATCGCATCCAAAATAAAAGTTTGTGTTTATATATGTGTGTACTGTGTATATATATGTATATATAAATACACACATACATGTATATATTTAAGAAATATATGTAATAAATTATTATAATGTAAATATTTCTATACAGTACAGAATTTATATACAGTATACACACATATAATGTAAACAATAACTTTTATTTTGGATGCACTTAGTTGCGATTAATCGATTTGACAGCCCTAATTTTTATTTATCTTCTCTCATTACTTGCAAAGTACATATGTTCAAATAGCTTGTGTTACATTCTTTTTTGTAAAACTGCTTTGTAACTATATTTATTATAAAAAGTGCTACACAGATAGATTTTAGTAGAATTAAAATATGTTTATCTTATATTACTAAAGTTAATATTTTCCAAATAATGTTTTAATAATTTGATATACATTTACACCACTGTTCAAAGATTTGGGGTTGGCAAGATATTTTAATAAGCTTTTAAAAAAAAAAAAAAAAAAAAAAAAAGTCTCTCGCAATTATTTGACCAACAATATATTAAAACAGTAATATTGTGAAATATTAATACTATTTAAAATAACTGTTTGTTATTTTAATATATTTTAAAATTTCATTTATTCAAATTTATTCAAATTCAAATTTCCAGCATCATTACTCCAGTCTTCAGTGTCACATGTTCCTTCAGAAATCATTCTAATATGCTGATTTGCTGCTCAAAACACATTTTCTTATTATTATCAATGTTATCAAACAAATGTGCTGCTTAGTATTTTCGTGGAAACCGAGATTTTTTTTTTTTTCCAGGATTCTGTGATAACTAGAAAGTTCAAAATAACAGCAATTATTCAAAATAAACTTTTGTAACATTATAAATATCACTTTATAAATGTCACGTTATAACTTTACTGTCACTTTAAAAAAATTAAGATTAAAGCATCCTTGCTGAATAAAAGTATTGAACTTCCTGTTAATAATTAGAGACTTTAAAAAGATTGTTCACACAAAAATGAAAATTCGGTCCTCATTTACTCACCCTCAAATTGTCCCAAAACTGTATGAATTCCTCCTTCAGTGGAACATAAAAGAAGAAATTTCATAAATGTCTTTTGGTCTATACAGTGGAAGTCAGTGGTCACCAAAACTGTTTGGATTACTCATTTTTCAAATATCTTCAAGGTATTCAAAGAAATACAAAGAGGTTTGGAACCACATGAAGGTGAGTGAATGTTTTCAGTGAACTATCCCTTTAAATGGTTAAATGGCCTGAATGAATCTTTCCAGTTTACACTTAAAATAATTATGGATAAATGATACAACAACATTGTCAATCCTGATTTGTTTTAAAATTAAAACCATCAAACATCAACTTCAAAGGCTAGTATTTTTTAAACAAGACAACATTCATGCAAATAATTTGCAAATTATTTGTTTGCTGTACTGTGGCAGAAACTCATCTTTAAAAAAACATCATTATAACACGATATGTAGTTCCAACGCTATTTCTGGTGCACAAAACACTTCTGTTAGTTTCAGCCCAGTTCCAATGTTTTTGAAAGAAGTCTCTTATGTTCACAAAGGCTGCATTTGATTGATAAAAAATACTGTAAAAATAGTCATGTTGTGAAATAGTAATACAATTTAAAATTACGGTTTTCTCTTTTAATATGATTAAAAGGTCATTTATTCCTGTGATGCAAAGCTTCATTACTCCAGTCTTCAGTGTCACATGATCCTTCAGAAATCATTCTAATATGCTGATTTGCTGCTCAAGAAACATTTCTTATTATTATCAATGTTGAAAACAGTTGTGCTGCTGGTTAATATTTTTGTGAAAACCATGATACTCTTTTTTCAGGATTTCTTGAAGAATATAAAATCAAAAAGTATTTATGTGAAATAAACTTTTATAACAATTTAGCCAAATATAAGCATTAATCTCTCACAAAAAAATATATATAAAAATAATAATACAAATCTTACTGACCCCAAACTTTGGAACAGCAGTGTAATTTACTAAAAGACAAGATGCATCACCTTCTACCAGTCCCATCTTCCTCAGATGATCAATGCGCTGTTGTAAGTCTGCACCTTTAAGTGAATATACTTCTGGACACTTCTGCATTATTTTCAGGATACTGGAGGGATTTAAGCCCAGGAGCAACAGTGCTGTCAGAACAGATGGAAAATGTTTCCCGCGGCTCTTCGTAGCACCTTCATGCATCTCCTTGGCTTGAGTTTCTGAGAAGCCCATGTCGAGCAAAGAGCACAGGGTGAGCTGACTCCCAGGTCTGTGGGTGACCTGACCACTGAGAGATGCATTCGCTTGATGGGGCTCTTGTTGTGTGGAGCAGAACGGCATATAACCTCTGCTCACCGCCACAGGACAAACACTCCATCTCCACATCCATCGCAACATCTGAGATACAGAGAGAGGAGGAATACTGTTCAGTTCAAAACATAATGGCCCCAAAATATTTGGACACACTAAATATATTTGGAAGAAAACATAAAACCACGCTTTTCTCAGAACTAACGTTTCTGAGCCATTTGACTTGGGGATTTTTAATTTTTTAGTGAATGTATAAAGTCAGTTTCTTTTCTATATCTATCTGAATTGATAGACAAAGCAGCTCTAATATTGTTTTTGGAGGGCTTTTATTTCATTAAATGCTGTTTTGTCCGTCAATTCAGATTTGTATGTTTATGGCAGCTATCATGGACTTTCCGCTGTTTGTACTATTAAAACTATTTGAATAAAGCTTACAGTAAAAACATTACCATGACTTATGTAACTAGTCAGCGGCAGCAGCCACAAAGTACAGAGACAGCAGCCATAAATGTCCATGGCATGAAAGTGGAAGCTGAGCATAGCAAATGTTATAAATTACTACATGTATAGTATTTGTATAATGTTTTCCAAATGTAGCTTTTACCTTCAAATTTAGACAAAATTACCTCAAAATATCTAAATAGGTAGATGATACAAACTGTGGAAAGTCGTGGCAGATGAGCATAAATAGTTCACTTTTAGGACCCTTTAGGGGGGTCTGAGATCACTTGGTTTGTTCACATATACGAGCTCAAACGGTGTGAAAACACCCTTATTAAATTGTTTTCAAATTATATATATATATATATATATATATATATATATGTGTGTGTGTGTGTGTGTGTATATATATATATCTGTGTGTGTGTATATATATATATATATATATATATATATATATACTTAATTACTGAGACTTCTGATTGCCCCAGTCTCCATGCGTATTGAACTGCTGATGCTGTAACTATTTGAGGGGCTATAAACTACTTTTAATAACCTTTTAGCTTTTGTGTCATGTATTCACTCAAAAATGAACGTATAATTAGATGAGAATAGTTTTATATTCAGTATGAATAACAGTGACCTTGCACTTCCATCGAGGCAGCTGTTTCTTGCAAAATTATTCTTAGTTTTAACAAACGTAGTTTTAAAACATTGAGATTCATATTTTCTAGCAGTCACATATCCTAATAATATTAAATAAGCTATTATTTATTCATTTGTTTTTATTGTGCGATTCATCACGTTTGAATTTTACTGATTCCCAGGAGCACATCAAAGAAACCGCTTCTTACAAAGTAACCAAGCGTGATATTTTTTTTACTGTAGCTACATAGCAGTGGTTGCACATTCAGTCTAATGTCTAATATTTCTTTTATCGTTTCGTCCTCACCTGTTTTCTGCATACATGTGTACCCATATCTGTGCCGCATTAAAATACACCCGCACTGAAACAGTCCGAGCTCAAAAGTTCCGGATATTTGAACGGAAGACGAAACATAACCTGCAAATATTTTATTGAAGAATTTAATTGACATTAACATTTGATAGAGGCTTTACAAAGCCTGTGCACAATTTGAAATAAAACCAGAGTTACCAAAAGTATTTATTAAGAATTTATTCATAGGATAAATATTGAAATGTTAAAAATAATTAAAATATTCATAACTTAAAAGGTTAAAATCAACCTAAAACTCTTTTAAAGCTTTGAAGGATTAATAACAAATATCTTAAAGCTCAGGTGACCCTCATCCAGGTCTAGTGCATGTGCCATATGTTTTAACAGGACAATCCTGGTGCTCAACACCATAGTATTACAACAAACAGCAAGCACATTCCACATCTCAGAATACAATGTTTTAAAAACTCCATGGAAGGTTAAAAAAAAAAAAAAAAAAAAAAAAAAAAAAAAACACATTGATAAATACACTCCTATTCCTTCACCAAACACAGAGATAAAGCTGTTTCTTAGCAACACAGATGGCTTCCATTCCCAGTCACACTTTCCTTTTGCTCTTTGGACGGACTGGTATCATCAAGGAGGACAGTGGCAGGTGGACGGAGAGTTCTGCAGAGATCGTGCATTAGTGTTCATGGTTACATTAGATGTAATGTCATAATTAGTTGAGCAGAACGCATTAGCGTTTCTTTCACAACAATTCCTCACTCATCGGTGAGATATTTCAGCAGCTCGGACTGCAGCGCCGCCATTGTTCTCCTCTGCTCCTCATCCTCCTCCTCATCTTCATCTTCTAAAGGAGTGTCCTCAGATGTGCTCAGATTGTTTTCGGGGTCCAGGTAGAGGATGTCTGCCCGGTGCACACACGAGTTGGGCTCCACATGTTCTGTGGATTCTGAGATAAAGTATATGATGTATGAAGCTCTGCATCATTTGATTTAAAGAAAAAGGTGTTTGAGCTGAATATTATAATCTTTTTGGTGGATGAAATAAGCTAAAACCAATTCTCTTACCGTTGCTGGAGGGGAAGACCTCTCCCCATGAGTACTCTGCTAGATTTATGGGTTGCTGAATCCACTGCGACTCCAAGAGCTCCTCTAGAGTCATTCTTTGATCAAGCACTGGGTGCAAAAGACCAGCCAACAGTGCATACAACTCTAAAACAAGAACAGAGCAACAGATTGAACAGTAATAAATGGTGTTTATGCAAGTTTTATTTTAAAAAGTAATTTCTAAGTCTTATTTTCTGAGAAATTGTTCAAAAAGAACTTATGATTAAAATGAGAACAAATATCTGCCAATAGGCTCAGAAATTCAACTTAATTTAAAGGGAAACAAGTATTCTTTGACAGATAGTGTGTCCTATTTTAAGCATAAACTCAATTTTGTTTTCTGAGAAATTGAACAAGACTTCATATTTTCATTTTGCATCTCAAGTAAATGCATCTTGACGGACGGACGGACGGGTAAATAAGCCAAAAACACTGAAGATGATATTAAATTTTTGCTCCAATTAAGACCTTTTTAACACCTTCATTTGTGGAAGGGAGAACTGAGACACTTTAAGACCAACAGAAACCCTGAATAAAGCAAAATTAGTCATTTGTCTCCAGTCAGTCTTCATGGCTGTGGTGAAGCAGAGCTGCAAACCTGTAGATATCTGGCATGGAGGGTTGAGACGGGCCTGCAGGGTTTCCTCCACACTGCAAAACGGGTTTTCACTGAAGAGTAAGGTGTATAAGAGCACTCCTAGAGACCACATCTCCAGCTCTGGACCCTCGTACCTACATACATCCAAAAAAAAAAAAAAAAAGTCATATTTAACCTGTATATGCAAGTATAACACTTTCTTGCATTCACCTACAAAGGCTTAAAGTCAACATAAAAATCGCATTTCACAACCTTTTTTTAATTGTGATGTTGCATGTTTCCCAGTTAAACTGGGTATTCAAACCTATTTCAATATCCAAACAGGATTTATGAAACCTGAGTGAATAAAAAAAAATAAAATAAAAAAAGTTAACTTAAGTCACTACATTTTTATTGAGGGAAAATAAAGAAAGACCTGCTCTGCTAAATCGTACACATGAATGTTCAAGGGCTTTGTGGTGATCTCAGTCATACTGTAGTTAATGTGTTGCTTATTTTATATACATAAATATATAACCTTTATGTTACTCTTCTTAGACCCTTAACCACTTGAACCTATCCTGTATTCCATCCTTATCAATCTCAGACGCACAGATGGAACTGAGACTGGCTGTGAGATGTTTCAGTACGTACGGGTTTCCCTGAAGCACCTCTGGGGAGCAGTACTCCAGAGTGCCACAAAAGGTGTAGAAGAGCTTTCCGGGTTCCAGCAGGGCAGCAGAGCCAAAGTCAATCAGCCGGATGTGGAATTTAGAGTTTATGATGATATTTTCATCCTTTATGTCCCTGTGGAGCACTCTTTTGCCACGCAGGTAACTCACTGCGGCTACCAACTAAGTACAGAAATATACAGATATACATCAGAAAAAAAGTGAACCAATTATAACATCTCAACAGTTCTCACAGCCTGTTTCTCACCTGTCTGAAGATGTAGCTTGCCAGAGGCTCGTCCAGTCTCGGCTGCATGTCGATAAACTCAAACAGGTCAAGCCCATCCCCGTGTTTCTCCATGACCATTTGGAAGAATCTCTCATTCTCAAACACCTCCAGCACCTGCAGCAAAAAAGTAATACACTCATAAACACCAGTAGTTAACATACTATCACTAGCATTTTGACAATGCTATATCATAACTATTAATTTATTGTTCAAATATTTGGGGTCAGTTTTTTTTTTTTATATTCTCTTAAGCTTACCAAGGCTGTTCTGATTAAGCTATTTGATCAGAAATACAGTAAAACAGTAATACTGTGAAATATTACTACAATTTAAAAATGACCATTTTCTGTTTTAATATTTTAATATGTAATTTATTCCTGTGATGGCAAAGCTGAATTTTCAGCAGCCATTACTCCACCTGATCATTCAGAAACCATTCTAATATGCTGATTTAATAAAAGTGTGATTTTCCAGGATTTGATTAACTGAAAGTTCAAAAGAGCAGCATTTATTTGAAATAGAAATATTTTGTAACATTATAAATCTCATTGTCTTCAATTTAATGCACCCTTGCTAAATAAAATACCAATTTTTAAAAAACAAACCTTACCAACTCCAAACATTTGCAGTGTAATGTATTTTTAAATGAGATAAATAGTACAGTACAAATGGAGTTTAAAAGGTTTTAAAGAATGTGAACAAATTGAAATGGATATTCAACAACAACATTTGCATTTAGGGAACCTAATGGCCAAATTTTTTTCTTTTAAGAGGCTGTTGCATCATTTAATTTGGCAATAAATATTCTAAATACTTAATATGAACTCAAAACAGATCTCTCAAAGTACCTTCACAATATTGGGGTGTTTCAGGTGAACCAGTATGGCCACTTCTTGACTGACCCGGCCCAGATCAGGATCATCCACCCAGCATTCACTCACCACTGCACTTTTTCTAATAAACTTCACAACCACCTGAAATTGAAATGAGAGATAATAAATTCAACATCTCTTCACCAGCTCATATAATTGTCCATAAAAGACTGGATACACCCTACAGCAATGATACTGACTCAGTGTGTAAACATCCTCTCTTAAGAACCCTGACCAAGGTTTGAACAACTGACGTCACTGTTATCAAGTTATTATCTTGCAACTGGATGAATATGAGTGCATGAACAGCAGTGAGTGCAGAAAAGAGTGTCACTGACTTCCTGTTCATCTATCCTTCTTGCAGCAAGCCAGACAAAGCCAAAGGCTCCCTTTCCAATGGAGCGCAGCGGACGATAGTCTTCTTCAAAGTAACCCTCACACGCTCCGGACTGCTCCAAGTCCACAGAGGAGCGCAAGGCATCTGAACGAACTGCCTAAATGAGGAAGAAAGAAAGGTTGCTGCTTTATCTTACATTCAGATATGAAAGTTATAGTCCACTTTGTATGTATGATTTACTTTCTTCCGAGGAGCTCATTAGAAGATATTTTGAACAGTGTTGGTAACCAAACAACTTCAGTTGGTATTGATTTCCTTTGTATTTTTTATCCATACAGTAGAAATCAATAGGGACCAGAAAATGTTTGAAATGCATACATGTTTGGAACAACATTTTTGGGTGGACTCTCCCTTTAAAGAGCTCAGTTTTAAAGCATTCAGGCAGATCACCTGCAGACTGCAGGCAAAGGCCTCCTGTTCTGGGGCTCCTGTCCTCACTGTGGGAGACATTGTGCTCTGTGGCGCCTCCTGGTGGTGGAGCAGGAGATGACTCCCACTCAGCCACAGACAGACCAGAGAGCTGCCGCTGGACAGGGACACCCAGCGCACATCACACTGCACCTCTACACAGAGTGAGAAAGAGACACTGAAAATTACCACTTTATCAGTTGCCTTCATGCACCTAAACATCATAAATATAGAAAATTAATGTACAGTAGAAAAGATGGATGGTGTTTTTGAGACCCGGCATATAGAAAGAGTACTGTTTGAAATGGAAAAATGAAGTACAGTAAGAGATAACGTACAGTCATTAATCACAAAATAAACCCAGAAAAGGGTCTTGGATCACCCTGAAGGGGTTTATTTTGTGATCATGTCTACAATATCATGCTTATTACACGGCTACTTGCCAAATAAATAAATGGATATAAAATGTTGATTTGGAGTTAACCTTATTTTATTATCTCACTGGTGGATTACTTTAAAGGGATAGTTCATCCAAAATTAACATTCTGTCTTTTAATCACAGTCATGTTGTTGCAAAACTTTTTTCTATGGAACATAAGATATTTTGCAAAATATCACAGTGTCCACATGATGGAACTCATTGGGATCCTATGCTGTTTGTTTCTCAATTTTTCAAAATATCTTCAAGTTTAAGTCAGTCATAAGGTTTGGTAAAACTATGAAAATTTAAATTTGTCCCTTTAAAGTTTCCACAAGGAAAAATTAACTACTGCAAAGTAGAAAACAATGAGCCTTGCAACAAAATAAACAATGCCATAATATTATAATATTGTACAGTGCCATTCAAAAGCTTGGGATCAGTAAGATTAAGGTTTTTTTTTTTATATCTGTTTCTTAAGCTCAAAGCTGCATTTGATCAAAAAGAAAAAATATATATATATATAATTTTGTGAAATATTGCAATTTAAAATAAGTTTTCTATTTTAAAATATAATTTATTCATGTGAAGCAAAGCTGAATTTTCAGCGTCATTACTCCAGTCTTAATTGTCATATAATCCTTAAGAAATTAATCTAATATGCTGATTTATAATCAATGTTGGAAACAGTTGTGCTGCTTAATGTTTTTTGTAACCTGTGATACTTTTTTCAGGATTCTTTGATAAACAAAAAGTTAAAAAGAACAGTGTTTATTCAAAATAGAAATTTTGTGTTACAATACACACTACTATCAAAAAGTTTGGGGTCAGAAAATTTTCCTTTAAAAATAAATAAATAAATAATAATAATAATAATAATAATTTACCAAGGAAATAATTCAGCAAGGATGTTAACAGATAAAGTAATAGTAAAGACTTATATTGTTAGAAAAGATTTCGATCTTGAATAAACGCTGTTCTTTTTAACTTTTTATTCAAAGAAAAGAGTATCACAGGTTCCAAAAAAACACTAAGCAGCACAACAGTTTCAACGCTGATAATAAATCAGCATATTAGAATGATTTCCGAAGGATCATTTGACACTGAAGACTGGAGTAATGGCTTATAAATTCAGCACTACATCAAAGAAATAAACTATATTTTAAAGTATATTAAAATAGGAAACCAATATTAGAAATTGCAATAATATTTCACAATATTACTGTATTTTTGATCAAATAAATACATCCTTGAGGAGCAAGAGACTCCATTAAAAACATTAAAAATCTTACTGATCCCAAACTTTTGAAATGGCAGTGTATATATTATTAGTACTATTAATCTGCTATCCAATATATTTTACAATATGGTCATTACTGGTCCCTGTATAATTACAACAGGTAAACTAGAGGGACTCAGTTGACATACCGATTGGTGTTCCATCTCTGTTGTAGCAGGTCACATGAATCCTGCCCTCTGGAATGGAAGAGTTCACCTTCACCTTCTTAGGAGTGGAGGTGGCAGGAGTGTCGCCTGGCAACAGAATTCCACCCTTCCGGAGATCCAGAACACGGCTGACAGCATGTTCCGAAAAGGAATTCCACTGTTCCCGAAGTTTGGTTACATGATTTTTTGGCAGTTGCTCTAGAGTTTTCTGCCGAGGGCTTGTTTGTTGTTCTTGCTCTTGTGGTGATGGGGCAGGTTTTTGCGTTGTCTCTTGTTCTGGGCAGATTTGAGCTTCTGCTTCAGGGTCAGATTCCACAACGAAGGGTGAAGGGGTACGCAGGAGCTCAGCGGTGTCACATGAGGTAAGCGAATGGTTAAGATCTGCAGATGTGTTTGGGATCTCAACACTGTCATTCAGGTCCAGCTCAGACATGGCATGAACAATGACATCTCCATTAGAGTTCAAATCCAGAAAGGTGCTGCCCGATTCTGCTAGCTGATGTCCCTGCTGAGACTCATCTAACTTTTCAGGACCAGAACCGCCCACAAGCCGTTCGCAGAACCCAGACGATGACCCACTGCCCAGGGAAATCACCTCAAAGCTGGAATCCTGAAGCTGAGCTTTCTCTGAACACTGGCAGGCCTTTGTGGGAGGTTTTGAATGTGGCACAGAGTCACAGGACTTTACTGGAGCTTCTGTACGGTCTGAGTTCGGAGCCTTGGAGGCATCTCGCCCAGCAAAGAGCTGCTTCGATGGGCCACAATGAGGAGAGACAGTAGTGGAGAGGCAGGTTTTGAGGACTTCCTGGGATTCCACCAGAGCAAAGGTCTGTAGCAGAGCGGTGGTGGAGTTGGCAGAGTCAGACTCAGACACTCGAGCAGTCACATCCACAACTTGCTCACAAAGCTCTGTAGTGTCATCCAACCTGAGAACAAAAGAGAGAATGATGATAAATAAAAACAATCTGCACTTGTCGTCCCTTTTCTTTTTTCTGTAACATCTATATTGCCAAGGCAACACTTCTTATTTCCGTTTAGTTGATGTACTAAAATAAATACAACTAATAAAATTTTACATAGAAATAAAAAAAATAAGAAAAATTACAAATATACAACAAAATTACTAATTAATAAAATAAAATTTGAACCAAAATTGAAAAAGGGGGAAAAAAATAAAAATTAAAATAAAAACTAACTGAAAATACAAAACAATATCTCAATGATACTAAAACAATACTGCTATAACGTGCTTTTTATCAACAGAAAGACAAATACTTTTAGGTTAAGTGGGGGGTAAAAAAAATAAAAAATTAACAAAAACATGCCCATTAACTTGCAATAAATAAATTGCAAATTATAAGCAACAATATACTCCATATATTTTATATTTTATAATTTAAATAATATTAAAAAAACTGATATGCTGAAATGCAATTTACTCTAAAACTGTGCATATTAATAAAGAAAGAAAAAAGAAATGAAGATTTAGTGGAGTATCTAACCCATTCAGTGGTGTGGAGGTGACAGCAGGTGAGGTCATGGTTGATAGGACACTGTTCTCCTTCTTCAGTTTAGCGCTTGTCCCAGTGAAGATCCTCTTCCCTTTCCCAAGACCTGCTCTCCTACGCATGGCTAGATGCACCATCACACTGTCACCAGCAAGCACTGTGTTTGGATCTGCACATATCATTCAATTAGCCATAAATCAAGTTACGGCATGCAAAAATAAATAGAAAAACCTGTTGTTACAAAAATAAATACAAAAAAATAAATAAATAATTAAGTGACAGCAATATAATACAATACAATATATTATATGTGTGGAGCAACAAGAGGAGGAACTCACTACATGTCTCCTGTTGATCTTCCTTAGTTGTGAGCATGTCAGTAGAGAGGGTTAGAACATCAGTAGGCTGACAGCTAGCACTAGCAGAACATCTACAGGGGTCTGAGAAGTAGCCAGACAGGAAGTGAGGGGACTTTAGTACAGCATCACAAGCTAAAGTGTGTGTATCCTTAAAGCACATCACATCTCTGTACCTGTGCACCTGTCAGAGGGGCTGGATGGATCATGTGGATGAGATGTAGGGTGGTCGCTTCGGTCCGCAGCACGAACTCGCTCATAAAACGCCGGTATCAAGTATGTAACATTCTACACACAGATGCACAGGCCTGCTGTTAGCATGTAAACCAGCTTGGAAACATTGGATTCAATGTTATCGTTAACTAAAACTATTATAATATTTTTGTTAATTGAAATAAAAACACATTATAAAAAAATAATTGAAAGTGCTAAAAAAAAAATTACATTAAAATAAACTGAAAAAGCTAATTGAAAATATTAATAAAACTATAACAGTACATCAATAATACTCAAATAACACTGGTTGGACTAGATAAATCAAATTGGATCAACTAAAACTTTTCATTAAAAGAGAGTAATACAAATGTAACAAATCCCAAGGGAATGTTTCATAGCATCTGTACCTTTCCGAGCAGCTGACTGCTGTTGTATCCGAGCAGCAGAGAGCTGAAGGGGTTGTTGAGACTGTGAATGGTGCCGTTGGGCAGGAGCGTCAGGAGGCAGCTACTGAGAGCAAACACACACACTGACCCAGAGTACAGCACATCTGCGCTGGGGGACAGGACACCACCCGCACCTGATTTACCACCTGCAGGACAAGAGTACACTGCAATGATCACACTGAAATCAATAGCAATTTAAATTTATTACATCTAATTTAATTCATCAGCAACTAAACTAATTAGATTGGAGAAATACCAAGAAACTCAATGAAAACAGATTTCCTTCATGCCAGAGCAAATATTGGAAAGTCACTTTAACTAGTGGCTCTGGGCTATAAATAAATCCCCACAGATACAGAAATCTGATTCACAGTTAGGAAATCTGCATATTTTTATTTTCGATGTCAGTGTGACTTTAGTCTGTTGAAGCAACTATGAGTTATAAAACTGCATGCACTGCAGTGAAAGGGTGAGGACTGGCCTGAAGGAGTTTGGTTGGTCTGTCGTGAAGGTTCTGGATGTGCTGATCCTTTAATCTGCAGCGGTGATCTTCCACAGGAAACAGCAGCCTGCAGACGGACACATGCTGGCACCACCAAACCAGACCTGGCCTGCACATGCAATCTCTGAACACGCAACACCTGAAAAACAAAGGTAAAGAAACAAGCTATGTGAAGGTGCACAGTAGACTATCATATACATTTATGAATTGAAATAAAGCTGAAAAACAAAAAAACATTATTGTGACCTTGGGAGTCCTGCAATGGAAGGGGATCTGTAGTGACGGCATCAGAGACATGATTGACAGGCTAGTCATCTCCTCAGCAGTGTGGTAACCATAAAGATGGGCAAAAGTGGCGTCACAACTAAGGATTCCACCCTGAGGAAACAGAAGGAGGAGCTAAAACTTTTCTGGCCAACTGAGCAACAGCTTTACAAACAATTTTCTTTAAAGGTACACTACAGTTTAAAAGTTTGGGGTCAGTAAGATTTTTTAAAATGTTTTTGAAAAGGCTGCATTTATTTGATCAAAAATACAATAGAAATATTGGAAAATTTAATTACAATTTAAAAGAATTGTTTTCTATATTAATATATTTTAAAAAGTAATTTATTCCTGTGACGGAAAAGCTGATTTTTCAGCAGCCATTACTCCAGTCTTCAGTGTCACATGATCCTTCAGAATTCATTCTAATATGCTGATCTTACGGACACCAAACTTTTGAAATCAACAGTTAAATTCTGTTGATTTTTATAGTATAATATCAATATAAGCTTAATTAAATCAAATTATGCTTACAAATGCTTAACTTTATACATAAGGTTAACCTTTCAGTCCACAATTAGCTGAAAGGGAATGAGTCTCACATTTTGAGTGAAAGTCACGTGTGCTGTGATTCTCTCCACTCGCTCCAGCAGGAGCTCTAAGATCTGCTGCAGCTGCTCCGGTATCTGAAGCCACACAGACACAGGAAACTCTGCTCCTGTCAAACTCACTGCGCTCACCTGTGGAGAGAATGATCCAGAGCTGTGCTTTAATTAATGATGCTCACATCCAGCACAGGAAAGCAGAGATCAGAGCCATGGACAAAACATGCAGCGTGGAATAAATTAAATATTCATGACTCATGAAATAATTTAATGACAGCTAAGTGAATTGTTGTTTAATTAACCACAGTGCTTCATACCACTTTTGCAGAAATAGCAACTAGCTTTCCATCAGAATCCAGAGTCTCCTCCTTCAGGACTTCCTCTAGCATCTGATTAGCTCTTAATAGAGAAGTCAGCTTCCGGCCGATCAAATCACTGTATCCACACTCAAACAGCTTACAAGCATGTTCATTTGCATCCAAAACCTTGCAAAAAGAGATAACATCAATAAATAATAATAAGTAATTAAAATAATCACTCAATAGTTCAAAGAATAGGTGTGCAGCTAAAAGTCCAGACAAAGAATCCCTACTATCGTCAGATACCTGTAATGTGGTGCAGTTAATGGACAGGACAGCTTTATTTGGGTTGATGGTGAGAGCTGTGCCTCTCTTCTCTGAAGCGGTACACATGAGCTGTCTGAGCAGAGAGCTCTCCAACACTGGAGACTCATGGGCTGATGATGGAGACACGGGGTGGAAGCAATGTAGATCAGACATCTGAAGATTCCTCATCGCCACTGATGAACTAACATGAGAATCACCTTTCGGAAAACAAATCGAGTAAAAATTAATGTTCTGTTAATTAACTACTCGTCATTCTTTTCCAAAACCATTGTAAACTACGGTTCAAAAGTTAGTTTAATTTATTTATTTTTTTAGAAAGGACGCATTAATTTGATAAAACATGACAGTGAAGACATATTTAATATAAAAAGAAATCCATTTCAGATAAATGCTGCTCTTTTGAATTTTCTATTCATTAAATTGACAAATGTTAAAAAGTTTAAGCTTCAAAAAAAAGAAGAAGAAAAAAAAAAAAGCATTTATTTGAAAAGAACCCTGAAAGAAAGTACCACAGTTTCCACAAAGATCTAAATAATAACAAGTGTTTTCAACATTGATAAGAAATGTATCGCAAATAGCAAGCTTTGCCATCACAGGAATAAATTACTTTTAAAATATATTAAAATAGGAAACCTTTTAATTGCAATAACATTTCACAATAATAATAAATGTTTAAAAATATTAATAATACAATACAATTACAAAAAATATTCCAACCTCAAATTTTTGAACAGTACTGTTTTTTCCCAAACAGTGAAAGTGAATGGTGACTGAGGCTGTCTTACATATTTTTGTCTTTCAAATACAAGTTTTGAACAAAATGAAAGTAGACAAAAGTAACCCAATCACCTGTTTTGGGCAAAGTATTACAGAAAACAATCTCCTTCAGCAAACTCACAGCCGAATAACCATATTTTCGATATTTTTAAAACATCTGGCAACAACTTCTTAAGAGATCTCCCTTGTGGCACCATTTTATTGTCAACAACTACTGCTGTATGCTGCATTGTTGTCATTTTCATACGCTTTATCGTTATTATTTTATATTATCATGTAATCTTTAGTATCTCTTCAGTGTCCACGCATTGTGGCACAGGTGTGAAAGCTGTCTGGCCCACCTGATGATGACGATGCGTCCACGCGGTGGAGAGTGCAGCTGCGCGCGGAGGGGAAGGACTGGTTCATGCAGAAGGAGTCAGTCTTCATCACACTGCTGCTGATACCGCAGTCATCATCAGCAGCACTGGGGCTGCTCCTCCGGCCCTGCATCTGCCACATCGCCGATGCGCTTTAAATCACAGTGGACAGTCACAAATAAGATTCTAACCAACACCGATATTGTTTTCCAGACTAGCGAGAACGCTTTGCTCATATATATCGCATAACAAACTAATACATTATGATTATAAGGAGCGCAACTCACCCAGCAGTGACACTGCTCTCTTCAACAACACACTTGCTGTGCTTTCAGTTTACTGCCTGCTGCCTTGGAGACAGAGAGAGAGATTGTTCTTTCCTTTTGGACAGCTAAATTAAATAATAAATAAAAAAACAAACTCTTGCTTACAAACAAACAGGATTTTTCAGTTATCAATTGTCATAAACCGTGTTGGTTCGAAGTATTTGCGTTAAATATGTCACGGCCTACAATGTTTGGCGCGTATGGAATCGAAATAAGTTGACGAGAGGGGAAGAGCCAATGAAAAAACGGAATATTAAAACTGACAGGGAGTTAATCCAATAGAAAAGTGTAGTGGGCGGGGCTTAATGCATTAAGGGCGGGGTGTAGTCTCCATGGAGAAATAAGGTAATGTTTATGTTACTCAGTATTTTAGCTGTCTCATATGACCTAGTTTTTTACGCGTTCAGTCATGGCCTAGTTTTTCTACTTTTTAAATTAGTTATGTTTCGTTTTTCGTTTTTTTTTTTAACTGTATCCCACACCTTTCAGTTTATTTTGTCTCCAGGCAGCTTTTTCTAGCATGTTCTTCAACCAGCAAAATAACTTCAAATGGTTAAAAACACTTATTTATAAAAAAAAACAAATTTACAGAACGCCACAAACTGGAGATGCAACATTTTTATTTTAATGTTAATAGCACTCTGCACAATGCATTCATTAACAGCTTCATCATTTTCAAGTCTGTAAACATTTTGACCCCATTTGTCATGGACATGAACTAGTTGCTTTTAGTAGTTGTGCATTTCTGTCACTCTCGGGACTCAAGTATGTACTGCTTAGCAGTTCAAAAGTTGCCAAATACAGCAGCAAGCATTTAAATCTTTAACCAGTGTAACTTTAACACTGGATAAGCATTTGAACAAACTAAGTTTCTTTTATAATGTACATTTAAAACAATGGAGAAGTAAGAAATTGTTGAACGGATCAGACATGACACAAATTGCAGCGTTTACGGAGTAAACATACACAAACAGTCATTTAAAGATGTTAAACTTTTTGGAGAACATTTAAACACACTAACAGCCCACTTTGCTGTTGATGGCTTTTTTAATCCAACACATTTTTACCAATGTACACAGTTGAACTCTACATGCTGCTCTGTAATACGTCACAGTTCTTAGTTTGTACATTCTCAGAATGATATGCAGTGCGTTTCCTTATATTATGTTTTATAGACCATAATCAGGGCCATTCATAAGGGCCTATCATTCGTCCCTTTTCAGAATGGATGTCCGGAGGTCAAGGGTCAATGTTCACTTTGGCACATATGGGTTATGACAGCTGAATACAAAACCCCACAGACGAGGGAGTCCAGGAGCTTCTGTGCTTCACAGAAAGGTGTGTCTCCACAGAGATCTTAATGCGAGGTTGAGCTCAGGTATAGGTCGAACAGAAGCATGCATAACACTTTAGCATTTCTACTGTAACAGTAACAATGGCTCTCTGCAGGAGAAGTTGACACAGACACACAATGGTGGGAATCACACACTGTGGACACCTGCCGACACAAGAGGGCTGGCACGGGATCCTGAGTCTCAAGGCTTACAGGTTCACAGAAAGGCCTAGTGATGGTAGTCCTTCTTACTGTGGGGACGGTTACCCAGGATTTTGTCGATGTCCGAGGCCACGTGAGCGTTGATCTTTGGAAGAACCTGTCAGCGAGAATGTAGATCTAATTACTAAAACACATTGGATGAATTAAAATTATCTTAATTTTTTTGTTGTTTTAGCTTATTTTAATGCTTGTTTCATCTAAATATATTTAAGTCATCTTGAAGCCCCCTTAGAAGTTTTCTGAGGGCCCCCTAGTGGGCCCTGGCCCCCTGGTTGAGAAAGACTATGTCTAAATGCTAGTCCAACCATTTCGTCAAGCTAGAAACTACGCAAAACCATCTTTATCTGAAGCTGGTTTAGTTCGATCTCTTATCAGTGTGTGAAATTTTGCCTTAGCACATAAAAATAACATCAAGCAATATCCCGTTTTTGATGTTTTAAATGTAAATTAACCATGTAAGATTCAGAAGATAGGTGTTAAGAGATAAAAGAGCTGTAGCAGGCCACCAGAGTTTGTGGGATGGCAGTGATTCCACAGTGTGCGAGTGTGTTTGAGATGTTTTGATAAATCTCTTGCCTGTATCGCCCCCAGGTTCTCAGTGAGCTGTGCAGGGTTGGAGGTCCCCAGGAGAACAGAACTCACTCCTTCATTACGGAGGCACCAGGCTACAGAGGAACACAGAGAATAGATTCATGAGGAATCTGTCATTTAGTCCTACATGTACGAAAGTTTCAACCCAGTGAATCATGGGAATCTCAAATGAGCTGGTAGGATTCTGAACAAATGCTACTGTAAGGACTGTTTCTACAGGAGTTTTTTAACAGTACAGGCTTTTTCTTTTTTTTTTTACAAAATATTTTTTGTTCATCAAACTGTTTACATTGAAAAAAATACACAAAAAATTAATTAAAAACAATTTATACAAACAAAAATGATTTTCATAAGATGTATTATTATTATTATTATTAATAATAAATAAATAAAACAAAATGTAAATAATTATTGACTATTTAAAAATACACAATAAATAAAATTAATTAAAAACATAATATGAACATATTTTAAGAAAATATTTTTTATTATTATTAATAATAATCAAAAATAAAACTACAATAATAAATAAAAGTAAATAAAAATAATTACTATTTCCTACATTTCAATAAAGAATCATTTTTGGATAGAATATTACACCACCACATTTATTAAAACACATATTAATACTGAAAAAAGAGTCACCATCAAGGTTTTCCATATAATAAAAATGCTTCCAGCTAAAAATTTGTTTTTCATTAAGTAATTGTGTGTCATTTTTTTCAACTCTCAGATTTGCTGACTTCAAAGCCCTGTGGATTAATGTCAAGGTTTGTTTCTCAGTCAGGAAATGTGCATAAAAGCAGAAATTCAGTATTTTACTGACAGAAATGTCACAGTGACAGTTGACAGTTTATGTGAAAAAGTTCTTTTGACCTACCGATGGCAAGTTGTGGCAGGGTACAGCTGAGCCTCTCAGCTATATGGGTCAATTCCTTAAGCTTGGCCTGCTGCTTTCTGCCATCCTCGCTCAGAATCTTCTCCTTCAGCCACTGGTACGACTGCAGAGAGAGAAAGAGAGAGAGTGAGACAAGCACAGCAAACCTGCCCTGACATCGCTGTATACTAGCTGAACGTGTAATCTATGAACTATATGAGCTCCTCAGTCACTTCATTCAGTGTCAGACTGTCCTATTTAACTCAGCTTTGTTCTCCTGTTGAGTATAGCTGTTTTTGTACAGAAATCTGGCACTATTTCAGTTTAATCAACAGATATCAATCCTTATGTCTTGAGGAAATTATGTGTCTGTCATGACAGTCAGTATTAAAGGAACAGTTCACGCAAAAATGAGCATATAGTTTAGCATTACATCACTTGTTCATCAATGGATGCTCTGCAGGGAATGGGTGCCATCAGAATGAGAGTCCAAACAGCTGATTGGCCAAAAGCAACTATTTAAATTTAAAATGCCTTGATGGATGCGTTTCTTACAAACACTGAGCTTTTCGCTTCACAAGATGTTAATTGATGGACTGGAGTTTTGTAGATTACTTGTTGATTATTGTTATGTTAATGTTGGCACCCATTCACTGGATCCACTGGTGACCAAGTGATGTAATGCTAAATTTCCCCAAATCTATTCTAATGAAGAAATCAACTCATCTATGGATGGCCTGAGGGTGAGTACATTTTCAGCACATTTTCATTTTTGCCTGAACTACTCCTTTAAAGTACCTTCAAAGAGGCCCTGGAGGATTCTGGGATGCCGTTTTCATATTTCCCTGTGATGATGCCACAGGCTAGAGGAGACCAGGAAACCACTCCAACACCTGCGGTGCATGACTGTGTTTTTAAGCTGTTTCAGAGATCATATTTTAATTATGTGTGTTCATGTGTATATACAATATGTGTTTGTTTTTACCAATCTTATGGTAAAGCTCTGGCAACTGCATTTCCACTTTATCCCTCTGGAATAAATGATATTCGGCCTGTTCACACACAGGAGGAATCAGATTAAACTGCCTTGCTACAGAATATGCCTCCTACAGGGGGAGAAAGAGATGGCAAAAATGAGAAAAGAATGATTTTAATATAGTTAATGAAAAAAGATGTAACACATTTTGTGTTGTTGTTTATTAAATATATCTAAACATCCATAAAACTTCTTTTAATTATTTAATTTAATTTTCTTAACCCACAATAATGAAAATAATAATATTATAAAATAATTGAATTCTATATCGATAAATTGATAAATTCTCTATATAAAAGCACTAAAAACTAATGCAATTTTGTCTACTTTAAAATGTGTTTAGATACAGACATTTTCCTCTCTATACTCACCATGATCTCCATCGCTGACCAGCGTGACGTGCCCCAGTACATGGACATGCCATGGTTAATGACATGCGTCATGGCTCTCACTATCTCTAAAACACAAAACACACATGTACAGACATAAATATCAGCCAAGATTGGACTATTGCTATACAGATCCACTGTGCCAGAGAAATCATTTGTGTCTGGTCACCATTAGATGGCACTGTTTACGTCCTATCCTTGCGCTGTGTTGGCATGTCTGCTTATTAAGCAACTTTGGGCTTGTATTTTATTCAAGTCATTTAAAAGTATGGGAACTCATATAATGCATATTTTTGCACTTACAATTTAATAACTGATTTACAGATCCAGTTGTACAGTAAACTATACGGAAAAGACATTACTTGCATCATTACACAGCTGTCCGGCACATGGTAAAGGATATAACTAAGAAACAATGTCAACATGTTATTAAAGTTATTCTGCAGTGTTACAAGTAAAATAAAAAATCTGAATTGTCCCTGAATCTGAAAAAGGGTCCCTGAATTGTAAAAATCAACTTATTCTAACAAAATGCTGGAATAAATCAGATTAAATTAAGCAATACCCTCCTGAAAGGTCAAACGTATTTAGCCAATTTGGCCATGTTTTGGGAAGGCTTATTTTGAGATTGTGTTGTCAGAACAGGTTGCATGTTTTTCCTGTGAGATCTGGCAACACTGACAGAGTTGCACAAAGGATAAACACTAATAATGCAAGAGCTGAAGCTATTTCACAGCCTTCTGAATGAACAGGATTAAAGATGAGAAGCACTTCAGCTGTAAGTCAAACTGACACAACAGCTCTATATAAATAATGCTCTATATATAAACAAGTTTTATTGTACAAGGTACAATAATTTTAAAATGATCTGTATTGTATATTCAAGCGTGGCAGCACAGTTTTATTCATCCCAAAGTATTCCAAACATACTAACGAATTAAAATATTTTTCTATTATTTACACATTCTTTGTTGTAAGATATAAAATATTTTGTCCTTAAAGTTTCATTAAATTATTATTTTATAAGTATTATTAGCACTTGCATCCTACAGTTCAGAACCATCCTGTAACCTGGAGAATAGTCCAGTGCAAACTGCTATCAGCACTATTTTCGGGGCTGTGTTTGCACCATTATCTGATTAGCATAATTCCTTGGCTTAAGTGAACTGAGTGCTAAAAGCACATGCAAATAGGCAATGGCAGGAATCCTCACCCGAGAATCACAAATGGGCATCAAGGCCTTGTTAACCCAACTTTACCCTTAAGAAAATGCTCTCATCTGGTGAGCAGATCCATTTTGCTCAATGAGTTACAATAAGGATAATGGCCCACATGACAATGTTTAAGAGAGAATGGTTATATTGAACGTTAATACACAGTGCCAATACCAGGACTTGTGTTTTTACAAAGAGGATTTTAACTATCCATCTGTTTTGACCATCATCCTTTTTTTTTTTTTTTTTCAAAAACAGAGAATCAATATACAACCCTTAGAGAGGCAGAAGACTCTGCCTCTCTAAGACATCCCTTTTATAGCTAATCATGTTACAGACCTGATGTCAATTAACTTAATTAGTTGCTAGATGTTCTCCCTGTTGAATCTTTTCAAAATCTCTTGCTTTTTCAGCCCTTTGTTGCCCCTGTGCCAACTTTTTTGAGACCTGTAGCAAGCATCAAATTTGAAATGAGCTCACTGTGTGCATAAAATTGTTTGTTATGTTATCTATGTTCTATTGTGAATAAAATATTGGCTCATGTGATTTGAAAGTCTTTTAGTTTTCATTTTATTCAAATTTAAAAAACGTCCCAACATTTCCGAAATTTGGGTTGTATTTAAAAACCCTTTTTTAGAGGGGTTGGCAGTTTGCATGCCAATAAACCCAGCGATGAGTGTAATCTTCCTGTTAGCATCCTGATCTTAGTATTTGATGTTCATATATTACATTTTGTACATTTTGTTAAATGCTGATGTGTAACAAACACAAAATCTACAAAATGTATAACTTTTTGCATAAATAAATTACCAGTAACTAAAAATAAATTACTTTAGGTATGTAAATAAATATATAAATAACTAAAATGATAAATTATACTATAATTTATAGTAATTATAATTATAAAGTAAACTATAAATTATAAATAATTAAAAATAAATTAATTAATTAAATTTACATAGTTAAATTGCTATTACATATGAAATACATGATGACAGAATTCCCTTTCATTTCAACATTTTTATGTTAGGTAAAATTATGTAATCACACAGAACAGAATGAAAAAAAAAATAAATAGGTAAGTGTGTTGATGGCTTTGAACATTTTTAATTAATCTATAAATTCAATATTTTATGGACTAAATTTATTCATAATATTTGTACGACCCAAGTTTTTTATACATAAAATGCTTACGTTTCATTGTCCATGCAAATATATAAATATATGTGTACTTTATTCAGTGAGGATGCATTAAATTGATCAAAAGTGACAGTAAAGACATTTATAATGTTACAAAAGATTTATATTTCAAATAATGTTCAACTAAACTTTTTGTATTCATCAAAAAGACAATTGTCATGACATAAATGCCAAGCAGCATAACTGATAATATAATACCAAATCAGTATATTAGAATGATTTCTGAATGATCATGTGACACTGAAGACTGGAGTAATGATGCTGAAAATTCAGCTTGCCATCACAGGAATAAAGTACATTTTAAAATATATTAAAAGAGAAAACTGTTATTTTTATTATTTCACAATATCATCTTTTTGATCAAATAAATGCAGCCTAAATGAGTATAAGAGACATTTTTTTCAACAATTAAAAAATCTAACCAATCCCAAACCTTTGAACAGTAATGTATGGATGCTAGAACCATACATTTTGGACAAAACACCTATGATTATCAATGAGACCATGCATAATGTGAACAGACAACAGTGTTTGTGTCGTCATACGCTTGATGTTGGTGTATATGTTTGACAGAGTGCCACTCTGCAGCCAACAGGAACACCATCTGTTCTGACATCCTCAAGGCATTACTGTTCTGCATCATTATCAGCAAAGACCTTAACTGCTATTCTGTGTTCAGTTCAGTACCAGAGCAGCGAGTACCATATTCACTCGAAAATGCCTGCATTATGAGCTCATAAAGCTGCTTTATTGCTTCATCATTCAGATTTTCATATGCGAAGAGCTGCTTTTCTCTGTTTCATCAGTGTTTTGACTACAGGTGCTTTACTCTGGCCATTACTCTGCTATGATCTGGGCTTTGTTGTGTGTCCACTGACTCTGCGTTTCATCTTCACTACACATGCCACCAGTGAGTGATGTCTGTGGGACACTCTTCATCTGACAGCGGTGTCGCAAGGCTGCCCTAATCTCATCAAATGGCACGCCTGAGGACCAAGTCCCTTCCCTGACCGTCTGATACATATTGCACAAAAATGGGAAAGCACTTACTCGGTCGAGCAGGCTGTAATATGATTGGCTGGCACACTACATGGAGTAAAGACATGTAGTGGTTTTTTTTTTCAGTCTGCCTATACAAGCAAAATTGTGTTTACAAGATACTGGCGTTGATATAACAAGCACATTTGAGGATAAAATAACTAGTGGATTTGCCAAAGTTTTCCAAAAAAAATTAAAAATTAGCTAGCCTGTATCTTACCTCGAACTCTTGTTTTGCAAAAAACAAACATTTTTCAAGAGAAGACAAATGTTTTGCAGGAGAATGCAAAGTTTCTCAGAGGAATGCAAATGTTTTGTGAAAGAACACAATTCTTTTATGGGAGAGACCAAATATTTTGCGAAAAACGCAAAGTTTCTCGGAGGAACGCAGATTGACAGGCGACGTGACCAATCATAACGCCAAATGTGCCATTTTGTCCAACAAACAAACCAGACAGATTAACGTCTGTGGACTCCAAAAATGGTGTGTACAGCATTGACGTCTTTCCGCATTGAAATAAGATACCTTCTGATGTTCATTCATGTTCATTTCACGCTATAACTAGTAAAGAGGAAGAGATGATCAGTTTATGTGCCGCTTGAACTGAGGTGCTACAGCGATCTGTCACATCACATTAAAGAGCCACAAAACTGTACTTATTGTTTAAATTTCTTAAAAAAATGACAAAATTTGAAAGCTGAGACTTTGTTTCATACCAAAAGTAACCTGCTCTGTCTTGTCTGCTGGCGCATTGTCAGTGTCCTCTTTGCTCCACAATGTATTTTTCACTGCGTGAGAACATGATGCGTGGCGTGAGAGCGGCATGGCTTGTCGGACGTAGCAACAGTAACTAAGGGGGGGGGGGGATGGTCTCTGCAAAGAGTCAGTTGAACACAAATGTTTTATGGAAGAGAACACCAAGTTTCTTTGGGGAACACCAATGTTTTGTGAGAGAATGCAAATGTTTTGAAATATAGTTTTTCCTCTCATCTCATATTTTTTTCCATCACCATGGTCATGTAGGGCCTCCATATGAGGGTATGCAAATGACGACAGAATTATTAGGTGAACTATTCCTTTAATTTACGCCAGTCTGTTTTTGTGATATTTCAGAAATCCCAGCACCTAAATGGCACATTAAAACAAAACTGTTGTCAGTTACACGTTATGTCAGTCAGGTCTTTCCTGTGTAAGTGGGCAGATCATAATCCAATCCTTATACCATTTGTGAAACCAAGGCTATGGCTCAATGCATGAACATGAGAAACAAAAGAACTTTTATAAAAGAAAAAGGCAAAAGAAGGTGTAAGGAGATTAAAAAAAGAACAGAAGAGTAGAAAACAGCAGCCAAATCTACCTCAGTACATAATGAAAATGAAAGCCCACACCCACTCTCTCATTACGAACTCTGTACGAATGAAGAGAAATGTGAGTGTGTGGGTGAGATTGGAGGAGAAAAAACCAAGTGAACATCAGCTAAGCACAACAATACATCTGCTCAAGAAAAGAGAGAGCGAGACGAAAACACAGGAAGCCAGAGGCACATGTCAGTGTGAACAAAAATTAATGGTTCTTCAGCAAACCATAGTATAGTTTCTTCTCACAAGAGACTGAGGACTCCAGCTCAGTTCTGATGGAACATCTGAACAACAGAACCCTGAAGTATTAATCTAATGTAATGTGGATATCTGGGGTTTCTGCAGCGCGTAGGCTGCAGCGTGCAAGTGCAGACGCGTCATGCCCACGTGTCCCCTCTGATTTTTGAGTGGATTTTGATTGCAACTTCCCCAAAAAATATTTGTGTCTTTGACAAATCAAGTTGAATTATTGCTATAGAAAACAAACAAACAAAAAATGTAGGAAAAAAAAAAACAGAAATCATTGGTTCACATTCAGTATTTGGTCGGTCAAGTTGCAGTCTTTCAAGCTCAATCACAACTTTGTTTGGTTTATTTTAAGAAACCGTATTTGTTCAGGTTTAAAGCACATATAAACTATCATTCAAAAGTTAGGTAAGTTTTTTTTTTCATACTTTTTTTTTTTAAAGTAGTCTCTTATGCTCACCAAGGCTTTGATTAAAAATGCAGTAAAAACAGTAATATTCTGAAATATAAATATTATTACTATTTTTATTGACTATTTTCTATTTTAATACACTTTAAAATGTAATTTATTCCTGTGATGCAAAGCTGAATTTTCAGCAGAATTACTCCAGTCTTCAGTGTCAAATGATCCTTCAGAAATCATTCTAATATGCTGATTCGCTGCTCAAGAAACATTTCTATCGATGTTAAAAACTGTTAGTTGTGCTACCTAATATTTTGTAGAAACTGTGGTACATTTTTTTTCTTTGATGAATAAAAAGTTCAAATGAACAAGATGACACTGTAGACATAGACCAGATATACTGTAAGTGCTCTAAACAGCAGCAGAATTATGCTTAATCATTACCCATAATGCTTAACAAACTCAGTCAAGTTTAGAAAGCATCCGGGTACCACCACAGTACTTCTAAATAAGGTATTAGTCATTCTGTGCTGCATGTAGTTGTGTCATATGATAGCTTGATTTGATTGGTGTGTGTGGGAACAGAGAGACAGTGAGCTGTATTATTTTGATTTGTGGCTTTAATATCTGTACTATAGACTGATGTGGATGATTCAAACCTAAAAAGGTCACTTGAGGTTTGTGGAAACATCCAGTAGGTACGTAGTCTACTCTACAATATCAGATAAACACTAATAAACACAGATGTGTGTTTGGTGTTTATTAAAAGCCAACAAATATTACAGGCCATGAGGGCATTATAGAGCAAAGCTGTATTCATTAAATTATGAAGCGTGACCTAAAAGGGATCTGTTTGTAAGTTCTTCAATACAAATTATGCTCTATCAACAGCATCCATGGCATACTTTCAATTACCACAGAATATAATTACAGTATTTCCCTCAGTTTGTAAAAAGTGAACAAAATCACATTTACACTAATGCACTGAAAATGAAAGGCTATAGGGTACTGCACTGCACCAAAACAATATAATCTTTATAACCATGTCTGTGCAAAATTCTATCCACATATTATATAAAATACTTCTTATATAAACTATTTCTACTGTTATAAAGATTTCTAAAGATTTCATCTTAATTTTAGGTCAGCAACTACACTAATTGCATTTTTTGAATAAAACTGAGTTTTTTTTTTTTTCTTTGCTTAAAGACCATATACAGTACTAAGATATTAGGACCAGCATCACATTGGTGATCTAATGTCTATCTCACAAAGCTCAGCGACAACATGGCAAACACATTAACAAGTCTCCAGGGAGGCCATGGGTAGTGAAATTTGTTCTCAGTTCAGTACCAAAATGTTCTTTTATTAAAATACCCTACTATCATTATCTTCCCACGAGGATTTAACTGTACGTGCCAAGAACACATTGCACATCAATTTGGATTAAAATCATTCCAGCCTCAATGGAAGAACGATGATTAAACGTTTTACTTTATTAGATCTTCTGCTTCCCCCCACCGTGGCTTTAAAGCTCCGATTTGTACGGAGAGTCCTCTTGAGATTATCCTCACACTGTAGGAAGTCTATGCATTACTTTTCTGGCTTGTAACCCTGATGTTAAATGTGTTTACGTGTTGATAAGGCTCGCTCATACAGACAGGAAAAATCCTAACGTAGTCCAATGGAAGAAATTAGGTGTGTGTGGGTTTACTAACAAATTTGTCCCCAAAAGATAGCTAAATCTAATGAAACCTCTCTTTGGGACATTTAGGGATGAAATAAAATGAAATAAAATACTATGCTCCACATAAAAGCAATATAAGTGGTATCTCCTCATTTAGATACATGTATTAAATTGTGTGTGTGTGTGTGTGTGTGTGAGAGAGAGAGAGAAAGGTCTGGAGTTTGAAGACACAGCAGGCAAAGAGCAGCTTAAAAATACACTATGTACCCCATGGGCAAGTCTCTAATCCCCCCCAGAGAGAGAGAGAGTCAAATAGAGAGAAAGACAGATATGGTGATGGACAGAGTGTATAAGAAGTAGACTTCCTGAGCGCTGCAGTGCCACAGAAATTGAAAACGAGTGACAGAGACGTTAGACTGGGATTATGAAAAACGGCCTCCTGAGATGTATGGAAATAGCACCCTACATCCTGTTTTACACACATACATTACACATACACACAGTAACACACACAGACAAAGGCCAGAGACATAATTTAGACCAAGTATGCAAAAAGAGACTTTTGCCAAGTCCTTAAACATAGGGTCATGTACTAAACATACACTACCATTCCATTAAGCATTAACTATGGCCCTCGAGGTCCACTTTCCTGCAGAGTTTTGCTCCAACACACCTGAACAAGCTAATCAAGGTCTTCAGGATCACTAGAAAGTTACAGGCAGGTGAGTTTAATCAAAGTTGGAGCTAAATTCTGCAGGAACCTGGACCTTGAGGGCCAGAATTGAGAATTCCTGCATTAAATAGATCAAAAGTGACAGTAAAGACATTTATAATGTCACAAAAAAAAAAAAAAATATTTCAAATAAATGCTTTTCTTTTGAACTTATCAAAGATTTAAAGATTTTGAATTCTTCAAAGATTCCTGAAATTATCCTGATTTCACACAAATATTAAGCAGCAATGAATAAGAAATGTTTCTTGAGCAGCAAATCAACATATTAGAAATGATTTCTGTATCATGTGACTGAAGTAATGTCTACTGAATATTCAGCTTGAGCATGACAAGAATAAATTTCACTTTAAAATATATTCAAATAGTTGTTTTACAATACTACTGTTTTACTGTATTTTTATCAAATAAATGGTGAGCATAAGAGACTTCTTTCAAAAAACATTTAAAATAAAATCAAACCGAACCCAAACTTTTGAACAATACTTAAACTGTGTTTTAGCATTGCTTGGGTGGTAACAAACATAGACCCTTTAGGTGGCACTAGAGTTTACTTTAAAACTCTGCCACTATACTGGATGTTTTTATTCAGGTATAGCTAGATATAAAAAAAAAATACATAAATAAAAAAAAAAAATAAAAAAAACCCCCGACTTTAACTAACTTGTTCAGCAGCAAGACTCTCTTCGAACTGTTGCAGTGCTATTACAGTAAAGAGAAAACTCGCTGACTGTTCATGCTAATGCTATAGCTGCTCTTGCGACAGTTCTATAAACGCAATGCATACAGTACTTGCATTGCTTTACGAATTGCCTCTAACACATTTCAGAATGCAATGATGCACATAACCGAGCTTGCAAAGCTAGAAGCATCAACGTAGTGACTTTTGCTTTGGGCCCAAGCCTCACCTACCCTCCATTGGTGTGTTGCTGTCGGGGCGATTGGCAAAAACCACGTCCACATACTCCAACTGTAACCTCTGCAAAGAACCCTTCAGGCCTACAGAGAAAGAACGCATAAGAAAGTGTTCACTTTTTTTTATTTTTTTATTCAGAGTGGAATATAATGCGTGAGTTGTATGGACCACATTTATGATACTTTCATGCTGCTTTTTTTCTCCACTTTTGGAGCTCAAACAGTCCCAGTTTCTATTCATTTTCATTCAAAGAGCAGTATAAACATTCTGCTTAATGCAATATTTTGTGTTTTTTGAAGAAGAAAAAAAAGGTTTGAAGCAACATAAGGGAAAGTAAATGAACTTTCATTCAACTATTCTATGAAACAGGAAAGATTAAAAATGATGACACAAACTCATGTAGTTGCCTAAGGATCTACATTCATTCTGAGCTGCTATCTGACAGCCAGAAGTGTGAAAAGAGATGGAAGGATGAGAGGAGAGAGGAAACTCAGAAAGAGCAAAAATAGGATCAGGTGAGCAGTTGAGAGAGGATTAGAAAAGTACAGCTTTGCAGACACCAGAGGAGAGGAAGAAAAACAAGATGAGGAAGCAGAACAAGGATGAATGATTCAGTCTGACTGTCATAGAAACAGAGAGAGAGAGAGAGACAGAGAACAAATACTGAGGGACAGTTCGTAACATACGTTATGCACTGTAAGCAATATGTTTATTTGTGTTTATTTTTAGACTAGGGGTATTTCAATGACCATATCAATATCATCCAATATTAACTTCTTTTTTTTTAATTATCAAGAATATTCTGATTAGGGTGATACTGGAAGTAAATAATATCAACACGAAATTCAAGACTGGTGCTACTTTAACTATGAACACAAAACAGTATAACATTGGGCATTATATTAGCTATCAGGCCATAAAAATAGTTCATATTTATTGGTATAATAAATATGTGTGACAGTGAACACAAAAATTCATGGACAATAATGCACATTACAGTACAAATGTTTGAGGGCGGTAAGATTTTTTGTGAATGTTTAGGTGAGTCTTTTATGCTCACCTAGGCTGCATTCATTTTATCAAAAACTCAGTAAAATATTAAAATAAAAAATACTTTTTCCCCCTAATTGATGTTAAAATGTAATTTATTCATGTGAAGTAAAATTGAATTTTCAGCAGCCAGTCTTCAGTGTCACAAGATCCCTCAGAAATCGTCCTACAGTATATGATTTAATGCTCAAGAAACATTTGTTATTATTATTATCTGTGGAAATCATGATATAGTATTCTTTGATAACAGCATTTATTTGAAATATTTTTTTAACATTATAAATTCACTTTTACTTTTACTTTTGTCACTTTTTTCATCAATTTAATGCATCCTTCCTTGCTGAATAAAAGTATTAGCTTCTTTAAAATGTTATATCTGTTGTTTTTCCATTAGGTGCTTGTGATGTTTTTCCTTTTTAATAAATGCCACTTGGTTTGACATTTTGTTGTTTAATGCAATGGCATTCAAACTTTTTTTGAGTGCTGCTTAAGTGTTCAAATACTTTTTGGGGTCACTGCACCTCTGAACGCATTTTTCTTCATTCCATTTAAGCTCCTCTTTCAAATAATACACATACTGTACTGTAGCTTTTCTTATTTCAAACACTAGTATTTAAGTACTGTGAAAATAATGGACTGGCAAAACTTTACAGTCATGCCAATAAATCTTGGCTGAGAGAGAAAGACAGAAAAGAAGAGAAAGAGAGAGAGAGAGCAAACACCAGGTGTGTTGAAACAAAGTTGTCAGATTGCTTTCAGGTGATCAGACGCTGGCGTGATTACTCTGCCATACTGAAATTAATCTGACAGATAAACCCCACGCTCGTCCTTTCACAAAAACACAAAAACACAAAAACACTGTAATCCAGCCAATCTCAGTCTCATTAATCGGGCCCGTGCTCACGGAGCGCGCCCTCGCATCCGCCACGGCTCTAATCAGTCAGAATTTTCTGGGTTTGTGGAGGAGATATTCTTAGCAGGGAGCTTTTTTTAAAGTACATAGAGGATAAACAGACGTTTCTTTCTAGCCCACAAACAATGTCAAACAAACACAAGCTAGCAAAGAGGGGAGAGAGACACGAGCCAGGAAGGAAAACTACACACAAGCTGGAGTGATAAAAATAACTTGGAGAGCAGGGGGGAGGGAAGGAGGGATGAGCGCAGTATGCGAATGATTCAATTAGTTTCATGAAATACAAACAGTGAATTTTCTCAGTCTGAAAGTGATACAGAAATGACATTACAGATATTAAACTCTCTTGAAATCAGTGGTTCACCTGCATCTCATGCAGTAATAAAGCAGATACAGTTTAGAATATTATTGCATGTAGATTTCCACTCTTGATTAAGTGCTCAAATAAAGCTTATGAATTCAAACACTTCACATAATTTATGCAGTCAATTATCAGAATACGTAAATATGCCATTTTAATTATCCATTAGGCTATTAAAGCAATCTGAATTCAGTGATGGATGTCTTTTACCATACTTTATTGTGTCAGGAACATTTAGTACTATTGCCAATAATCACAAGCTCTTTCATAAAAAAAGAGATTATAACAATGGGTACTAAAATAGTTCAATCAAATTTAAATTACAAAATAAATGAAAACCCTTGGCAGCTAAATTTGTATGTGATTAAAATAAAATAAAAAATAATAATATTTTTATTTTTTTTTAATATTCATCAGCTTTTTAGTCTTGTTTCCAGTAGAAATATCTAAACATACTTAAAACAAAATAAATGTCCTTGAGATGCAAAATTTGACAATGGGGTAAAACAAATAAACACAAAATGAATGAATGAATTATTAAATACGTAAGTAAGGAAGTGGGTAAGTAAATAAATTAAACAAGATCATGTTTTTATTTATGCTTTATTATGCTTTTCGTGTAAATGTATCTTGTTTTAAAGATGTTTAGACATTTTTACTGGAAAACAAGACAACAAACCTACAGATTAAATGGTTTCTGTATCTATATACATACTGTATTTGGTTTGCATAATCGTTTATCAAAAAGGACCGAGAAAGAGAATCGCACACTGTTTAAGAATGAATGCTGGTGTGGGTGCTGAGCTTTTATTAGGAATAAAGCCACACACAGTCTACTGCAGTGAAAGAGAAAAAAAATCAATAAAGGAGGAGAGAACTAGAAAGAAATGAAGAAAAAGAGGTTCAGGTCAATTACAAACGACAGGGGAATTAGAAGAAAGAAGAAGAATATCTACCTTCAATAATGTGCTTCCTAGAGAGCCCACGCTCTGTCTCTGCCCTAGAGAAATAAGAAAAAGAAAGAAAGAAAGAAAGAAAGAAAGAAAGAAAGAAAGAAAGAAAGAAAGAAAGAAAGAAAGAAAGAAAGAAAGAAAGAAATCTTTACATAAGCAGACTAAATCTAAAAGCCTAAATCTCAAGGAGAAAATGAGAGTAGTTGTTATTGATAGAATGAATAGACAGATAGACAGGCAGACAAAAAGAAAGAAAGAAAGAAAGAAAGAAAGAAAGAAAGAAAGAAAGACAGACAGACAGACAGATACTCACTTTCCTCCCCAGTACAGTTTAGTGGTGATGACCAGACTGGATCTCCTGTACACAAACAGACATATTATGGACTTTGTGTGAAAGCAGTGGCATTATAAATTTCTTAGCCAATGAAATTGCTGATTAAAATCATAATATGAAAGAACTAAGATAAATACCGCCAACACTTTTTCTTGATAATGTTTCCTAGGATTATTTCAGCCCTGTGAAGAAGAAATACACATTTTATGTGCTTTTTAAGATTTTATTTCTGGATTTGTAGAGAATTTTTCCATGGCACTGTGAGGTGAATTCACTATAGAGCCACTATAGCACTGCACTATGCATATATTTAAACTTTAACTTTAAAGTTACTGTCATTTTTTTCAGGGTAAACTCTCCTCCTTTGTATGCATTAGTTTCATTATAAGTCGCCAGATTCACAAACCTCAGCGCTATTTGCCTGACAATAGTTAACGTTGAGCTATGGTTACTGTCAGAAACAGAAAGCTGGAGGAAATTTAAAGTTTATTTAAAATGAATGTTAGTGTACTTCTCTAGTGATCAAGACAGCAGTAATTCATCAAATGATGCTCAAAGAATGGAGAAAAGCATCACAACCAGGCACATATCCAGACTTCTGGCATTTTAAAGGTGCCTTATGACAGTGGTGGAGTGATGATGTACAGTCCCAGAAAAATATGATCACTCTAGTCTGTTGCGCCATGCACTACCTAACACACAGAAACTGGCCTGCAAGCCTAGAAACTGATCTATGCAAACTGCATTTAGCACTAAATTTGTGGCCGTTTGCATCTCAACCTGAATGCATAATTCCTTTAGTGAATTTGGTGCAAAAGCAATGCAGACAATGTGTGCAAAAACGATGCAATCAGTGGGTGCAATTCAATCATAGTGAATTCCCTTCTGCTTCTTCTAACAGGTTTAGATTAATCAGTTTGGCAAGCTTGGATCTGAAGTTTACAGGATGGACTGTAATCCAGGATTATTTGCGCTCTTACACACTGGCTGAATCCCATTTTGCATACTATCCATTCAATAGGTTCTAGTATGCAAGATAGTATGCAAGTATCTAGATGGATTTAGCCACTCTGTTTTGCTTTAAGTCAAAGGTCAAACTCACTTCCCAGCTGAATAGACCTCTGCAGTGTCAAAGAGGTTGACCCCGTTTTCATAGGCTATAGTCATCAGCTGCTCTGCCACCTACAAAACACACACACACACACACACACACACACACACACACGCACACACACACACACACACATCAATATCAAGCACTCAGCTGTCAGTCAGCATTGCAGAGAGCTCAGAAGTGCGTGTAAACGGATAATTGAGTGCTCAGCTTTCTGAAAACAGTGCTGCTTAAATCCACTTCACATGATTCACTGCCATGTGAAGCACTTTTATAACATTCATGTCCATAACATTCAATTTGTCCAAACCGAATTCAGGGTTGAGCTGAATTTGTACTTTTTAGACATATTGTTTTCAACCTTTGCAGAATATTTTTGTCACATTTATTCATATGGACAGTGTAGTTAGGATAGGAAGCGATGCAGAGAGAAGGACAGAACAGGATCAGAAAATGCATGTTATTCTAAAGAAAAACAGTTTATCTTTGTAATTTTTCATCAAAATGCAATAGCTTTCTCTGCCCATGAAACGATTTTCATTTTGGTTGATTTCACTGAGCGCTGACTGTTATTTTTCAACCCCTCCCCTCCAACCATTTGGCTCCATCCTGGTATTTAATGCCTGCTTGTCACTATGTTTAGGAATACAGAATGTCTCATAGCATTGCATAGTTAATAGCATCTGACGGTGATTTCATTCTTTACACCTCACATTGTTTGTCACATGATGCAGAAAAAATTAATACATGGGTTTATGGACAGATTTTCAGGCAGATGTACTGAGTATAATGGCATTCATGCACATAATAAGTTAACACAAGATTATTATTATGCGTGGATGCTTTGTAAATGTATCCTTTAAAAATTGTGCTCATCATTTTATATATAGTAACAGCTAGCCATGACGTAGGATGAGATAAATTAAACTGCACTGCAGTATCACAACTGTTTTCAAGATTTAAAAGCACAAGCTGTTAAATTACTAAGACACATGAGTCTTCATTACCCATATGAAATAGCCTTAAAACGCAGCCTTAGGGATGGTTCATACAGAATGTGTTCTGAATTTACACTGTGCTGCTTTTCTATTGTTTTTCTGTGTAAATGTGCGCTAGATGGACATGTTTGACTTTACTGCTCGTGTCTTATATGTGACCCCGGACCACAAAACCAGTCATAAGGGTCAATTTTTTGAAACTGAGATTTATACATTATCTGAAAGCTGATATATGGTTTGTTAGGATAGGACAATATTTGGCCGAGATACAACTATTTGAAAATCTGGAATCTGAGGGTGCAAAAAAATCGAAATATTGAGAAAATCACCAATAAAGTTGTCCAAATGAAGTTCTTAACAATGCATATTACTAATCAAAAATTAAGTTTTGATATATTTACGGTAGGAAATTTACAAAATTTGATATATTTACGGTAGGAAATTTACAAAATATCTTCAACGTATTGTTGGCTACTGCTACAAATATACCCATGCTACTTAAGTCTGGTTTTGTGGTACAGGGTCACATATATTAGTAGCATGTCGCACATGACAGCATTCTAAAAATGCAATGCTCAAGTTAAAATAAGTGCAACGTTGGCGGCGTCTCATTTTTGCATTCCACTGTGCTACTTCTCCATGGTTTTTCTATGTAAAATGTAAATATGTGCTAGATGGACGTCTCTGACCCCTGTGCACCACTCTCAGCACCTTACAGGAAACACTGCGTTCTAAAAATTCCAAAAAATGCAACTTTTAAAACATGTCAGACCTCATTCATTTATTCATTTATTTGACTTAGAGTGTGTGTGTGTGTACGCTAAAATCTATCTTTGATGTGGAAAAGTGCTTAGCTTCATGTCAGGGTCTAAACAGATGTACACACTATTCTTTGTGGCATAGAGTCAGAGTACTGCAGGTATGTGGAAATCTATAAGCAATTCTGGCACTTGCCATTCTCAGGTAGAGGATTTGGACATTGACTGGTGCTCTTTTATATGATAATGACATTAGTTAGGCAGTGTTAACCAGGTGGAGATCTGAAACTATCTGAGATCTGAGATCTACATACAATTTCAAGGTAATTTGCAATTTACAAATTTCACATCTGGAAAAGAAGTGTACACATGTTTTGGGAAGGTGACTTAAATGTAATATGTTACAGATTATGTTACCCTATTTGAAATGTACTTTAAAAATCTTTCATAACTTGAATTAAGATTACAAAAATGTAATTTTAAAGCACAGCCACGATAAATCAGACTTTAGCACCTCTTTTTGCTTTGAGATCGTTCTGAGGTTAAATACAGATTAAAAATCATAATAAGGTATAGCTTAACAGCTATGATACTGTTTTTGAAATCATATCTGGCATCTAACAATGCGTTGGGAAAAAAAAAAAGTCAATCTTAAAAAATAAAGCATAAACCCAAATAGAAAATAAAACAGTTTTCGAATAAGCATGTGTCCTATTCTGTGTCCTAAACTCCTGAAGCATTGGTGTCTCATATTTTAGAGCAGTCAGTGCAATTTGGGAAAGAAATCAATCAAGTCTGTATGTGAAAATATTCAGATTCCTCTTTGTAATTGTTAACATTTCATAAGTTACTGTAAATTAATTACACATTTTCTCAGTATCTGTAACAGATTACAGTTACATTTATTTTGTAATTAAATTATGTAATTCCTTTACATGTAACTAGTTACTCCCCAACACTGCGTACACACAAAATTGAGAAATGATTGCAAGATCAGATGTAAGATGGTTTCTACGCAACATTTTATAAATTAAGGCCCTGGTGGGATTTTTTTTCATTCCACTGCGCTACATTTCCATTGTTTTTCTATGTTAACAAGTTTGACGAACATCAAGAAGTTCAACGTGTCTCAGGACCTTGTATTTTTTCCATTTAGTTGCCCTACATCTCACGTGTTTGTATTCAACTGCACTACTTTTCCATTGTTTTTCTATGTAAACATGCACTCTTGCACAAGACACAGTGTTCTATGTGGCACACAACTTTTAAAAAACATGTCTTGAGACCTTGTACGGCTCCAAGCACATTGATCAAAGATGTCCATCTAGTGCATATTTAAAAAAAGCACTGTAGTGGAATACAAAAATGTGTTTTGTGTGAATGGCCCCTTACTAAGTTTGGGAACAGAGCATCTGTTTTTCTTGTGTAACTGCTGCAAAGATACAATGATCTTCATGTCAGAGTTTGATCTTCTGTTGACAGAACAATTGGTGGCTAAAACCTCTGCAATCTCTACAATCCATCAGTCTGTCTCTCTCTGGCTCTCTTTGATGGAGAACTGTCAGCATGAGTGACAGTGATCTGTTCTGTCAGTGTAGTTGTATATTGGCAGACCGATGAGGAAAAACCGTCTGTTCAGCTGCTGATGAGATGACTTATGACATGTGGAGAGGGGACCGAACGGGGACGTCCACATCTCGCATAATTTGATTGGACAAGAGGGATGATTGGACAATAGAGGAGACTCCGCCTCTGGGGAAAGACAGGCTTGTCGTGGAAGTTGCTGCTGCAGGGACTTTTATGATGCAAGAAGCGTAAGTGTTTATGTGCATTTGCCCTGGGTGAGTGTCAGAAAGGGGCACTGGCAGAATGATGTTATTGTTTGAATAATGAGGAAGACCACAGCATGATGTGTCTATGAGCCTTCCTCTCTGCCAAGACTGTCAACACAGAACATGCTTATCTCGACTAAATCTGCCCAATTTGTGATAATGGCTAGAGTGGATTTAGAAATGAGAATAATGTGTAAAAACATAAAAAAACTGATGATTAAACACATTATAATAAATTACAAAACAATTTATTATGAGTAAATAGATTGTTTACCCTCTAGATTAATTGTTGTTGAAAATATCTACGATATGAGTTAAGTTCATGATTATAAAAAATGTCAATACTCACCTCATCTGAAATCTGTCCTCCAAATGTCACCCACGTGCCTAAGAGAGAGAAAGAAATCAAAAGAAAGAGAGGAAGTGAGTCAGAGGTTAGTTTGTTCCAAGTAGAGCTTGATTTATTTGCTCTGGTGACTGTCACAGAAACGCTCAAACAGATTAGAACAAAACACAGATCTGATTCTGAATGTTAATAATACAGTAATAATACCAGTTAAAGAAGAATTTAAAAAAAAATAAGGTCAGTGACTTTTTCAGAACCTTAATTCTTGTTCACTTGTTTTCTACTTGTCACTCACATTTTGATGTAAACAAATCAACATTTCCCTGTTAATTTCATTCATTATGATACAATACTTTGCTTGGGACACGAACCATTTATTAATTCAATATATTTCTTTGTTTTTTTGGATGAAAAGCACTGTATAAATGTATGTATGTATTGTAATCATCTTCTTAAAGAGCAAGACTTATGACTTTCTTTAGTTCTTTATTGGTTAATTTGCTTTTAATTAAAATAATCATAACCAAAACAGTAAAACTAATTTTTGCACTTTTTCCTGCATTTTTTATGTTGTTAAATATTATTACAATTTAAAATGAATAATTTCTATTTAATATGTTTTAAAATGCTATTCAGTTGGTGCACAGGAAATATTTCTTATTATTATCAATGCTGAAATGCTGCTAAAATTTTTTTTTTGAAAACATGATCATTTTTTTTCAGGATTCTTTAATGAATAAAAATGTCAAAAGAACAGCATGTATTCATAACAGAAACCTTTTTAATGTCACTTCTGATCAATTTAATGCATCCTTGTTGGACAAAATGATTAAATTCTTATATGTATGTTTATGTGGGATTTGCTTATGATACATAAAATTTAAAACATCAAAAATAAATACTTCAGTACTTCAGTTCAATATACAAAGAAAGAGATAAAAATGAGGTTGATTCTTGGTAAAAACTGTCCCAGGTTTTCCTGAGGACTCTGTTATTCTTGGCCTGACTCATACTGCCTACGGTCTAAAGCACCGATGATTCACTGCTGTCAGGGTAAGACTCTGCACTCACTGCCCCACATCCCTGTCACAATCACCTACTATCACCCTAAAACTCACCCCGGCTGCGGGTTGAGCATCTCTCTAGCACACACTGGTGTTCTGGGCTTCAATACTATGGGATCAGTTGGCATCCCATGAGACGCCCGACTGTGTTTCAGGGTGAGGGAACCCGTCGGGGGTGATCTGCGGTTCCCATGGCGATCAAGAGCTTATGGGTTGTAGGATAAATGAGGAAATAGTGTGGGCGTTTGCAAGTGTTACGTTCCCTTGGTGACACCTGCGCAGCGATAAGGAACATTTGGCGCCTTTCTTATGTTTTGTACTTGACGTAACAGTCCTCATGCTGCCAGATAACTTTATGCGTACAGCTACTGTGAGCAACGATGAGTACCAGGGTCATTGGCAGCTCAACAACTGAGAGAAACGAGGAATAACAGGCTCTTTCTGCCTAATCCTGGATCTCCCTATGTATTAGATCTGATTGACAAGAAAATTTTTATATTAATTTACATTAAATAATTGTAAAAACGGCTTTAAAATCAAAGCCATACTGTATGTCTAACCATGTTATGTTCCAAATTTGAAGTTGATATCACAAAAATTCAAACTTCCTGAGAGATTTTGTTTAGGCGCTATACCAAAAAAAGCCATTTACCTGTCGCAAATTTATTAATTTATTTCCTGTCACATATTACTTCCACTTCAAGTATGGAATATTGAGACTCAGACCTTTCCAATTATATGAGTTTTGTCAAGATTTGATTATAAAATATTGTAGTAAATTTTGTAATATCACACTTGACACCAGAGGGAGGAGCATGCTAAAAGACTTTAAAGTACCATTTCCACTGTAAAAATGTCCAATTTTAAAACAGTTTTCACAGGATGAATTTAGAGTGTTTAAGCTTACAAATGATATAGGACGATTCCTAAAACGTGAAAAAAGTGGAACGCTAATGGGAAATTTTTATAGGCTCCACTGTGCTTCCATCATAGTCTTAAAGCAAGCACCACTGACTTTCATGAACATGAACATACAATGTATACATGCACATATGCACACACAAACCCATACAAAAAAAAATTACTGCTGCTTTGGTGATTTTCACTGAAAGCTGTCCTCATGTATTCAATGAAGTGCATGTCTGAAGCGCTGAAATCTTATCAGCCTGCAGTGCTCTTGTTGTGTTTGATCAAGGGGCTAATGTTTACGATGTCTGACCTGGAGCAATGACCTTTGACGTCTCAGGAAAATAAGAGCTACAAGCAGGGTGAGTTGTGGCACTTTCGCACAGTATTTAAGCTTCAAAACCTGCATCTTAATCACTAACCACCACTGAATAACCAGGCGCGAAATTAAGCTCCTAATTGGTTGAGTTTTATTCACAAAACAATTAAAAGTACAACTTTTGTAAGCACGTTTACTCTATTTGCTGATTTGCATACTCGATTAATTGTGTGCTAAAATAATACAGAAAGCACATGCAAATAAATAACACTAAAATCAATTTCATTCTGAAGAATCATGTGACACTGAAGACTGGAGTAATGATGCTGAAAATTCAGCTTTGCATCATAAATCACATTTTAATAATATATTAAAATATAAATAAATTACATTTTAAAATATTAAAATAGAAAAATTTTTATTGTAATAATATTTCACAATATTACTGTTTTTTACTGTATTTTAATGAAATAAATGCAGCATAAGATTTCAAAAACATTTTAAAAATCTTACTGACCCCAAATATTTGAAGAGTAGTGTACATTTGGATGCAGGAAGGAGGAAGGACTTGTACAGAGCACGATTCTGATCTAAGATAGGAGAGACACTATTTGGAAATGCATTGTGAAGATAAGCCCGGGGCTTTTTACATGGTGGAATAGCAGCTGTTTGTTCCTCAGTGCTCTTACTGAAAGCCTGTAGTATGACAACAACAAAATCCAGTTCACTTAGTTCACTCCACACCAACTAATTCAGCTGCCAATGCCCTATGGTTTTCATGAGAGCAGAGATGGTTTGCTCTTGGAGGTGAAACAAACTAAATTTTCAGTACACCATTGCAATTTCTGCATTTAATTAATCAAAGAACTGACACTGCTGTAATTTCCTTGTGTATCTTGCATTGGTTTGTAGTGATAAAAATAAAACACACAGATTGGAATGAACTGAATCAGGCATATTCTCTTGCGTAGTCGTCCATGAGTCCTGTAGCATGAGAACCAGCTGCTATATAAACCACACTGCGTTTTTATCTCAGGAGAAGTCAACAACAGATTTATACAGTCATTATGTTTGCGTTCACGAGGCTTGTTAATGAAACCATCTAATCGTAAAAATAAAAGGGAACAGAGAATAAATTAAGCGTCAACCCATCACTCTCCCGCTGTGTGTGGAGTGTGTGAGGCAATTAGTGAGCTTGTGTTTTAATTCATGATAAATTAAATATGAATGGAGGGAGGATAACATTTTCGAGATCATGTGACTCTTTAAACACACACTGTTGCCTGCACTTCAGTGAAACGCACTGTGTGAATGTATCACTGATCTATATTCAGTGTGACCTTTTGGTGGTTTATTGCTGCTTTATAAATCAAAAAATGCTTACCGAGTCCAAGGCATGACACTCGCAGTCCTGACTTCCCAAGATTCCTGTGGACAGAGTGAAAAATTTGTTACCGAAGACATAACATTCCTGTGCCTTCACTTCTGTGCCTCCAGTTCCTTTATTATTTTATTTTATTTTATTTTATAATTTAATAAGAAAATTTACCATTAATATATAAAAATATAAAATAAATAAATAGCTTCTGTATGTATGTATTCTCATAATTTATTTAAACATCTTGAAAACCCATTACATGAATATTCATTGGTTCTGGACAGGTGTTTCCATATTATGCTAAACTCTTATTTTAAAAGTTAAAGTAAAATTAAAATAAAAAAGCCACCTCCAAGGTTCTAACCATTCAAGTATGTTTCTGCTATTTGGTTTTCTAAAAAGTATTCATGACCTCCCATGGTGCATGTGAATAATGGACCTTCTTTTTGGACCCAGAGGAAACCATTTTAATTTTCTCTCAGTGCGGACAACAACTGAATATTTGATCCACAGAGACCGTTGTGACTCTTACAGCACTTCAGTGATTTAAGATAGCTATTATCAGAGAACAAAACTCTTTAATAGCTTTAAAAAGTACACGTGAATGGACACACACAAAATGGCTGGCTGGTATTTATGCCCTTGGATCTGAACTTTTTACTTTTGGCTGGTATTTATGTCTTGGATCTGAACTTTTTATGGCGTTAGCCTCCTATTTAGATCATCTTATTGGCTACAATATAAAATACATTAGCCATTGCGCTATTCATCAGAGTGCAGATGTGACTTTAACAGCAGCCCTGGTTTCAATCTACAGTAAAACCTTAGCAATCCTTTTCTTCCATCATTAAAATTTCCTCTACTCTGATATGTGGCTTCCTCTTAATGCCTGACTGAGTCAGAGATAACACTTCATTCACTTTAAACCCACACCTCAGCTCTGCACCACAAATCAGATTGTTCTAGGCTCACCATTACTGCCCTCAAATTACTTAAACATTTGTTTGTTTCCTGTGATTATGGTGAACAGCTGCAGTGTTTTACTGAATGCGGGAAGAACATCTATCTATCTATCTATCTATCTATCTATCTATCTATCTATCTATCTATCTATCTATCTATCTATCTATCTATCTATATATCTATCTATCAACAGTATCCATCCATCTATCCATCCATCCGCATAAACCCATCTATCATATGTACCCGTCAATCAATCCATCCATCTGAACAAACACTGAAGTACAGTTTTTCTCAGTCGCTTTGGTGTATTTCTCAGATCAGAAATTAAATTTTCAAAACAACTTGTTCAACCTCCACATCTTCTAGTCACTTGTACACATCATAAAAGCAGTTCCTCATTCTTCTGAACAAATTGCGATTGCTTTGGTACATTCAAGCAACTGATTATGTACATTTGTCTGCGGTTTCCTAAATTTTCAGTTGCTAATATCATGTTGCTCAAAATGTATTATATAGTTCTCTGTGCTATAGTCTTTCCCCTCAAAACATCTAGTCATTAGTTCATCGTATAAGTCATTAAATGCAAAATTGTTGATCTAGTTGTCATAAACTGTCAAGCATATTTTCTACACATTTCTATTAGACTTTTTGTAAATTTGCCATGAATTGTTCAAGTGAATCTTGACTTTCACTAATGAAGAGAATACAGATCAATCAATTATATACCAGTTCTCTGAAATAGCTCAAAGGTGCATCTCATGAACCTTCAATTGGAAAGCATATAGACAGGGGACAACACAAAAGTTACAAATTCTGACGATGGATGAACATCCAGAAAACTATCAGGGTCAACAGACGAGAGGAAGAAGAGGAGTAAGGATGCATGGAAGTGTAGAGAGGCAAAACAGAGGAAGAGGCAGAAGAGGCCAAGGACATAGGTGCATATCAGATGAAATAAGGGCCACTATTGTGGACCATGTTGTCAATCATGGCCTTACAATGGTTGAAGGGTGCAGCTAAATATTGGGAGATCGACCATATCCTCAATAATTCAAACATTTCAAAACAGTCTTCTTCGATCAATATCCTACAAACAGTAATGTGTAAATTTGTACTTTTGAAAGGATATATGGCATACATAAGAAGTGCAGCCTTCTGCATTTCAGTTCAGTAACTGTCATCCAAACTGTTGCCATAGTTTATATCAGGTAATACTAACAGAGTGCACTGTTACATTGACAACATGACTAAGCATTTTGACCATCTTGTTTGAGAACAATGACACAAGAACTTTTCATTCTGATGGTACTGATATGTTCATTGGCATAAATACTTACTTTGGAGAGATGAACTAAAGATTTTGAGTAAATTACAGGCTTTTGCAGGTAATCTATTGTGTGGTGCTGTTTGTACAAATTGTTTTGAGAAATGCACATACTTCTTTGCAAATATTAAGGATGATTCGAGAAATGCACCAAAGCGACTGAGAAAAACTGTAATAAATTTTGGCATGTAATTTATTTGTGCTACAGAACTAAATGACACTTCAGATAATGTGGATTGTTGAGGAGAGGTGTGATATTGCTTTTCTATGGAATTAGATTTACAATTTTCAACAGGTAGATGAAAAATCCCATAAACGTACAATGAAGGAGGGACCTGAGTTATATTTATTGACTGCAATATCATAGAGACACAAAGAATCCAAATAAACGCATAGCAAAGCACTAAACGCCACACAACCACCCACAACACCTTAACATCGTGGTGGCGGGTTCTGCACCACTCACATTCTCTTTTTAGTTAAAAATACCAGAGCAACAGCTCCTGATGTCTGGATCCAAACCTGCCAGCCTCAGAACCTAATTTGGCATTGTATAACACGATCAACATGGATTTTCTGCAGTTTGGGGCATTATTTTAGGAGTAACAACCAGACATGGTATTTGAATATTTCTGTGCGGTTGTGAAGCTGTACATTGACTCGCAGGAAGTGAGTTAGTATGCATTTGGAGAGAAACCAAGAACATTGATTTTGGCTCGCGGACACCCACCCCCTGGTTTTCAGTTTATGGTGAGAATACCAAATCAGCATGCACAGTTCACACTCCCTTCCAAGTGGATCCATCTCCAACTTTCTGAGTATCATCCCCTTAAACGATCTAGGTAAGAATGAAACAAAATTAACAGATACACTTGGTAAAAAAATGACATAATCACTCTATCTTGTCCCTGCAGGTCAGGTCAGGCTTCTCAGATTATTGCCTTTTCAAATAAGACAAATCTGTTGTCTTTATAAATGGCTGCTTCATCCTTCACACTGATGCAGCTGTTGCAAAAGCGATGGATGTCGCCCAACATCATCCCCCACTCGATATTTTTGTCAGACGTTCTCCCAGCCATTATTAGTTTGTGTGACATTACAACCACAGCACATTCTCAGCTGCAGACATATATAATTTAGAACTCCCTGTTCTCCGCGTGATGGGGGTGTGTGTCTTTTTCCGGCTAGCAGACACGCACGTTGTTGGGTGTCAACAGATCCTTCCTCATCACAGCGAGCTGAGTCAGAGAGCTGAGGAACTGAGAGACTGCGTGACAGAAAAGCTCAGAAATGCCTCAGAAAGCCAATGGAAACTGTATGTATCGTTTAATTGACATTATACAGAGGAAGGTGTGTGAAGAACATGGGTCTTGACAGGAAAGCAGGTCTGATTTGTTTGTATAGGTGCATGACTGTGTATATAAAAACAACAGGTTTTTTCCTTGTTTGACTGGGTGTTCAAAACACATAACACAGAATCACATCTATCAGTTGCGTAGCATGGCATCAACCATGTGTCCATAGAAATGAGATGTTATTCTGAACATTGTACTATGGTAACTTAGTTGATACCACATTTTAGACCCATCATAGTATCATGGTTTACCATGAACCATGGTAATAACTACCACCATGTTGTTTTGGACATGTTACCATGGTATTTGTTTTTCAGAATACCTTAGAAGTACCTTGGTGTACCATATACTGTACATACTATGATACTGTAAAGATTAGTCCACTGGAGGCGAGCGTAGTGAGAACCCAAGTGCAGTTTTATTTACAAAGGTGATATCCAAAGTACAAACAGATGAAGACTTGACATGAACAGACTTGACTTGACAATGCCCTGACATGAACAGGCTTGACTAAAGCACTCACCAACAGCAGGTTAAATACATTCAATACACGACAGGGAACAAAGGCAATGACATGGCTATTTATAACAAACCATGAGGGTCACATGACATGAACAAACCAATGGGGACAAGACACATGACTAGGCCAACCAATTAAAACATGACAATGAACAAGGGAACCAATAGCATGAAGACATAAGGGAATGGGAAGCATGACACAAACAGGAACCGTGATGAAACTTCAAAATAAAAGACATGGAAAACAAGAACATGGAACAAAACCCAAAACAGACCTTACAGATACATGAATTTCAGTGCCATGATATTATAAAAATAACATTGCAGTAAATGTAATACCACCTCTGTACTACGGTACAAACGTTTTTTTTTTTTTTTTTTACTGAAATTCATGTATCGTGGTGTTTATGCTGTATTCCAAGAAAACCATATAACTACCACAGTAAACGTTCAAAACACACTACCATTCAAAAGTTAGGAGTCTGTAAGATTTTTAAATGTTTTTGAAAGAAGTATCTTATGCTCACTATGGCTGCACTGGTTTGATAGAAAGTACAGTAAAACAGTAATATTATGAAATATTTTTAAATCATACATGTCTTTAATTTGACTTCCAATAGATTTAATGTGTCCTTGCTGAATAAAAGTGTTCATTTCTTTTAAAGGGGACACTGGATCCAAACACATTGTGTGGACACAATCACCCAACAATGATAAAAATCCATTCACTCCTTTTTTAATCCCCAAAAACCCTAAACCGTCTCAATTATCAAATCATTTTGATTTTCTGAACAGTATGACATCATACTGCTCAGGCCACGCCCACAAGCATATTAGCATATTTCCACCCTCAGCCAGTTGTGCGCTGTCTGTCATTTTCTCTGCGCTTAGGCAGCTGTAGTGACAACAATGTCTCATTTGTAGTTTGATGTAAAAGTGAACATAAGAGTCTTCATTTTCTCTTGAACAGAGGAGAGGGGTGGAGTGAGCAGCAGCTCATTATCATTTAAAGAGACATGCACCAAAATGGGTCACTGTGAACAGAGCTGTTTTTGACAAGGTAAAAAGGGTGTTGTTTTACACGACCATTGAAGAATTTTAACCAACATATGTTGCAGACATTTTCTGAAGACCCTAAAGAATCATACCAACTTGTGGAAAATGGGCATCCGATGTCTCTTTTAAATAAAAAAAATCGTACTGACCCCAAACTCTAGAACACTAGTGTATGGTTCTATATAGTACCATGGTACCATATCCAAAACACCATGTATCATGTATCAAAAACACTAAAGTACTCTGACACGCCACAATAACAACATGCAGCATTTGGAGGGCCTGACAGATAAAGGAGTTGCACTGAAATATTTATCAGTATGACCGTTAAATCTGGATGCGTCCACCTGCTTTAAGCATTTCAGTAATACTGTTGTAGGAGTACGAGCTTGTGAGAGTGTGTGTGAGCGTGAGGCCTCATTACTGTTTCTAGTGATACTGTAGTCATCGTAAAACAGAATTGAAAACGAGTTTAGAGGAGTCAGGGGACTGCTGCAGAGTGTAATAACTAACTACTGTGTGTGTGTGCGGGTGGGATCTGAACAATGTTACCACTGTGTGTGTGTGTGTGTGAATGTATGTGTGCAGTATTTTAATAAAAATGAAATAGTTTTGAAACAAAACTATTAAGCCTCATCAGCAAATGAATAACACAATATGATGATTAACAGATGGGTAACAGTGAGCAGGAAGGGATTTTCTAAGCACCACAGGATGTTGCTCAGTTCTCTCTCCAGCAGAATCAGGTTTAGTCCCTCAGCAGTGTCTGAGCAGCCCAGAGCGCATCTGACAATTAAAGGCATAGTTCACTCAAAATGAAAATTATGTCATTATCTGCTCACCCTAATGTTGCCCTAATTCACCTGCCTATCTTCTAACTAACTAACTAACTAACTAACTAACTAATGATAGATAGATAGATAGATAGATAGATAGATAGATAGATAGATAGATAGATAGATAGATAGATAGATAGATGGATGGATAGATGGATAGATGGATAGATGGATAGATAGATAGATATTTACCTTTGTGTTCTGCAAAAGAAATAATTCATATAGATTTGCAACAATATGAAAGTCAGTATATGATAATGCAATATTGTTATTTGTGTGTGTGGACTACACCTCGCACAGGTAAATATACTGTATCTGAAAACCTGGCTAATAATGCATTATCAAAAATGTCTCTCCCAACAAACTTCTGAAAATGAAAAAGTGAAATATGACTGTTGTGCCCTTTTGGGCGTCTGTGAGGTCTCCCTATCCTGTGCTTCAGAAGATTCTGGAACACAGCTGCTGTGTTCCACTCGCACACAAAAACACACACATTAGCTATTATGGTGTGAAGAAAAATGCTTACAAGCCAAATAAAACTAACACATACACTGATTGATTTCTAATAGGCCAATGGCCAAGACAACAGAAGCCCACACACAAATACAATGACAAGGACAAATGCGCGCGTGCACACACACACACACACACACACACACACACACACACACACACACACACACACACACACACACAGCATGACTGCCCATCTGGACTGCAGCGCTGGCCAGTGAACCATGAAACACTGCAACTGTTTGTTTTAGTGCTGGGAATTCAGAAATACCAGGCAAAATTACACTTTTATTAATTGAGCAAATGCAAGAGCAAGATACAAATGCACACACACACACTGCTAATACTTAATCCCTTCGACACACTAAGATATGGACTTTACCAATCTTTGGACATCAAAGGTTTTTAAAATGTATCTTAATCCTTCTTGTCATTTATAAAGTCAGAAAGTAAGTGAGATAGAAAGAGACAGAGAACACAGAAAAAAAGCCTTACTGCTCAGATTTGTTAGGACAGGGTTATGATTAGGTTAAGCAGAAGAAGGGTCCAAAATTATTGCTCAAGACACAAATGAGAGCCATCTTTTTTGTTTTGGAGAGTAAATTGAATTTGTCAGTAACATTTTTCAGAATTCCAAAATATAATAGAAGAATTTTAGAATTCCAATATAATATATTATAATATAATATATAATATAATAATATATAATATATTATTATTATTATTATCTATCTTATTATTATTATTTATTATAGTATATAATAATTATAATATATAATATAATAATATAATATAATATAATATAATATAATATAATATAATATAATATAATATATAACTTTTGAATCAAATAAAAATTAAACATTTTTTAAATTATTTTATATTTCATTTAGTGACATATTCATATGGTTATGCAATCCAAATAAAGTCTGAACCCGAATAAAATGAGGAACAAAATTATTCTGTATATGATTCCTCATAATCACTCTCTCAAGTAAAATAAGCAAATGATGCAAAATAAAGTAAGACATATTTATCGCCTGTACATTTTCTCAATACTTGCCATTAGCACGTGCAGTAGAAAGTTAAATTTGGACCCCGAGCAGAACAAACGCAGAGATGGAACAGAAATATTTACTTCCATGTCACACATTTATTCAATTACATTTATTCTGACCACTGACTACAAACACAGACTCTTAATCAAAGGCACACACTCTGGTGCAACAGAAAGATGTTAAAATATAAGCAGCGCTTCTTCTACAAAAATGTAATATTTACAAAAAGACCCGAGGTTCTACGCTGTCAGAGCAATTGCTATTTCTAAAGATTAAATCACAGTGAGTGACAGATGATTAAACCACAGAGACAGATATTTGTTCTCCAGGACATCCGACATATACAGATAAACAGAGGGCCATTACTCATGGTTAACTTTGCCCTGTGAAAACAACCTATAAGAATCCTCTGCAAGAAGTTGTGCCCTACAAGCCTCGACTGGCTTAAAATGTCTTGTTTTGTCACGTGATTTGATTATGACATCAATAAGTCAAAATAATGTAATAAATTCAAATTGTCCCCTCAGCCTTTTCTCTAACATGCTTATATTCACATTATTTTAAAAAAAGGTGCATGTGCATATATCTGATAATGTTAGCAAATACACACACACACACACACACACACACACACACACGTCATAATTGTATAAATCATAATTGTAAAGTCAATATTTTGCGTCGCTATTTTCTCACCCTTTCTCAAATACACAAAACATATAACCATTTTCCACATTTACATCTCACCTTTATTAAACAGGCTGTTTTTTTTTTTTGTTTTTTTTTTTTACTGCTGTCCCTTTAAGACTATGTAAACAGTCTATTTGCATGTAAAATGAACAGCTCTGTGCACATGGAACACAGGACTGGCCAGATGTTTGTGTTGCCCCATCTTTCAGTAACAACCTCTCTACAATGCCTGCATTACCTTGTGTCATGTTCACAAAACAATCCTTGCTGAAATCTGCCACATAAACTCTTAAGGTCAGACTAAACTGACAAGAACCTGGTTAAAAATAAACTTCAACAACACTTTCCTAACCCTGGAATCCTTCAGAAAGGATATAGCGGCAGGGGATACAAACAACCAGAAACAAGGACAAGGTTTCCCTGCATTTAATCTTATTATTAGTTCTTCTGCTATTCAGGAATTATAATATGTATAATATCTGTTCTGAAAGTTACCATATGTTTTCATAGTACAGCAAAATCGTATTTCAAAAGATCAGGACAAGCTAATTTCCTCATGATACGGCGCTTTTAATCACACAATTAATTCAATGAAAGTGTAGAACAATAATAAATGTCAAACATGAGTGCGTGAAGCTGGACGTCAGCCGAGGGTGATCAAGTTTATCCTACTGCCCAATTATGACCCCTGTCCGACAGCTAATGTGTCCAATTAGAGTAACGCACAGGAAAACTGCCAGTTCTCTGTCGTTATGGAAACTAGCAGATATGTGATAACTGTTGCATGCTTCTGGTATACTTGTGTCTCAGATGCAATTAATTATTTCCAGCACAAAAACCATTAGTTCACACCTCCCCATCAAATTCACCCCCCCCCCCCCCACACACCCTTTCCTCCAATTCACTATTTCACACACAAGACAAAAAAACGCTGTTCATTTTGAGTGCGTAACAAAAAAGTAATCTACTGTTCACAATGGAGCCAATCACAATTTACTTTTCGCTTCATCAATCACTCCACCAACTCAAAAAAAAAAAAAAAAAACACATTTTCATGAACTAAACATCCAAAAATGAAAATCCTGTCATCATTTACTCATCCTCATGTCCTTCCAAACTTGCATGACTTTCTTTCTTTTGTGGAATGTAAAAAGATATTTTATATAACCAAACAGTTTCGGTTCCCATTGACTTCCCTTGCATGGACAAAAAAATACTGGAAGTCAATCAGAAACAAAGCTGGTTATTAACATTCTTTAAAATATCTGTTTTTGTGTTCTACAGAAGGAAGAAATGCATACCAGTTTGGAACGACATGAGTGTGAGTAAATTAATAGAATTTTCACTTTTTTGGATGAACTATCCCTTTAAGATTTCAAGGACAGAGTTTACTAGAATGAGTTGTAAAATCGGTTCATTCACAGCACAGCTATTTTCATAGAAACCTTTCCATGTCTTTTTGAGAATGAAAAGGATAACAAAGATCAGAGTTATCAAAACTATACCTGTCGGTGTTAAAACAGAATACTCAATAGACTCACTCAAACTGTGTCAGAACTGATATTTTACAACATTATCATCAAGTTTTTGGTGGTTGCCAGAAGTTTTCTGTACCTGTACTTCATGCCGGTGAGTTTTCCAGTGGACTCTTTCAGGGAAATGTGGTGCCTGTGTGTAAAGGAGCCCAGGCTCCGGGCGATCAGCGCCACCGTTCGGAACCGTGCCCGTGCCGCGCTGGCCGTGTTCGGACTCGAGGTGTTCTGCTTGTTGGGCTCGCTGGTGCGTGGGGCCTTCAACCCGTGATCCGTACACGCGAAGGACACCTGCATGGCTGTTAACTGCAAAGGAACTTGAGTAGGAAAAACTGACACAGCTTGTCCTGGAAGTCCAAGAGAATCAGGATGGAGTTCTGGATTGGCTCTCAAATACTTTACAGTCACTAGTTTACAAATCAAAGCCTGCCTCTCTCTTTCTAAAACTCTTGCTCTATTTCCCAACAGGAGCTGATTCCGTCGTTTGATGCTCTTCTTGACCTGTGCGATGCTGCTGTGCCCTTCACTCTTCTCTTTGTTTTGCCTCCTTTTGTCACGCTTTCCCCTCCACTGATCTTAGCTGACCCTCAACGGTGTTCCTCCTCTGGCTGATGACGGGCTGAGGGGGTTTTCTTCAGCCCACGCTCCTCACCGAGACTATAAGAGCAGTCCGAGTGCACCGCAGGAGACGCACAGCTATGCAACAGACTCCGGGACTCTGGTGGGCTGCAATGATCGATGTATTCCTGAAACTCCAGGACGGAACCGGATGACCTTCCGAAAGCCGTGCAAATGAGTGAGCTGCAAGGTGAAAAATACCCAGCGTCCCGCATCTAAATGTCCTTTTTCCAAAAACAGGTGAATGCAGTTCGGCTGGGACTGAAAACAGTCAGTTTGATGAAGAAATATGTAAACGAAAGCAGACAGGCAGAGGAGAGGACAGAGAGAGAGGGGGATGCGGCATGATCACTGGGGCTGTAAGTGAAAGAGAAGCTAACAGAGATGGAGAGAGAGAGAGTGAGTGTGAAAGAGGAGGCATGAAAGCGTAGCATGTGAGAATGATGCTCAATCAGAGACGTTAAGGAGGGAGGAGAGTGGGAGATGGAGAGAGACTGCAATGAGACTGAAATAACTGCAGTCTCTCACCAGCGGCTCAGTGCTGCGCTCAACAGCGAGAGTGAAGACAATCCATCTGGATGGGACACTATGTGTGTATGTGTGAGTGTGATATGCTTGGATACGTTTATAATGCAGATGTCATTCTCATTTCGCAGTGTGTCACATGTAGTCCAATGCGAAAACTTGAAAAAGGGTGTGATGGAACAGTTAAGCATTGATTGGACGTCTTGATATTTTTTTTAGCATATATTAAACCCCTGAATGATGTTACTGACTAATATTACTGACATCTGGTTGTCAAATGAAACACAACATGCAGCATTAATGTGAAAGCTGAGCTTACCATCCTAAAAGGAGTGAACGAGCCTCCTGTCAGGTCACACAATGTCCCACAATGCACTTGTGTGCTACTGCTTTCCTCGAAACTTCCTTGTGCTGCAGTGGGATTATAACAATGACTGAACACAACATGCCGTTCAGTGAAGGAGCTCAAATCAAGTTAAAGCCTGAATCTGGCCCGTAAACAAGACCATGTGATCCAACCTGACTGGTGTGCTCAGATATTAAAGTCTCAACCTGATCGAACCCGAAAATGTTTTTATTTTCTCTCCAAGCGAGTTGACCCAACAGCACAGACTCTCACATAAAATAAGTTTGAGTTTTTAGGAATTACAAACAAGAACCTGACAGAAACCTAACGTAATATGTGGGAAAACGGGACAGAACCAGCCTGAAACCTGTTCTGGCTGGCAAAGAAATATTCCAAAGAATATTCACTGGTAATGCTCTCCCAAAACATGATTTGGTCATAATGACTGATAGAAAACAATCTACACAATTCATAGAGCTGCCATTCAAACATTACCAAATATACAATTATACAAATTACCAAATATACAGTACATTTTTAACCCCGGGTCAAGGCCACCTACCCTTGAGTACAAACCATAAAGGTAAAAATATATATATATAATGCCGACATATAATGCGTTACATTACAGGCGTCCCGAGTTTGAATCTGACCTTTTCTGTTCCCTCCCGCCTCCCTCTCTCCCACTTCGCCGTTCTATCATAATAAAGGCAAAAAAAAAAAAAAAAAAATTCATATACACACACACACACACACACACACACACACACACACACACACACACACACATATATATATATATATATATATATATATATATATATATACACACAGGTGCATCTCAATAAATTAGAATGTCATGGAAAAGTTCATTTCAGTAATTCAACTCAAATTGTGAAACTCAATGCACCTAAATTCAACTCAAATTGTGAAACTCAATGAAACTAAATTCAATGCACAATTATATATATATATATATATATATATATATATATATATATATATATATATATATCAACAAAGCTGAAATTAAAATATAAATGATTAGAACCAGACTTATATGAATAGCTAACTGAAACAAATAAGTACTAAAAATGAAGTACAATAAGAACTAACATTTAAAAAAAAAAAAAAATAAAAAAATAAGAAGTAAAACAAATATTAAAAAAATACAAAATGACAAAAAAGCATACAAAATGACTAAAACTAAATCTATAATTAAAGGCAAAATGGGAAATATAAGAAAGGTTAATCAAAATATAATATATAAATAGTATTAAAATAAACAATAACCAAATAAGTAACTGCCTTTATGAGTGAGTAATGAAATCATTCACTTGAACAATTCGTTCGAGAACAGTGATTCATTTAGCAATGAAACAAGTAACTGTCCAAAATAATTAATGCAAACAATTATTTCATTAACAAAAGTACTGCATGTTGTTATGATTCTACTGTGGCTTTGCTGTCAGAGCAAAAATAGACTAAGTAAAAGTAATATATAAATATAATGTAAGTGGCCAATTTGCTGAAACATTTTTTGAGACTTTTGCATTTAAAATAAAACCTTCACAAAGAAGCCTACACATATAGATGACCTCAAAGCAAACAGACATGGACTGAAATCCCACAAAGGTGTTGGAGCTAAACTCTCATGGCCCTCCAGGACCAGCTGCACAGCCCAACTCTCTCTGACAGTCTTAACTGAGTGTAAGTGTGTCATTTAAGAGAGCTTAATCTGAGACTGTCACACTTTGGCGTCCCCTGATGGAAAAACTATTCTGGCACCCTGAGACAAAGATCTCTCTAAACGTCCCCCTGATAATGAGACTCAGTCAGAGATCACCCACTTTATTACGCTCTCGTCCAAATAAAGAGCTCTAACAGGAAATTAGTTTAGTCAAACATGGTTTTGCAAGAGCCCTCCGAGGACATCGCTCCCTCATTTTAAACGTCTTAGTTTATCCAGATAACATTATCATAAGTTTCTCCTCACTAAGAACAGTCGAGAAAGTCACTGATTTAAAAACACAGTTAAATCTGATGTGGCTGCAGTAGAAGATAGTGAAATGAAATAGATACAACCATTGGCACTGGAGCTGGGGGGACCATTTAGCCTTCTGAACCGAGTTTAGTCGGCTGATATTAAAATGTAATTCTGTTGGCTCTTTTTAAAAGTTCTTTCCTATTATAGACTTCATTTCACTACATTTCAACAGGTAAAGGCATATTTTTTTGTTGTTCTGATGTTAAGAGCAAAACAATACAGACAAATTGCATGCATCTATTCTATAATTAGGAAAAAAATATTTATTTTTAATTATAACATTTATAATTATTAGAATAATTACTTAACTAATAAAATATAAATATATTTCAAATTTTGAATATTACTTAATATTATAAAGTAAATTTGCTACTGTCAATGTTAGCTTTTTAGGCAATTTTAGGCATAATTTCAACTGTAAGTTTTTTTTAAGCTTAAATATCAGTTTCAAAGTCATTCTGATGGTACACGGTTTTGAAGATTTTGTAGATTGTGATATACTATATATACTTGAGTTACTCTGAAAAACATAATAATTAAAAAACTTAATTATAATAACATTTGAATAATAATTAATTATGAATATTAGACTTAATTCAAGAAGGCTAACTGGCTATCATGTATTAAAGGGATAGTTCACCCAAAAATTGGGGGAAAATACTCTGGAATCAATGGGGACCATCAGCTTTTCAGATCTTCTTTTTTGTTCAACAGAAGAAAACGCAAACAGGTTTGGAATAACTTGAAGGTATATAAATGATGACAGAATTTTCATTTTTGGGTGCACTATCCCTTTAATATCAAAAAGCAGAAAAACAAAATAAAAATAATATTATTTTAGACTGTTGGACACATTATTAATAGGCTGTAACAGGCCTCAGCATGGCACATACTCACAGTAGGAATCTGTCAGTCACTGGCCATGACAATCAGTTCTACAGAACCCTTATAATTGATAATATATGCTTTTCACCTCTACATCAAATATGACAGGATTATGTAAGAACAGATTTACATTTTGTCTACATAATGACCTTTTCCTTCTGCACAGCTCTGTACCTAACCCTCATCTCTCTCCCTCTTTCCCCTCAGAATAATCCCAGCTGTCATATGGGATTAGTTGTATTGCTAGTCATTAGCATAAAAAAAACAGCGTGAGTCAAAGCAGATCAAGCTGGCTGCTAATCAGAGCTAATAGCTTTATTTTACCCACAGTAGCCCCTCCTTCGATGGCTAGAATAACACCTCTTACTCATACTGGTGTTTCTACTCATAAACAAAACCTTTGATCTTTGACACATGCTTTCACGCACTGATTATACAGTATGGGTTCTTGTCTTTTCATTCCAAAAGACATGCTCTAAAAATGCAAAGTGTCTACATATACAATAAACATGTCAAGAATGTAACTGAAAAGCAGCAAACATGCTTTTGAAAACCTATTTTTGAATCTCGGTTAAACACTTTGGCCTGGTTTTTCCTGCTTTGTGATACTGTAAATCCCAACTGCTTCATTTATTCAAACTGATACTGAATGCATGGCTTATTTAATTTGCTAATTTTCTTGTGTAAGCCGTTATGGGTCGTGTAATTTATTTTGTATGATGAATAAGTGTGCAAGTAAATTAATATTACTAACCGCAGCTGATAAGGCAAGGCAAGGCAAGGCAAGTTTATTTATATAGCACATTTCATACACAGTGGTAATTCAAATTGCTTTACATAAAAGGAAGTAAAATATTCATTAAAAAAATAACAATCACAAAAAAAACAAAACAACAACAAAAAAAAAAAAAACAATAAAAACAAGGAATTTAAAAACAAACATTCTCAAGCTTTGTTCAAACTCTTGTGCACTAAGTGAAAAAACCTTCCAAAACAACCAACTATTCCACAGCTTCACCCCCTACTTACTTTGACCATCATGAACCAAACAAATAGAACTCAGAGGTCCTACTTTCAACTGATTAACCAACACACTTGTCTTTCTTTGACCACATTCTCTTTACCATCACAGCACTTACTTTAGCCTTCTGTTTAAACTTTTAAAATGATATAAAAATTGATTTAAAATGAATTTAAAACAGTTAAGAATAGAAAATGATTATACATAAAATACAGTGCAATCAGTTCGGACGTAGCACAGTGCTCATTCAACTAATGCACAGCTAAACAGATGAGTTTTGAGTCTGGATTTAAATGTGGCTAATGTTTTAACACATCTGATTTCTTCTGGAAGCTGGTTCCATAAGCGGGCAGATAACAGTTCAAACAGTGATAACAGTTCAAAAACATGACTACAAAATGAACCAATGTCGAATGGGCTGTTCATAAAATCAGGGATGTAATCGAATTCTGCTTCTGTACTAAAGTATTCTTTTGGATAATTTGTACTTGAATAACTGTTGAAACTGAACACTTGTACACATTTCAACTACAAACCAATTTACATATTTACTTTTCTTTAAAGGGATAGTTCACCCAAAAATGAAAATTCCGCCATCATTTCACTCTCATGTTGCTCCAAATGTGTATGACTTATTTTTGTCTGTGGAATATAAAAAATACAAAAAAAGCTCTAATGTTGTTTGGATCCCGAAGTTGGTTAAAAAACATCTTCTTTTGGGTTCTGCAGAAGTAAGAAATCCATACAGGTTTAGAACAACATGAAGGTAAGTAAATTATGACAGAATTTTCATTTTTGTGTGAGCTATCCATTGAAGTAAACAGGTCATCGTGGCTTTAATTTTTTTCTCTTGAAGGAGAGATTTTTAAGGTGAAAAAAGATCATTTTTCAGAACTAACAAGCCAATTAAATCATTTTACTGCACTTACTTTTTAAATTCATATCAGTGTACAAAGTTATAGGAAATGTATAAAAAACAGCTGAAATTAATAAATTCAGAACAGGTTTCAGGACATACATTACCTTTCAAAAGTTTAGGGTTGGTAAGGTTTTGTATTTTTTTTTTTTTTTTAAGAAATTAATTAATACGTAAATTGAAGCATCCAGTGAGGTAATAAACTTTCTCATTCATAAAATAATATTGGAAAAAGTTATTTGATTTAAACAAAAAAAATAATCAGCACACCATGGTTTTCAAAACTGATAATAATGTGAAATGTTTCTTGAGCACCAAATCAGCATATTAGAAAGATTTCTTAAGGATCATAACACTGGAATATTGCATGCTGAAAAAGTATGTTTTAAAATTACATTAATATTAAAGCTATTCAAAGGAAGTATATTCAAATAGAACTGTAATGTCTTAAATTGTAATAATATTTTACAATATTATTGCATTTTTAATAAAATAAATGCATCCTTGGTGGACATAAGAGACATTTTTCAAAAACATTCAAAAATCTTACTGACCCTAAACTTTTGAATGGTAGTGTAAGTTCAGGATAGTATACAGTACATAAAATTCTGCCTCGGTCAAACAGCCTCTAAATGTTGTAATGGATTCTACATGATCATAAGAGTGACATTTTGCAAAGAACATGCTAAAATATGTTGTTGGTATAAAAAAAAGTCAGCAAGTTTCCACTTTCCACATTTGTTTGCAGTCAATTTTGACACTTTCTCACAAGCTAGTTATGCACGTTAAGGATAACCGTATGTTCCTATGTCATATAAAATGCTTTTAAGTAATATGTAAAAACTAATATGTACCTGTAGATCATTTTGGTGTTGGCGCCTACTGATTCCAGTAAAGAGTACCCATGGATCTGCAAGAAATGCTCCAGCTGCTGCAGCTCCAGGGTAGAGTTGGATCTGCCTTCCCAGTGGGGACAACCTGCTGTGTGGTGTGAGCTCAATCCTGTCCCTTGTCTCTGGATGAAGCGGCCTGGGGTTCTCTCAGAACGCTGAGCACTTCTCTGCCTAGGGACGTGAATGTCACTGCAAGCTGCCTTGTACAGATACATTTTGCTGAAACTCACCCAAATATGCAATGCGATCATAAAGATGTGAGAACTTTTCCACCTTGGCAGTTTTATATGAATACACAAAGCTATGAGTCTGTGCAAACAGCTGCAGCCAGCTCAGGCCAATCCAAATACGGGACATCACACATGGAATTGTAATCCTTTAGTACCATCCAGTCATGGGTTTTCTGACTTCATGGCATTACAGTGAACAATGGGAGATAGAATTGTAAGTCATCTAAAATCCTCATGTTCCCTGTGTGACTGTAGTCAGAAAAAATCCCAAATCTCTGGGTAACTACCCACATATGCTCACACAAAAACAAACCCTGAAACACACAGGTGGCAGCGGCAGCTGGATCTACAACTCAATTACTTCCCTAATTCCAGAAATTAACATCTAAACGCATAGCTTTCAAAAGCACCGGGTTATGACACAGCATTATTCTTGGTAATTTGTTAATTAGATAACAAAATCAGCTCTTGCATGGGCTCTGGCGCTGTCTGGCATCAACGCTGACTGCCAGCTCCTTTGTGGATAAGCTGGGAAAAGCTTCGGCCATATTTCTGACATCACATCAGATCAGCGGAATGGTATGAAGAGAATTTCAGCCAGAACACACATATGAGACAGTGCAGCATGGCTCTTGTAACCTCTGTTTCTACACAATGATAACAGCCTTTTCTATTAGATAATGCTTTCATTTTTTTGTTCTGTGAGTTTTTGTTCTGTGTGCTCCTCCTCATCCTTCTATGAAGCTCAAAAATACTTATTTAAATAATCTCAAACTCAGAATCACAAAAACATGTTAACAGACCAAAATTTAGACTGTTTTAAATATGGCGTAATCAAATTCTGACTAATTTAAAAACACTTTTTTTTTTCAGTTCAGACTTGCCTATGTAAATTTGTTCTCAGTTTAGGACCACCTACGAATATTTGTTTTCAATTCAAGCTCGCCTACGACTATTTGTTCTCAATTCAGCCTCGCCTACGCAGATTTATTCTAAATTCAGACTCGCCTACATAGATTTGTTCTCAATTGACAGTCGCCTACATAGATTTATTCTCAGTTTAGACTCGCTTAAGTAGATTTGTTCTCAATTCAGTCTCACTTACATGGATTTGTTCTCAGTGTAGACTCAAGGTTTGTTCTTAATTCATAATTACACAAACAGATTTGTTCTAAATTCAAGCTTTAATGGTCTTGCATTTGAATTCAGACTCAATTAAACAGATTTGTACTCCAATACAGAAATCTGCTTTAAGCAACCTCAAACACAACAGCTTCAACAGATCGAAAATCTTCAATATGGCTGCACTCAAATTTAAATACATCTGTTTGCAAATTTAGATGCACAATTCAGACTCAAACGGATTTCCATTGAAATTCAGATCAGTTCTCGATGTAGACTCCCAGTGGTATAACAGCAATTTAATTTAGGAATGCTGACAATGGCAGAATGTGACAGCGAAGGGTTCTCTACAGAGTGTACATGTAAGACTGAGGGGCTGAGGAAAGACGAGAGAGCCTCTGAATAATCTTTTTGTGAAAAATACGGGAAACAGAAAGAGATCTATGACCATAAAGAAAGAATACCGCCGAGAGAGAAAGATATGGAAGTGGAGAGAGAAAGTACATGAATGGAATACTGATAACTAGCTTGACAGATCCCCCTATAACTGCTGCAGGCAACAAATTCAGCTGTGACAATGACTTAGTAAACCTCCACACATGCTTACAGACACACACACACACACACACACACGCAATCAGTTTCCCTGACTTATGCGGGCTAATAGACATGGCACTCACATGTCTCAAAATGGGGATGGGGATTTCTTTAATAAAAATTACCTTTCTTAAAGGGGTCAAGACATGAGAAATCAACATGAGAAACCAAATTTCCCTTGATCTTTTGATATCAAAGAGGTCTTTGTATGCTTAATACATCCTGCAAGTTTCATAACTTAAAATGCCCTCATTGTCAATAAAAAAAGCATTAATGTAATAACCCTCAGAAAACCACTTGTTTGGATCCAAGGTGCAAGGTGACGTCACAGGGGTGAAGTCGTTTGCATAACTGTTGCCTCCAGAGCAAGACAGAGACAAATAGTCATCTTCTCACCATAGGCCCCGCCCACTGGCGTTCAGTCGCTGAACGGCTGACACTTGATTAATAGAAATTACAATCACTGCCGCTATCTTGTCTACACTGAATACAGTATATAGATGCTTATTCGCTTTCTGACACAGTTCACGCGCTTGAGTCTGTCGTCAATAGGACAAATGGAGTGAAAAAATGTTCGCTTTGACACGTTTGGTTTAAACAGCTCGTTTGCGTCGTTGTACAGATATCAGACGGTTCTCAGCATAAGGAACACATGGATAGTTTATTTTTAATGGCACCCCAGATCACGTCCGAGGATTGTTCAGAGCATGTTGTTTTGTAAACGAGGCACGGTGTTATGGAGAGTTCACAAAAAACATTTATAGATCTGAATGCAGCTGCATCACAAACCATAAATGATTTCTTAATGCTTTGTCTGGAAATTACCTTTTTATTTTGATTATGTTGTCAGAACACTCATATGCAATAGCAAGGGGGCGTTAATACTGTTTCCTATGCAATGACGTTAGCCAATCATAATAGTGGCCGATTACTGACAAGCCTTCAAGGACCCACCCCTTAAAAACAGGTCATTTTAGACAGAGGGTCAGATTGAGGGTTAAAAATAATCATTTTCCCACATATTTATTTATGTGTGTGTGTGTGTGTGTGTGTGTGTGTGTGTGTGTGTGTGTGTGTGTGTGTGTGTGTGTGTGTGTGTGTGTGTGAGTGTGTGTGAGTGAGTGTGTGTGAGTGTGTGTGTGCAAAAACCTTTATAAGTAAAACTCAAGGAACATATTAAAATAATTTAAATAAATTCCATGTCATGACCCCTTAAAATAATCTTAGAATTAGATAAGTTATGTTTTGATAGTTTGCTAGTAGGATTAGTATCCTGTGGAGAGGGACAATGAGTGAGTGAACCTAATTTTTCAGAAGAATATTGAAAAGTGGGTCTCTGCAGATACCCAGGTCAGGTGACTTGATATAAAGATTCAGTCATAAACTCTTTATCTAAAACATGGCAGCATGCTTTGAGAAGACCACTGACCTCAAATGTTGATTTCTCATTAAATGGCATATAAAAACTAAAATAAATTAAAGTAATATTTTAAAGTGACGACTCTGAACAAATAAATGATCTGTTTTCCTTGACATTCATAAGAAGCATTAATCCAACACCGTCTATGATTCTGTACATTTCCGCTGCCTGATCATAAATAAAGTCTGGCCTGCAATCAAATAGGCCTGCAATCAAATAAACCAACTCCACTCTCTAGTGGTTGATTTAGCTGTATAAACAGACAGGTGCAGGAAACCGACTTCTTAAGGGTATAACTTTCTCGTTGTTTTTTTAGAGATAAATGAAACACAGGTAAATCCATATTTATATACAAAAACATGGTCAGTTTGCTCACTCTAGAAAGCTGTACTAAACCAGAAAACTACAGAATACAGGTTTTACCTATTCTGTTCTTTATGTGCAATGTATGTCTGCCATCTGCTGTCTGACACTTAGTACTACAAAATGGCAAAGAGAAAAGTTCCAAAATTATTCTTTAGTTATATGATACTTTATTCTTTTTAAATGTATAATACTTAAAAAAAAAGCTTTAAAATACAGTTGAGACTTCACTGTATGCTGTAAATTCGTAATTGATAACTGATTTGCATCGATGGTGTTTTTGTAAGTTTTACGTCATGTTATTCACATAAGAAAACGCCGCGTGCAGTCACCATGGAAACGCTAAACGAAGTACCCGGAAGAGCAACATAGTGACGCCTTACGAACTAAGTACAAAGAAAGTTTATATAAAACTCACCTTCATCTTCTAGTCCAAACTCATCGAATAACAGAGATGGAGGGTCTCGCGTCCGTGCATGATCTCCAGGCGCTGTCTGCTCTGCTCTCCCCAAACCATGAAGATGAGGAAGAAGATCTCCAGGTTTGAGTCTCTAACAAGCGCTGTTTTACATTGGCGACTGTAAAACTTTTGCTAAAGATGTAACTTAAGTCGCTAAATTATTATCCTTTTTTTTTTTTTTAGCAAGTGAAGCCCATGGCGAGGATGGGCCCTGGACACATCGGCTCTTCTGCTGCACCTTCGGGAAAAAACAACAAAGAGGGTAGGCTATACTGTATTTATATAGCATAGAATGATGAAATGCAATAATGTGAAATATATAAATATATAATAATGTAGTATATTATATATAAAGAGAGATAAATAGATTTTATAATACATACTTAAAAGTTATTTTGTATGCATGTGTAGAATAATACAAATATTTAATAGATGATTTCATATATGTTTTATTTACATTATAAATGTAATTTATTTACTTTGAAATTGTTATATATTTTCTTTGAATTTGTTAAAAATTGCCACGTTTTGCTATTGTCATGCTCCTATTTATAGGTTCACTTTTGAGAACATTAAAGCATCCTTCTATTTCTTTTTTATCTCTCTCTTCCCTTTAGGTAGCAGTGCCTATGTGAAGAAGAACAGCAAAAACATCTGGGATGAGGATGAAGTGACTGAGGGAGCACATTTTAATGACCTCACTGACCCACGGCCACAGCCAGAGTAAAACAAAATACATGCATGACAGAATCACATATGAGCTGTAAATAAGCTGGCCTCTCACTGTGTGTTTTTGTTTGTTTAGGTACGAGATTGTGCTGAAACAGTCTGTTGGGACTGAAGATTTGTTTCTTGGCTTGAGCAGAAAGGACCCCTCATCCATGTGTTGTGACAGCATGCTGGTACTCCTTATTATTAACTCATTAAATCTTAAACATTAATACAACATTCAGCAAATACTATAGCATCTTTATTAGAGTTATTAAATAAAGTGTTAGCAAAGTTACATTTACTTAAAAGAATAAATTACCCAAAAATTACTCACCATCAAGCCATCCAAGATGAGTTTGTTTCTTTTGTGGAACAGATTTGGAAAAGCATTACCATTACACCACTTGCTCGCCAGTGGATCCTCTGCAGTGAATGGGTGCCATCAGAATGAGAGCCCAAACTGCTGGTAAAAACATCACAATAATCCAAAAGTAATCCACACAACTTCCGTCGATCAGTTAATGTCTTGCCAAGTGTTTGTAATAAAACAAATCCATCATTAAAATATTCCTATATATATATATATATATATATATATATCACTTTCTCCAGTGAATTATATAATTATAATTATATATTATTATAATTATATGACTCGTATTTTGGCCAGAAGCGATGGTTTAAAGTTAAACTTCTTAATGTTGGATTTTATTTCTTCCAACCACAACGCTTTTCACTTCACAAGACATTAATTGATGGACTGGAGTCATGTGGATTACTTGTGGATTATTGTGATGTTTTTACCAGCTGTTTGGACTCTCATTCTGACGGCACCCATTCACTGCAGAGGATCTATTGGTGTGGAAGTGATGTAATGCTAAATTTCCCAAAATCTGTTCTGATGAAGAAACAAACTCATCTATATCTTGGCTGGCCTGAGGGTAAGTAAATTTTCAGCAAATTTTCATTTTTGGGTGAACTATTCGCTTAAGAGTTGCATGGAACTTTCTGAAGAGTTACTGTTCACTTAAATGTACAGTGAGTAGCACAACTGTTAAGAAATATTGAATAAGTAGTAATCCCAACTCTAAGTATTGTGGATTTCCATACTATAAATTCCAGACTTTTTAAACTAATTTAAAGTTTCAAGGATCTAAAACTTAAAATTCAGTAATGAGATTTAAGGGAAAGAAAAAATGGCTGGGATCTGAAACATCCTTTCTCCTCCCTGAAAGAGATAGAGTTGGCTTTGATATTGTATTAAAAACAGATAGCAAAGGCTGATTGGAATAAAAGCATTTGACTGCCCTAAAATGACTGAGCTGATCTTCATTTTAAAAATTGTATTATCAAATTAATCTCACAAAATCTCTTTTTTTTTCTCATGCAAGGTAAGAGTTAAACTGCCAGATACAAAAGCGTCTGATTTGGTGCTGGATGTGAGAGAGACATTTCTTGATCTTAGAACTCCAAAGTAGTAAGTAAACTATTAGGAATATATTTTAGATCTAGTATTGACTACATATGTAAATATCTGTGCATCTTTGTTTCAGTAAGTTGGGCCTTCACCTGCCTCACCCAGTGCACAAACAGGAGGGGAATGCCAGATTCATTGTGGAGAGAGAAGAACTGGAGATCACACTGCCCATGAACAGACCAATGGACTGCATCAACCTGACCTGAGAGAAACACAGAGAGAGTGACTGAACCATGAGCTGCATCAGTTCAGAACAGACAGTGTGGACAACTTCTACAGATACAGTTCTGCAGTCTTTCACTTACAGTCTTGAACCCAAATAAATTCATGAAACATGACCCATGAGTTACCTCACTTATCAATTAACACTAGAACCAGGAAACAAACATAAAATGTTTCCAAATCAAGTCAATCCAAGTGGAAAGGAACAGGTGCCTGTGTAAGAATATGTTGCTGTCCAGTTATTCAGTATTGTAAAACTGTTTTAATTATCTTGTAAGTTTAAGCATAATAAAATGGTGAATACTTTTAATTCATGATTGCTTCTCTTTATGTTTTCAAATAATATTTTAAAGCAAACTGTATAAATTATACAACTGTATTGGCTTAGCTAGTAAGAAGATTTGACCATAAAATTGACCCTGGACCACAAAACCAGTCACAAGGGTAAATTTTTTGAACCTGAGATTTATACATCATTTGAAAGCTGAATAAATAAGCTTTCCATTGATGTATGGTTTGTTAGGATAGGACAATATTTGACCGAGATACAACTAGGCTATTTGAAAATCTGGAATCTGAGTGCAAAAAATCAATATATTGAGAAAATCGCCTTTAAAATTGTCCAAATGAAGTCCTTAGCAACGTATATAAAAAATTAAGTTTTGATATATTTACTGTAGGAAATTTACAAAATATCTTCACAGAACATGATCTTTATTTAATATCCTAATGATTTTTGGCATAAAAGAAAAATCAATAATTTTGACCCATACAATGTATTGTTGGCTATTGCTACAAATATGCAACTTATGACTGGTTTTGTGGTCCAGGGTATCTAGAAGTCATCTTAATAAGACGTATTATCTGGAGATATAGAATAATAACTGGTATTTATATGCATTTTATGCAAGTTGTTTGCTATACTGTTATAAAGATCTCACTGATTTACATTACATGCTATCAGAATTATTTAGAACTTATATTTTGGCCATACAAATAACAGCGATTGCATCGAATTACATATTTGTCTAAGCAAAATTATATCATGAGAGCCACTGAAGCCTAATGTATCAACTATGATACAAAACAAAAAAATGCAAACTTTTTTTTTTTAATTTCTTTTTTTACTAATTTGTCTAAAGGCTCCATAAACTGTTCCATTTCAGGCTATATATATATATATATATATATATATATATATATATATATATATATATATATATATATATATATATTTTTTTTTTTTTTTTTTTTTTTTTTTTTAATTTATTTTTTTTTTTAAATATATTATTTAATGTCATTCTTTACTGTCTTAAATCCTCAAAGCAGTCCCTGACTACACTACCTCACTAATCATAGGCAAAGACGAAAATCTTTATATTCACGACTGCACTGTTTTATTTGATCACATTCTTCTAATGAGCAGCTTAAAAGAACAGATAAATGCTTTATTACTGGTTTTTACTATAGGCATTTTAAAGCAAACTAGAAGAATGAGCTTCATTTCTACCTGCACACATTTATGAGTAGACACACCTCTTGTGTATACAGTGATCTTAGAAATGGCTGTAAGTGACAGAATAAACAGCGTGTCGTGCGTTATTGCTCCTGGGCATCATGCAGTACACCCCCCGAGCGCACGGATGCGCACACGCGTTGCCACAGCAGCGGACGTACGCGTGACGCAGGCGGGCTCCACACACGCTCTCCGGTAGCACAACAATACAAGCTCTCGCCGCTCCCCCTCCTTACGCCTCGCTCTCGGTATGGCGGACGGCGAGCGGTCCCCGTTGCTCTCGGATCTCGGCGATGGAGCTTTGGGCAGTGGTAACGGCGGGGTGTCTCCCGGAGCGGCTCCACACAGTGCTCCCAACAAACCGCAGAGTGAGTAACGTTAGCGAGCGCGGCGCTTTTCTGCGCTGTCACGGGCCGCGCGCGCACACACTCACGCACACCAGTGCATTTACTACGATCTCGGTTCGGTTACGGTAGCGTTTCTGTGCGGTGGTTATTCGTGCTTTATTTTGCATGCTGCTGGTGATGATGGAGACAGCACCTGAGCGGATGTTTTCTGGCGGATCGCAGTGGAGAGGCAGATATATGCTGCTCCGCATATAATGCAGTTGCGTACGATACACCTGCGTCCTGAGGATGATATTATTTTGTCAAACAAAATAATGTTGAATTGGTCCTCGATACTTTTGTCATCCATCAGAGAGGCTGTTAGGCAGCTAATGAATGAATGAACATCACTGTTGGGTTGTTCAGGTCTGTTTACTGTTCTGTTATCGGCCTTCCCGCGACAAATTATAATAATAACATGGCAATATTTTCTTAAACTAGTCATATGACTGAGGACGACTGCACAAGGGGTTTCATTGTCCCCATTTAACCACATTTACCGGTGAGTCGACGTCTCTGCATTACACATTTACAGTAATCTGCCAACTCCAGCTACACTTAAACACTGATGATTAGCACATCCTCGGACCATTCAGAAAGCCTGAAATTATTGCCTGAGGAGACCACAGCCAATCATTGCGCAGAGTGGGCGGGGCCAATATAAAGTTACTAAAGGGCGTGCTGATGATGTTGGGGTGGCGATTTTTACCTGATGTGGTGATGCTGGTCAAATTTGATCATAACAAACAATATTTAAGCTTTATCACACTGACATTGGGTTTTGTATGGAGTTTATGACTTGATTTTGGGAGCTTTCAAATATCCTCACAAATCAGTTTTAACATGTTCCACTGTATTTGTGAGCACGTTTTCAAAAATGTGGCCCCCACAGTTATAGGCAAATGTGTACATGATTTACTAGGCACATTCCAGCAGTCTCCTTATAAAGCTCCTTTCAGCAGATCTCGAGACCAAATCTGATTTTCTTGTTAATCCTAATGGCCTGGGTGACAGAGAACAGTTTCACCTTCCCAGAGTTTCAGTCTTCAGTTTAAACTTTCAGAAGTAAATGAAACTTTCATGTTTTACGCCATTTTATGAACCAATATTTCCAGTATCTTTGCTAAACTGATAATACTGTTATTCAGAAATTGTGGATGTACTGTATAAATGAAACATTTACAGCATTGAAGTTGTGATTGTAAAAAATTACACATACATGGATAAATCGTTCACAATAAGATCTCTAACATGCATTTTGATAATAGATAGGATGAATTTTATTCTGACTTTTGGGTGCAGTAAAACTTGCAATGGCAATCTCTTCCTTTTTAGGTTTTCCTCCGTTCCCGAGTTCGACTCAGGCCCCTGTGTTGATCAGCGAGAACCCTCCACCGTATTCCCCCCTGACGTCTCCAGAGAGTGGCAGTGCTCCAGTCATCAGCTGTAGGGTGTGCCAGTCGCTCATCAGCGTCGAGGGCAAAATTCACCAACATGTGGTCAAGTGTGGAGTCTGCAATGAAGCTACAGTGAGTTAGGACAGAGCACACGTACACTTTATACATGATTTAAAAACTCAGGACAGATTAATTAGTTAACTTGTCAACTTTTGTCAAAGATTTGACTTGTTGCTTGTTTGACTGTTTGCATGCTACAGCTATTGATTCAATTCAAAATACTGTTATTGGTCATGACTGTAAACAATACATTTTTATCAATGCCAAGAATATGCACAAACTGAGTAATTGATTTAGATAAATGTAATGGGGTTGACGGTTTATGGGCTTTTGTCAGCAAATATTCATACACTACCATTCAAAAGTGTGGGGTCAGTCTCTTATGCTCACCAAGACTGTATTTAATTGTGAACAGTAGTTTATATACATTGAATGATTCAGGATTACATACAGTAGAATTAACTTGATTAAAATCACTTCATGTAGTAAGTAACCACACAAACTTTCATTTTTGGGTAACCAGAATTAATTCTATCTCTTTTCTGTCTCTCTCCTCCTTTTTGTTTTTTTCATTAACCTTCATTCTCTCCAGCCCATAAAGAATGCCCCTGCAGGGAAGAAATATGTACGGTGTCCTTGTAACTGTCTTCTCATCTGCAAGGTCACATCCCAAAGGATCGCCTGCCCTCGGCCTTATTGGTAAGAGAGAGAGAACAGAAGGAGACAAAGTTAAATTTAAAACAAATGAAATCTTTGACACTTATAAGCATCATCTTGTGCATGTGAAGAATTAAATGTGTTTGTCTGCTTGTCTGGACTAGTAAGAGGATCATAAATTTGGGGCCAGTCCATCCGGGTCCAGCCAGTCCAGAACCACAACCTGCTGGAGCTAGAGTTTCCTGCGGACACTGCAGCAACACTTTCCTGGTACATGCACACATAATACAGCAACATCATACTGTATCATTATCCGCTGCAGTGACATCTTAACCGAATCACTCGGCTCAGGTTCTGCACCAAGTCGAATATCAGATGGCTATTTATTCTTGTTTTATTTATGCTACTGCCTCACATTAGCTCCTCAACCACTTTCTCAACATTTCAGTGGACCGAATTTACTGACAGGACGCTGGCTCGATGCCCCCATTGCAGAAAAGTGTGAGTATTTCTCAGCCGACATTCATGACACATTTCGCATGTACCAAATAAATCAAACTCTTTTATTAGATGGCAAATGAGTCAACATTTAGTCTCTCTGTCAGCACCCCCTATACACAGCTTTAGCTTCTGAAATGCAATTGCTGCCTTTATTCTTTAATTTTTTCGATGTTGATGAATGTCCCATAACATTTTAACATCCTGTCCTAGCTTATAGACTATTAAGCTGTTCATTGACTGATTCCCTCATATCTATGGCTCTTGTCAAAACATTGCTCTGTTTGTTTGAGGATACAGACAAAGCACCATAGGCTCAGCCAATGGCATGAGTTTGGGGTGGGACTAACTGTTTCTCCAACCAATAGAGCACTGCAGTGATGACATATTTTTGTAGGCCGGCCCAGAAGTTAGCATCACCTTGGTTCCGTCAATAAAAACCAAGTAGGATTTTCCATTGGATTTTGGATTATTGCAAAAATAAACTCTGTGACCCACATTATTCTTACATAATTTTCTCAAATTAGCACAGTCTTTAGGAATCTGAAGCCTAAATACAGTTGTCAAAATAAAAAGCTAAACATGGGCTATGAACTACACCATGGTCGCACAACTTCAACATCTTCAAATATTATCCTATTATTCAGCTCTTTCAACCTTTATTTAAAAAAAAAAAAAAAAAAAAACTTTTTCCCTGAGAGTTGGTGAGAGAATGGTTTTTAAGATCGCCATTATAAACACAATGAGGTTGTAGATGAGAGTGAAGACATTTAATGTCCCAGACAACATCTGTAGTGGCATTTAGCATTTTTTCAAGACAAAAAAAAAATCTCAAGGCAGTTTTACTGATGTATTTTATGTCATAGAATAAAAAAAACATTAAAAAAACCTTGATACTCGAGTTAGCCACAGACCTTATTTCAGGAATTTAACCAAATACTTATTCAAAAACAATGAATTCATTATTTTTGGAATGCTGTGTTCTGATGCTAGTGGCGGAGAAATTTCACACTGTACCTTTTGCATGTTCCATTGCATTAACCCTACTATTCCTCTGATTGGTCTCTTCCTCATATCTTTCCTCACCAGATCTTCAATTGGCCAGAGATATCCAAGGAGGCGGAGTCTGTGGTGTTACCTGCTATGCTTGCTATTTAGCATCGCAGCTGCTGGTCTGATTGTGAGTGTGCACTTTAGTATATTTATTAACTATATACAGTGCCCTCCAAAAGTATTGGAACAGTAAAGACAAAATTTCTCTGTTGGCTGTGGAGTCAAGACATTTACAAATATGATTAAAAGATGAATATGAGACAAAACTACAGAACGTCACATTTTATTATTGGGTGATTCAACACATAAATGTTTTACCAGCTAAGAAGTTCAGCACTTTTAGAGTTTCATCCCCCTTATCTGATGTGAGCATAAGTATTGGAACAGTTGCCTCACAGGTCTTTCTAAGTGATCAGCTGTGTCCTGTTGCATTCGTTCTTCAGATATTAAAAGCAGGGAATGTGTCGTATCAGTTATATCCATTACTTCTGCATTCTGAATCTTGCATTCGATGATGACACACACAAACCAGGATGAAGATGAGGGAGCTGACTTTGAGAGAAAAGCAAGCAATTTGGATGCTAAAAGAAAAGAGGAAGTCAATTAGAGCTATAGCAAAAACAAAGGGCATGGAGAAATCAAGAGTTTGGAAACCACCAGCGACACCAGCAACCAACAACGACCTGATCGGCTGAGAAAACAACAGTAGTTGATGACAGACAAATCATAAAAGCTGTGAAAATGAACCCTAAAAGATGTGTCTGTAAAATCACCAACAACTTCCAGAAAGCTGGGGTGATGCTCTGACAATCTACTGTCCTCAGGAGACTTTGACACAGAATTACAGATGATACACAGCAAGATGCAAACCTCTGACCAGCACCAAAAATAGAAAGGCAAAATTAGAGTTTGCAAAAAAGCACAAAGGTGAGCCAGAAGAGTTTTTTGGAACTCTGTTTATGGACCGATGAGACAAAGATGAACCTTTATCTAAGTGATGGGAAAGCAAAAATGTGGAGAAAAAAAGGGAACTGCAAAAGATCCCAAGCATACAGCCTCATCTGTAAAGGATGGTGACGGTGGTGTCATGGCATGGGCATGTATGGCTGTCTCTGGAACAGGCCCTCTCAACTTTACTGATGACTTAATGTATGATGACAGTAGCAGAATGAATTTGGAAGGGTACAAAACCATCTTGCCTACCAATATTCAAGAAAATGCCACCAGATTCATTGGAAAGTGCTTCATATTGCATCAGGACAATGATCCAAAACACCCTGCCTGTTCAGTCAAGGAATTTATAAGGGCAAAGAAATGGAAAGTCTTAGATTGCCCAAGTCAATCTCCAGATTTAAATCCGATTGAACATGAATTTCACCAGCTGAAGAGGAGAGTAAAGGCACAAACTCCCCAAAACAAGCAACAATTGGAATTGGCTGCATTAAAGGCTGGGAAAAGTATTTCAAACGATGAGACCAAGAGTCTGGTGATGTCTATGGGTCACAGACTCACTGCTGTGATTGTGCGCAAGGGATCTGCAACTAAATAATTGCTTTTAATCTTTTATATCTGCCTTATGTTCAACTGTCCCAATACTTATGCTCACATCAATGAGTGGGATGAACTCTAAAAGTGCTGTTCTTTTTATTTGGTAAAACACGTATGTGCTGAAACGGCTAATAATAAAATGTGACATTCTGTAGTTTTTGTCTCATATTCATTTTTTAATCATATCTCCAAATGTCATGACTCCACAGCCAACAGAGCAATTTCGTCTTTACTGTTCCAATACTTTTGGAGGGCACTGTATGTGTATGTATTTTATTATTTTTTTTCTATTATTCTTTGACTATACAGTTGACACGTCACTTAATCTGAACCATTTCTGTTGCTTTTTATTAGATGTGTCATAGAGTCCCAAATGTATGATTTAACATAATAGTTCAAATCATTAACTTTAAATACACTGTTGTTTATTGTCACCCATCTAATTGCCTATTTGTCCACTGTTCATCACCATAACAACTGTTTAAACATTTTTGGTGATGCCTGGTGTTTAAACTTTGTTGTAAAGTGTTACCAGTTGAACTTAATTTTTGTAATATGTTCTTAAAAATCTGTCTGTGTTTGTCTCTAGGCAGGGACGTGGTCACAGGCACGTGTGTATGGGGGTATTTATGCCTCCTGGGCGGCGGTGTTGTTGCTGGTGGTGTTGACGCTGGCCAGGGCACTTTACTGGAGCTGCATGAGGGTCAGCCAGCCTCTCCACAACCTCACATAGAGAGAGAGACACCGCAAGAGAGAGGGGGGCTGAGATTAGGGGTGGTGGGAAAAAATAAAGTCCACAGGAAAAGAGCTAGAGAGAATCATGGTTAACTCTTAAAACTTGATTGTGAAGGCTGTAATGAAGGGTCAAAGTAAAATCCAGGCTTGAGAAACACATGGAAAAAAAAAAGCTATTATTATGGCAAAGAAGATTAGTGTTTTAAACTTATTTTTATTCGGAAGCTTTCTTTGGATGTGTTTTCATCCGTGAATATGAACTGACATGTTACTCATGGTTACATGCAAACGTGAAGTTATGATTCCAAATGCTCCCTCAGTTTTAACCATTTACACACACATATAAAGAATATGCCACATACTCTCAAACACACATAACTCTGTATGTACATCTTAAATTAACTACGCTACAATACAGAAAAGACACCAATTAAATCGCATTCAAACCTTCAACACAACATGAGCTGCCTCTCTAGTGTCCAAATAAGCTCAGAAGCCTTACAAAGAGAGGAAGTACAGGTTGATCTCCACTAGAGGGTGTTCCAAAACCACACACACACACACACACACACCTTTATGTTCCGTCACATTGCCTGTTTCTCTGTATAAACATTACCAGAACATGATTAACAAATGCACAGAACCATTGTGTAACTGATTTTTCATAAACATTTCAAGTGTAAGTGCACTCCAACACACTCTTTCTCCCTCTTGTTCTTTAGTTGTGAATGTTAAAAACAGTATTTTTTTTATAATTGTGAATTTTGTTTGTAAATATTGTTTATTTCATGAATGACTGAATAGTTGCACTGTAGCTCTAACACGCTGTGATTCATTTTATTATGTTTTTATTTAATTTGCAAAATCACTACTGAAAAATCACTACTGATAATATTTTGACTGGAATGAATATCGAGATTACAGCCACATGCCTTCGGAAAGCAGGAAAAAAAAGTGATGAAGGTCAGCTGTGTTTCATTGACTTTTATCAAAAGGGTCATTTAGCTTTCTTCTCATGTTCATGTGAAGTTAATCGTCATTTTCAGGTACTGTAAGTTTGATTTTATTTGAACCCTGATTAAGTGATACTAATGAGATTAATCAGACACTAGATTTGGATTCTAGACTCTTAAGATCATTTTTCTCTGTCAGAATTCAGAGTCTGTGTGGGTTTGTGTTTGTAAAGATTGGAAAACACAATTGAGATGTTCTCATTGCTGATCACCAATGTTCTTGCATTATATCCCTCATAAATATGCTAAATATATATGGTCCTAACTGCAAATCTGGAATTCAGAATCAGAGTCTGCATTCTGTCCATGAGAGAAAATGTCAGTTCTGGACGTCTGGAATCCCAAACAAGAGGTCAGGATGTTATTTATATAGAGCAGAAGGCCAATGATGGAGGTCTCCTCTGAATTTGTTTACACATGAGATTAAGATTACACATTAAAATGATGATGAAGTTATAAAACAGTGAAAACGCTTGTGTTGCGTCTCATTTTTGTGAAGGTTTGTGTGTGATTCACTTGCTGCAGTTGTTTTGGCACTCTTCCTCTCAGTCTCTGGCCATTTGTCTCTTGTTTCGGGCGGATATATTATTTTCCTCGACACAGACTGATAAAGGCATGGGAAACATACAGAAACCTTTTAGAAACCACAACTCCCCTGAGCTGGGCAGAGAGAGAGATTTGTCAGCAGTAATGGAAGAGAAAGAGCAGAGATCTGGGGACACACACAGATAGAGAGAGGTTTCAGTCTTCTGGAGGTGAGTCAGAGATTGACCACAAAAAAGTCTGCAAGCAGAGACCTGAGAATGAGACCTCTGTGAAACAGACCTGATTCACAGTAGAAAAACTACAAAGAGAATGTGGCTTAGGTGTGCATAATCAAAAATGGTCCAAGATAACTATTATAAAGCAAAATTGTAAATAGTTGTTAAGAAACTATTTCAACAGCAAATTAAAGTATTCTGCAGAGATTTCCATGCAGGAATATATATATTCTCTGAAAAAGGAAGTCATGAAAATGAAGTAAAAAGAGTAATTAGTTGGGTTTTTTTTTTTTTTTTAATTAAGAGAAGACATCTTTCTCTTGTTTTATTGGCATAACTGAATAGTGAAAATGGTGCAAAATAAGTAATAAAAAGTAAAATCAATGTAAATGGAGGAAACAGGTAATATTAATAAATTAACATTAATTTAAAATATAAAAAAAAACTGACAAACATCTCTACAATTAATTGTAAACGTGAATAAATAATGCAGAAATAACTAAGAAAAATAATACTTTTACATATATAATGCAAAACTAAGGGGTAAATAAGAAAGTAACATCAATTTTTAATCAATAACAGGTAAAAGATAAAAAATACTGTTACTAAATTACTAAAACTACACTGTAATTTTGCAAAGTTGTAAATAAAACATTGAAGATTTACAAGAAAATAGTATTTAATTTTTTTCTACTAAAAATATCCTGTTTAATGTTTTACTAGTGCTTTCTTTGTAATTGTGAAAACTGTTTTAATTTTTTTTCTGTATATTGCCATTGCATTTCAAAATAAGTAATATAAAATAAAACAAGTTGAAAGGATAAAAATGAAAATGACACTTTATTCCAATAATACATCAAAAGTTAAATGATAAGAAAGTGCCAAGGCAGATTAATTTGTTTAAATTCTATTCTAATCTAATATGCTTTTAAACAATAAGCCAAGGCATTTGCAGTCAGCAGTGATACAAAATATGTGCATTAAATATATGTAATATATGAATATATAAATATATAATAATGCCTTAAATGAAGTAATATTAAATTTCGTTATTGCACATAAAATAGAATACAAAAAAACAGTCCAATAAACTTAATCACTAAGAAAATATAAATTAATTCTAATAAAAGCATTTACTATTAAAATATGTAAATGAAAATAAAGCTGAATTATAAACAAATATTTAGTTCAGTGATAAGAAACTCTCTTTTTCTCTGTTGTGTCTCAGGGGAGAGAGTGAGTTCCCAAAGGAATCAACCCGATCTGAGATTACTGAGCTTGCACAAACACACAAGAGCCTTTTATCCTCCTACCGTATAACAGGATTCATCCTTAAAGATGAGCCCTGTGACCTTATGCACACACACACACACACACACACACATACACGGAGTCTATGTCACGCCTGTTAAGCGCATACACTCACACTATCAGATCTGCAAATCTGCTCCTCTCTGCTCTCAGCGTGAACAGCAATAAGCAGCTGTAAGAAGGATAGAGAGGGAGATCTGGGAAGAAAGGATGAGAAGGGAGTGGAGATGAGAATGAAAAGATAAGATGAAACTGATGAGGAAGGGGTATAAGTAGCTTTTGCACTGTTCACTTTAAAACAAACAATTCATTTAGACCATCTAATCCTCCCACACACAGAGTTCAGATGTGAGAAAACTTTTAGCTGTTAGTTAAATTCGAAATGCTAAATTAGAGTGATGGACGATGCAAAGAATCTGTAAATGTTTTTTAAAAAGGGTTTTAAAAAAGTGCATTTTCACTGTGTGAAATAACTTTGTATATAACTTTGTATATATAACTTTATTGTACCCATAATGTCAGAGGTCTCATGACCTACAGTCCTACAGCTAAAAGCATAACATTCAACTCAATTAACAGCATGAATTATTGATGTCTGTCTGGACCAGAATTTGTGTGTACACTGGAATTAAAAGCCTCCGGTGTCACTTGTCACACTGCAGTGTGTGTGTGTGTGTGTGTGTGTGTGTGTGTGTGTGTAGACAGACAGAGAGATATGAAATCATCTTTCATCTCTTAATTCGCAGTTTATTTCACCTTTAGTGATGCTATGAGTTCCAAGTTTTACCAGATTTTTAGAGAAACTGAGAACAATTTGCATGCAATTATATTGTTAAAGTATTTATATAAAATAATTATATGTTAATATGTATTAAATTGTATTTAGATGTGATTTTGTTTTGATGTGAGACAAACATATAATAAATAAACATTTAGGGTCTTCTAAAGCTTAAATGTTATATTATTATATTACATTATATTTTAATCTTATTTTATATATTTTGTGTGGGAAAGTTCAATGTAACAATAAAACAAGTAGTTCTATATTTTATTATTTTACATACACATATTTTTATATTGGTTATGATGTAGGCTACTGTATTACATCAAGTAATTTATATAGTTAGCTAATTTTACCTCTAGCTAAATGTTAGCTAAGATCTCTCTCTCTCTCTCCTTGTGTGTTAAACCAGGCAAAATCACATCCAATACAAAACATCCTCCTCAAAAAGGAAAGCTTGGATATCACTATGACAGTTTGGATTGGGAGAGAGAGGGAGAGAGAAGAAGAGATCAGGGATGAAGGTAATACAGTAAATGCGAGAAAGGGATAGAGGTAAAGATAAATAGAGAGTGAGGGGTTACAGGTGTCTTTCTTCTGATCATTCCTCAAGAAAAGAGCATCTCCACTGAACAGGTAACAGCTCTCTTTAACAAGATCTTACAAATGATTAATTAGGCCTGTTGTTCCCATTTAGGCCATACTGTTTGAGTTTTAGTGCAGTTTTTGTTGGTAGCAGTCATTAATTATTGATGCCTTGATTTAACCAATTTAAAAAAATTTTTAACAGATTTTACTTTTTATTTATTTATTTTTTATATTAGTGCATTTAGTGATTTTAAGCTATATCGTATTTTTGTTTTAAAGTATAGTAGTATAAAGTTTAAAAGAAAGAATTTTCAATGTCTAAGTAAACTGTAAATAATTTTTTTAACTCATTTGATGGACACTCAGTCTAGCACATTCTAAAATTAATTAATTAATTTATTTATTTAGGCTATTTATTTATTTTTACATTCTGAAATCTTTGAAAGTCTGACATTATCGGCAGCATACAAAATATTTAGCAAAACAATAGATCGAATGACACTGAAAAGCAACTCATCAATAATCGATTTTTATTTTTATTTATTTTTTTGCAATATTTAGCCAAACCCGCGAAAACAGTCCTGCTGTGACAAAAACTGAAAGAAGTAATGAGATTCCAAACAACCGAATAGCTGCTTATTTTTACGCAATGATTTAACAGAACTCATGGAATAAAGATGATGCTGATAATGAAGAAGATGATGAAGATATTAATATCTTACAGATGGAGTGTAATTGTAATTCCTCTCTGGGTCCTTTTCCCTCGACTTACTGGAGCAGAAGTAAGTGTGTGTGTGTGAGCAGCACACAGCTGGAGCTGATTGTTAAACATAGTTTGTCGTTGCTAATTCCATATATTTAATTGCATAACTGCATTGTTTCTAACTATACTGCTTATACACCACTTGCTATCATTTGACCTAGAAACGCATGCTGAGAAATGCACCAAAGCAAAAAGTATATGTATAGGCTAATAAGACACAAGTCTGGTTTGGAGCATGATTTTTTTTATTTTTTTATTATTAATTATACAGAATTAATGCGTTATCATGACAAAAAAAAAAAAAAAAAAAAAAATGCATGTCTCCTCACCTACCGTCTTATGAAAGGATATTTGCCAAATTACAGCCTACTTTAAAACTAAAGGGGGTTCCATTAACTTTTTGGTGAACATTAGCCTATTATAAGATATGATTCTGAATTGTTAATTTGGCTGGCTGAGTGCAAGAAAATAATAATTCTGAATGTCCAGAAACATCCTTGCACGCGATGTGCGGGAAAATATAGCCTACAATTCGAAACCTTTTGGATTGGAAGCTTTGGTGTGTCATTCCCGTCAGTTGTTCCTAATTGCTGTTTCTATTTTTCAAGCAGCGCTAAATAGTTTGCGTTCTTGTTTCCCTCAGCAGTGCTGTTCCCTGATTGGGCGTATAAACCAGCGTGGTCTCCGGGCTCGCGGCAGGTGCAGCTATGGCACTTCCTGTTGGAGCTGCTGGGGCGTGGCGAAGGCGGAGCGATCACGTGGGGCAGCGAATGGGGAGAGTTTGTGATCAGAGACCCAGAGAGATTGGCTAAACTGTGGGGGGAGAGGAAGGGCAAACCGCACATGAATTACGACAAACTCAGCAGAGCTTTGAGGTACATGCACTGATATTATAAGACTTATAATATTCAGATATAGGCTATTATTTAAAGAATAGGTTAATATATTATAGTATTGTAAGTTTACATTACTGTCACACTTCTCTCCAGATTTATAGAAAAAAAAAATAATAGAAAAACTGTTATATGAAAAAAACATTGATATATGTAGCCTACTTCAAAGATACATAGCCTATAATTAATACTAGGATATATATAGTTACAAACTCTGTTTCAGGATTAATAAATGTTAATGAATTTCATGGCTTATTTTGTTACTATAAATACTAGTGTTCTAATCATTTTGGCCACCAACGTGTGTCATATGCATTTTATTCCAATTCAGTTTAGGCCTACAGACTATACATACAAAAACATGCAAATTGTTTTTATATTTTATCAGTTGACTAATACCTAGTTTGACATCTGTTTTTTTTTTTTCTCTCAGGTATTATTATAATAAGCGAATTTTGCACAAGACCAAAGGAAAACGTTTCACCTACAAGTTTAACTTCAGTAAACTAATCTTAGTGAATTACCCAAGTTTTCCAACCTGCCCACAGGTGTGTACGTGTTTTAAATGTTTTATTGCACAGCTGCAAATTTTAAGTATATTATGGGCTAATTAGTATTTTTATGTCATTCTTTTACAGAATACAACATCTGTTCCTTTCTCTGTCTTTCCTTCTCAGCTTTCCTTCTACAACCCTTCTATTGACAGGGGTAAGATTGTCATTGCTGACCTTTGAACAATGAAATATTGCTTATTTGAGATGTCTTTTGAGCAAATAGCACTGAAAGCTTGATTCAGTTCTTAACATTGTCATTATATTTCTCTGTGTGCATGTTTGTTTGTTTGTGTGTGCATGTTGTCTGTGGACAGCTGTGCAGTCAATTTCTCATCCCCTTTTCGTGCCGTACAGCTTCCCCAAACCTCTCCCCTTTCCCCAGACACATCCAATCCAAAGGCAGTTTCCCCACTTTTCTGGCCCGCCTCCCTCAGGGACTAACCTATCAGAGCTCTCCCGCCTGTCTCCAGTCAACTCCGCCCTTCAGTTCACACAAACTTTAAACTGGCCAGTCAAAAGCAGCACAGAGTGGCCTCTCAACAGAATCATGGGATTACAAGAGAGGATTAAAAGTGGACCACAAGACAAAACCAATGACAACCAAGAAGACAGAAAAATATTTCCTGAGACCATGCATTAGAAGTTTTAGTACTGTTATTGGTTTTATTATAATTATTATCATTTTTTTGTTGGAAGTTTATAAATTCTTATGGGCAGGCTGAGAGCAAGCCACTCTATATATTTGACACTATTAACTGAAAGAGACAGGAGAACATGTGTGAATTATTTAAGAAGTAATTTATCTGTAAAACATTTTAATTGTGTTAGAAAGGTAAAGTGTCTGTCTGATAACACATTGTTAAATAAAGATGGTTTTCTTTACACATTTTACATTTTGTGGGGTAAATAAATTTGGCACTGGATGATTGCAAATTTTCTAGGATTGACTATTTAAATGTTGAGAAAGCAAGCTCATTGGATACAGAATCAACAGAAGCCAATCAGCTTTAGACGTGTAGCGATTTGATTTCCAGCAGATTTAAAGGACCTGGTCTGTGCTATTTAGAGATTCACGACTAAACTATATTTATACACACACACACTGCAGACCCTGTATACAGTATAAGCTAAAAGTATGAATTCATATGACTTCAATTTGGTCCTGTAATGTCATTTTATTTCAAATGACACTAAGGTATTGCAGTGTAATGCAATATAATGTAAATATCCTTGATGAATTATGTTGATAAAACTTTGTTTTATGCTCATTTTATTTTCAATTTATATTACAGTTATTAATAATAATTTTTTTTAATACTTTCTGCACTTTTAGTATGTGTTGATCCTTTGGCAATATTGTATGCCAAATTACAAAATAAATAAAATAAGTTACTGAAACTCATTACAGGGCAAATGAAGTATAACCCCATAATTCTGAACCTGGAAAATGACTAAATATAACATCACTTAACACTCATGATTGAAACTTTGAATTGCACTGTTAACAGGCAACTTTTCACAAGGGGAAAAGGGAAAATGTATCAAAATCTATTAAATAAAATCAGAGGCCTATAACTAATTTGCTATCAATGGCCAAACAATATGTGTCACACACAAGTGTTACAAATAGAAAATCAGAGCAACCCAATTTTGCAGGGAACTCTGGAGATTATTTATTTTGCATGCAAGATGTGATGAAGACTTACTGTAAATATTGTAAAGCATTAAAAAACTAACCATAACCCTACCCTTACTGGACTTGTATGGCACACAAGAACACAGATCTAACCGCAATGGATGTTAGAGTTATTGGGCCGTGGTTATCATATGCAGAGATATCACATGGGCCAGAGTTTGTGATCAGAGATCCAGAGACATTGACTCATCTGTGTCAGAAGAAGGGTTTTGACCAATATGTGAAAATTACATGCTATACAGATCCTGTCTACATTATCAACTTTTATGGTACATAATAAACATAACATATAGTACAGAGTACAACTTTCACATGAATTGTCTGTGTTGTCTGTGGTGTATATACATAATACAGATGTAAATATCATGTGATTTCTGTATGATTTCTGGCCCTGCAGAGTCTTTCACTCCCATTCTGACAAAGAACAGGGCCTCCTGAACTCCTGTCCAAACTCATGGATCCATTTGTTAGCCACTGAAAAAAGGTCAAGATAAAAGAATTAAATCAATAATTTTTACATTCAACATTAATGCTCAACTTACAGTTGCCATATGTAGCTTTCTTTTTTAAATTATTTGTGACCACATTGTTTTTCTTCTCGAACACAACAACCGCTATGAGAACCTGTTCACACAGAGTATGAATGTTTGTTGCAAGGACACCATTGAATAGATAAAAAATTACAATAATATCTTTATCTCATATAAACAATAGTAATTTATCATAAGCCACTGTATTGATAAAGTTACACACAGAATGTATTAATGTTCAATACCTTATTTAAATATATTTTGAAGATACACAATCAATGTGTAATTAAATCAGGCAGCGTTCCAAAATAATATAATAAAAAAATCAGCCAGTTATATCTTAGATTTTTCTGATTTATATAAAAAACCTACCCCATTTGTTACCCACTAACACAGGGCATCCAGCATGGAATACATTCAAATCCAGTTCACCATTCTTGTAGAGGTTGTACCAAAACACGGCTGAACCCTGAAAGAGCAGAGAGAGGATGCTAAAATGATTATACTTACTTTTATCATTTAAGTAATTATCCTTATATACTGTTATGTACTGTATACATTGAGGGTTTACCTTTTCTGGCTGCACCGCAACTCCAACGTCAGGGAAGACGGTGGCACCTCCTATCTCCACATCACTCATCTACAACAAGAGCACGTGACTTATTTTAAGCATTTTTCCAAACAGGTTAAATCAATAGTAATAGCTATAGAAATACTTGAGTCAAATAGTTTTTCTGACAGCTGCACTTAAACTGTCAACTTACATAAATTAGGAATGTAGCAATCCTGTCATTCTCTCCAGTCTCCTGTGAGGTCAAACATTCCTAAATTAGTTTGCATGTATTTGATTGGTCAACATGTATGTTCCCATCTGGTGGAATGACCTGCCCAACTCAATCCGAGCAGCTGAATCCTTACCCATCTTCAAGAAACGGCTAAAAACACATCTCTTCCGTCTTTATTTGACCCTCTAACTCTAGCACTCTCTATTCTAATTTCTTTAAAAAAAAACAAACAAACAAAAAAAAAACACACACACACATTTGACCCTCTATCAGTTGCATATTTATTCTCTAACTGCTAGCTTTTCTTGAAAAACTAACACTAGCTTTCTTTTTTCTATTCTATGTACTTGTTTCTTATATAAAAAACAAACAAACAAACAAACAAAAAAACACATAGGTTTCTTTTTTCTATATCCACCTTTTTCTTCAACGCAGAAGTAAGCCTATGGGCGAGACTTCCTATCTACTCGTTTTCTTTAAAAGAAATAAAATAAAATAAAATAAAAACCTTTCTACGTGTACTGTGTTAGGCTAACCAAGACTTGTCATAGCACTTTCATGTTGTTGTTCTTTTGTTGGTTTTGATTGCTTCTAATGTGCTCATTTGTAAATCGCTTTGGATAAAAGCGTCTGCTAAATGACTAAATGTAAATGTAAACCATCTCTCGTTGACACAGAATTAAGCAATAAGCCCCAAGAAGCCGTGGTTTACACGGGGCTTATTGCTTTTATAAAACGGTTATTCCATATATGTAGTAAGGTTTCACAAAATAAAACAGAGCAAATAAAGTGTAATGATATTAATAAAAACATTATTCTTCCACCAAAAAATGTAGTTCCTCAGAAACGGCTGTGGTTCCAACAAAGTGGTTGCCAAGCAACACACAAATGTAAGCAAAGGTGAATGTTTATAGAGTAATTTACAACAGCTTCGGACTTGGCTCAATCAATCATAATCAAGGACTATCTGTTTTATAATGTTAGATTGTACTCTTAAAGCCAGCAAGAGAGAACTGGTTCCCTCTGAGTTTTTATTACAACACATTATGATGGTATTTTAGTTTAGTGAACTTACCAGTGCATCATAATGTGGTTCAAATCGGCCACCAATCCCATAATTCTGAACCTGAAAAAAAAAATTATTGCATCACTCATGCATCACTATTGAAATGAAAATTACTAAGTAAAACGGAACTGTTTACACTCCAGTCACAGGGAAAATACGTTTAATGCACTTACTGTAAGAACTCAAGTGTGATAAATCAGTTAAATTTAATTTTATAATAAATATAAGACCTCCAAAGGTTTAATGTAACTCTTTGGCAACAGATAGTGTTAGCAAATGAATGTTGCCTGTGAAGTTTGAGCTTTTTTTCTTTCTTTCTTTGCTTGTTTATTTAGTTAGTGTGCAAAGTAAGTTAACTGTAAGACACAGCTGGCAGTAAAGAAAAACATATGCTTCCAATGTATGATCATGTTTCTTTCTTATAACGTGACATACAAGCAGTGGTTCAGCTGTTTCCACGGAGAGTCCAGTAGCATCTGCAATCCTCTGACTGACTCGAGCAGACACAGGGTCATCTTGTAGAAAAACACTGAAAATATAGTGACAATTTTTCTTTGCATAATAAGTGCATGACCAAAAATATTTTGTAATCATTGAAAACAATATTTACTTATACATCTTGTAAGATTATGACAATTTTCATTTTGGGCGAACTGTCCCTTTATTGAGGAGATTTGATTAAAAATGTATTAAACCTTTGAGAAACACGGTGTTTTGAGATTGATCCCCGTCCATCTCGATAAACCTTGGATCTAGAAAGCTATAGGTCACAAATAGGAATGAACTGTCAGATACAGAATTATGTAGTTTATAGTATGGACAAAAGTATGTGAACACCCAAATGCCACATTTAATTTCAAAATCATTAGAATTAGCAACATCTTCCACTCTTGTCGGAAGCTCTTCCTCTAGAGCATGGCTGTGGAGAGTTTTGCTCCTATTCAAACACAAGAGCATCTGTGTGGCAGGCATTGATTTTGTATGATACTTGGATCACACTTAAGGAGTTTTGAAGTCGTTATCGGACTGGTTGAATTCTACAGGATTTTCGCGAGATGTGTGTGTCGTGTTCTTTAAAGGGCACCTATTATGCAAAATTCACTTTTAGGTTTGAACATAAATATGTGTTGGCAGTGTGTGTACACAACCACCCTATAATGGTAAAAATCCACCCGCTTATTTTTTTTAATCTCATAAGCAGTGTCTCTGAACAAGCCGTTTGCAGAATCTGTAAAATGTGACGTCATATTTTACAGGCCCCACCCACGACTGTTGACAGACACTGCTGTATTAGCAGAGACCCCGCTCTGAGTGAGCCATACACAATCTGCAAAAAAAAATATTATTGTTTGGGTCATATTAATAGACAGCAATATAGGAACTGTATATTATGCTGCTGTCACTTAATACACAGATCTAATATAAACATGTGATTTCTTTCCCAGCTGTTTTCCTTCACAGACTGTGTTTTTGTAACTTATGTGTGTTTTTAACATAAACTTGTGTGTATTTGACAGTTTAAGCACAATAAGACATGAAAGAGAACTTAATTTAGTACTCACATGCCGTGTGACAGACAAGGCACAGCCCTCTTCTGAAAAAGTATGGCGTTATTTTACTGCCAAATGTCGAGAGCGCATTTTTGTAGCGCGAAAGTAGATTAATATAATGCGCAAGCGTGAATCTCCCCGCTCGCACGCGGATTTCCTTTCCTCTCACACAAAACCGCGCAGAGAGAGTGCGTGCACTTAAAACGTGTCTCAAAGTGTGCGTGTGCGTGTGCGCGCTCAAATTTTGTCCTGTGCACTCGCAAATCTCTCCGTGCTCTTGTGCTAGATATTAATTCTTTTCACACCTGGATTAAACGTCAAAAGTTATCAACCAATCAGATTTTTCTACGACTGACCCGATGAAAATACTAGGCCTACGTGAAGAGGGAACTGATCTTGGAATTTTTTTTACAATTTAATAATATTTAGTCATATCAAATGTATATTAGAAATGGCTAGGAATCTGGTGCTTGGATGATTTATATAAAAAAAAAAAATTAAAAAAAACCCTGTTTGTCTAATCGTTTGGTCAAACCCCTCTCAGCGATTTATCTAAACAAACAAACAAAAAAGTATATGATTCTTAAAGTTCATGTGGCCATACATGTATTGTGTACTTGGGTTGTTATATATATATACGAAGATTAATTCTTTTCGCACCTGAATTAAACGCTGTCAAAAGTTATCATTTCTTCATTAGGGCCTTTCCTTGATTTTTTTTTATTGTTGCATTTTTGTTTTAACACACTGGTTATTGTAGGCTACTTTGTTTTACTTTATCTCTTTTATGTTTGTACAAACCCGATTCCAAAAAAGTTGGGACACTGTACAAATTGTGAATAAAAACAGAATGCAATGATGTGGAAGTTTCAAATTTCAATATTTTATTCAGAATACAACATAGATGACATATCAAATGTTTAAACTGAGAAAATGTATAATTTTAAGGGAAAAATAAGTTGATTTTACATTTCATCGCATCAACACATCTCAAAAAAGTTGGGACAAGGCCATGTTTACCACTGTGTGGCATCTTTTTATAACAGTCTGCAAACGTCTGGGGACTGAGGAGACAAGTTGCTCAAGTTTAGGAATAGGAATGTTGTCCCATTCTTGTCTAATACAGGCTTCTAGTTGCTCAACTGTCTTAAGTCTTCTTTGTCGCATCTTCCTCTTTATGATGCGCCAAATGTTTTCTATGGGTGAAAGATCTGGACTGCAGGCTGGCCATTTCAGTACCCGGATCCTTCTTCTACGCAGCCATGATGTTGTAATTGATGCAGTATGTGGTCTGGCATTGTCATGTTGGAAAATGCAAGGTCTTCCCTGAAAGAGACGACGTCTGGATGGGAGCATATGTTGTTCTAGAACTTGGATATACCTTTCAGCATTGATGGTGCCTTTCCAGATGTGTAAGCTGCCCATGCCACACACACTCATGCAACCCCATACCATCAGAGATGCAGGCTTCTGAACTGAGCGCTGATAACAACTTGGGTTGTCCTTGTTCTCTTTAGTCTGGATGACATGGCGTCCCAGTTTTCCAAAAAGAACTTCAAATTTTGATTCGTCTGACCACAGAACAGTTTTCCACTTTGCCACAGTCCATTTTAAATGAGCCTTGGCCCAGAGAAAACGCCTGCGCTTCTGGATCATGTTTAGATATAGCTTCTTTTTTGACCTATAGAGTTTTAGCCGGCAACGGCGAATGGCACGGTGGATTGTGTTCACCGACAATGTTTTCTGGAAGTATTCCTGAGCCCATGTTGTGATTTCCATTACACTAGCATTCCTGTATGTGATGCAGTGCCATCCAGTATGGTTTTCCGGCCTTGACCCTTACGCACAGAGATTGTTCCAGATTCTCTGAATCTTTGGATGATATTATGCACTGTAAATGATGATATCTTCAAACTCTTTGCAATTTTTCTCTGAGAAACTCCTTTTTGATATTGCTCCACTATTTTTCGCCGCAGCATTGGGGGAATTGGTGATCCTCTTCCCATCTTGACTTCTGAGAGACACTGCCACTCTGAGAGGCTCTTTTTATACCCAATCATGTTGCCAATTGACCTAATAAGTTACAAATTGGTCCTTCAGCTGTTCCTTATATGTACATTTAACTTTTCCGGCCTCTTATTGCTACCTGTCCCAACTTTTTTGGAATGTGTAGCTCTCATGAAATCCAAAATGAGCCAGTATTTGGCATGACATTTCAAAATGTCTCACTTTCAACATTTGATATGTTATCTATATTCTATTGTGAATAAAATATAAGTTTATGAGATTTGTAAATTATTGCATTCCTTTTTTATTCACAATTTGTACAGTGTCCCAACTTTTTTGGAATCGGGTTTGTATTTTGTTCTCTTCTGTGAAATATTTTGACAATCAAAGAAGGATCTTTAATTTCTTTACAGTTTAATAATATTTAGCAATGCTAAACAAATGTATATTTGGCTAGAAATTAGGTGCTTGGATGATTTGTACATATAAATAACCTCTGTCCAACTATGGTTGGTCAAATCCCTCGATTTATCTAAAAACAGCTCATGGCTCTAAAGACTTCATATAAAAGGTCAATGTTATGTCATATTATGTCAGATTCATTAACTGAATTTAAAATCATTGCAATATCAGATGATATCATAACACACTAAATGCTCTGATAGAATCGCTGTTTGGACATTGATTGGGAGTTTTTTTTAAATTATCTAATATATATATATATATATATATATATATATATATATATAATTTTTTTTTTTAATCCAGTGTTTGTTTTCAGTTCTGATTTTAGTTAGATTTTCTTTTCATGAAAACTCACCTCATATTAGCAACACATTCAATGGCACTCTCCTCTAAAACAGTGAATATACAGTTATATGACAGTTATAGGTAATGACACTGTCTGCAGATGCATTAAACCCATAGAATATAATGTAGTGATGTTATGACAAATATGATAAATTCATTATAGTGTTATATTTGGTCTCCACATCTTAAGAAGGCTATTTAGGGAATAGTGCATCTGACCCTAGTTCTGTCTTAAATCAGAATATATATATATATATATATATATATATATATATATACCCAAGTACACAATACATGTATGGCCACATGAACTTTAAGAATCATATACTTTTCTGTTTGTTTGTTTAGATAAATTCCTCAGAGGGGTTTGACCAAACGATTAGACAAACAGGTTTTTTTTATATATATAAATCATCCAAGCACCCGATTCCTAGCCATTTCTAATATTCATTTGATATGACTAAATATTATTAAATTGTAAAAAAATTCCAAGATCACTTCCCTCTTCACGGAGGCCTAGTATTTTCATGGGGTCAGTCGTAGAAAAATCAAATTGGTTGATAACTTTTGACTTTAATCCAGGTGTGAAAAGAATTAATATCTAGCGCAAGAGCACGGAGAGATTTGCGAGTGCACAGGACAAAGTTTGAGAGCAGCGTATATCCGAGAGCGCGCGTCCGGTTTTGTGCAAGAGCAAAGGAAATCCGCGTGCGAGCGGGGAGATTCGCGCTTGCGCATTATATTAATCTTCTTTTGTGCTACAAAAATGCACTCTCGACATTTGGCAGTAAAATAACGCCATAAAAAAGTGGGTGGGGAGCAGCAGCTCATTTGCATTTAATGAGACATGCACGAAAACAGCGTATTTCCGCATCCGCTCAGGCATTTTCAGAATAATATAGTAAATGATCTGTTGGGATATTTTGAGCTGGAACTTCACAGACACATTCTGGGGACACCTGAGACTTCTATTACATATTGTAAAAAGGGGCATAATAGGTGCCATTTAATGTTCTGCCTGGAAACAAAGATGTCGTGATGCCAAATCCCCTCATGGAAGAAGAAAGCCGTCATGTTTACAGCTGTGACAATAAGCACTAATCAGGATCAACTAAACACTAGATTTTAAAAGTATGTGAAATATGTAAGTTCGTTTATGTCATGTATCATGTAAGTCAGCATTATGACTTGTCTTTACTGGAATTAAAGATGTCCCCATACTTTTGCCCAGTGAATTGTATAATAAAAACATCACCAACACTAACAACGAAAAATCTGAATACAATGTTTTTTTTTATGTATGTGTGTGTGTTAGACATTCACTTGAGGTCTGGAGATATTCTTCAGGATCTCTATCTCCCAGTCTGAAATAATGTCATGATATCTGATGATTCGAGGCTCGTCCCACTCCACTTCCTCTTTCACTGGTGCATATATCAGTCTGGGGTTTCCTCCACCTGTGCTGTACCTACAAGACAGTACCCTCTGCCTCTTGGAGGTCTGATTTTATAAAATATATTCAACTTTCATTCAATACACAAAGAATTACATTGTCCGTTTAAAATTTCATGTCAAATAATGATTTGAATTTAAAACAGTGCACTTGCCCTCTCAACAACCTCTCCTCTGCACAGTGCCTCATAGTTACTTGACTCTGTGTTTAGTGTGTATATGTCAGCGTTTGAAGTTCTCTGTGAGTGAAGGAGTTTGTTCAGCTGAACTCTGACTTCATCATTAGTTGGATCTAATGCAAACGTTTAGGAATCACAGAGTTTTATATCTGGCCTAAAATATAAAAATATATAAAATATAAAAAGGTCACCATAGCCTCACCAATATTAAGAAGCTGTATGTTGAAGTAGATTGCCACAGGTAGGCTGCCGAAATGATAGGCTGAGAATATAAGAAAATTTAACAGCTCTTCCTCAGTAATGGCTGAGTATTCTGTTAATGTGTCCAAACTGTACAGAAACCAGAGAAAGGCATGCTGGAATTTGTCCTCGTTATAAGCAACCAGCCCAACATGGTAAGCTTCATCTGCAGTTAATGACATTTCTGTGAAATCAAAACAGATCAAAGCTGATTTCTGAAAAGGAAAAAAAAAAGTGAAACACTCTCAGTGAAACTGCATTGGTGCAAAACTGTGGACAGTTCACCTTTCATGATGTCTTCTGGGTAGAGTTTGTAGATCTCTTGCAGACTGATCAGTCCTAAAGCTGCACCATTCAAGTCCTCCATCTGTGGGATCTCAAAGAACTCCAAATCATTCTGATACTCGTTACATTGATAAAAACTCTGTTGAATGTGTTTTACAATATTCATTAATTCATCTCTCAGCTGTCTGAGGAATTTGTAAGCTGCCACAGGGTCTCTCATGATTTCCTCATGGTCCACAGGGTCAGCGTATGAAAGCAGAAGATTCATATAAACACTGGATTGAAGAGAGGGATTCATCAGAAGTTGTATTGTTTAAAAAAAAAATAATAATAATTACATAATCCTAGATCTAAGCGTTTCACCTCTTCATTGTCTCTATATTCTTTTCCTCAGCATCAATGTATTGACTAAAGCTCATCAGAAGGTCTTTCTTCTTCTCAACAAGCTGTGTAATTTGATCTACAGTATAAAGCATCTGCACTTAAATGTCAAAAAGCATTTGATATATGTATTTTTCTTTTCACTAGAGGTATTATGAAAAAGGTTTATTAAGTAAGAAATCAAAGTGAGAGTCAATAATGGAATTTAAAAAAGTTAAAATCTACACAAGCAACTATAATGTTTTGTATAAGTGCATCAAATACAGCAAAACTGTGTTACAATTTGCTTAATTATTTTGGTGAAAAGTCTCACAAATTAATACATACAATGAACTTGTCATGGCAACAGTTTAAAAACATTAGAGGACAAAATACTATAACACTAAATTAATAACAATTAAAAAACAAATAAAATATGAATCGATATTGAATTGAAATACTGTATAAATAATAACCTGTTGATGAGAAGAATTCATGACCAGCAGTACAGACAGTCCAAAAACACACCACAAATGTCAATTCCCTTGCAACCATTATCAAACCTTCAGTATCTCAAAACACAACTTCTGTATGTATACCTTGAAGTGAAATTGAGCTTAAATACAGACCATTTATAAACATCTTTTCAGAGACACACCTGTATCTGCCTACTTTATAGTTTCTCGGTACTCCTACTATCTGATTAAAAACAAAAGCAAAACTTTAAATGAGTGAGCTCTCACGTGTCAGCAGGCTGGTTGTGGGAACAAGGAAGCATAGAAGCAGGATCTAATCGCAGCAGTGATTTTTACTATCCAATTTAAAAACACCCAGGAGCAGAACAAAGTCTCCGCAATCTAAAAACAACCACAGCGAATCAACATAGCACAGACAAGAACAAACTACAACTGAAAACTGAGGCCTATAAAAACGCATTTGCTAGTCAGTTAACAATTGAGTAACTATGTAAACAAATAGGCACATAATAGTAACTAAGACAACCAAAGAAACTAACCGAGGACGAAACACAGGGACCAAAGTAAGCAGAAATACATACTCAACATAAAGGTCCTCAAAACAGAACATAAATGTGACATCATGACAGTCATGACATATCACAATAATTTTGTTTCTTCTATAATTAGTTACTTATTATCAATTAGTTATCTTATTATAATTGCTTATTATCAAGACCTGTTCTAATGTTGCCTAACAACATGTTAAATTTTACTGGCATAGTGTCCTTTTTGTTGCATTGTTGCAGGATGCTGTGTCAACAATCACGCCTCCATAACATGTAAGTCTGATTTATGACTAAAGCAAAACTAAAAGTAAAATAAATGATTACACCATTATATTTTCTGTGTGTTACTGAGCCCAAGGTCAATAATGATAACATACAGTCATTGTTAGTATTAAATGTGATTATACACAGTTTATAAAAGTTTGTTCTAAAAAATCTTAGTTATCATATAATAACTGAAGTAGGTCAGAATTATTAGTAAACACATACATAATGTGTGGGTTTATGATGTCATATATTTATGTCATGTGCATGCATGAAGAATCTGAAGTATGTTGACAGCCTTGTTTTTCAGGGTGAGTCACACAAACACACACACACACACGCATTTCATTTACAGGAATAACTCCTTAATGGCTGCTGATGAATCCACTCAATGTTATTATCCATTGAAATCTTGCTGAAACTTTTTATATTTTAATCTATTGAATTGCATATTACAATTAGAATTAACATTACCTAGACAGTAAAAAATGTTACTATGACCCTATCTGAAAACTAGTAGGCTATGACACATAATAAATATAACAGATAAATACTTCTGTAGTACAGATACACTTCATATGAATTCTCCATGGTCTCGGTGTCTTTCACTCCCAGTGTGACAAAGAACAGGGTCTCCTGAACTCCTGTCCAAACTCATGGATCCATTTATTTGCCACTGAAAAGACAACAGAAAAATATAGCTCAATGTCATATGAAACTGAAATAAAATTTTGCCATTTTAACATAGATCTATTTTTATGTACATTAAAGAAGATACACAATTAAAAATTAATCAAAGTTCTTTAAAAACCTACCCCATTTGTTACCCCTTAACACAGGGCATCCAGCATGCTCTGTATACCAATCCATATTTCCATTCTTGTGGAGGTTGTACCAAAACATGGCTGAACCCTTAAACAACAGAGAATTGATGCATGAATTTTTCTTAAATGATTCTAATATACCTTATAGCTATATAAGTGATTTGAGGGCTTACCTTTTTTGGCTTCAATGCAACTCCAACTTCAGGAAACACAGTGGCGCCCCCTATCTCCACATCACTCATCTACAGGCACAGGACATGATTAATAGCTCCAAGTAAAACAATAAACTTATGATATAAGCCTATAATATTTATAAAGCCATTTGGGCTAATGACCAGGCAACACTTACATAAATTAAGAATGTAGCAATCCTTTCATTCTCTTCATCCTGTGAGATTAAACATTAAGTTATCTTGCAATGATTAAATCTTGCAACTATTTTATTTAATTATTAAATAAAATTATATTTTAGTTGTGATGTGAAACACGTGTTTTCAAAAAAAAAAAGAGGAAATTGTAATTGTAAAATCTCTTCAAGAAGGGCTAACCTCAAACTCATAATTTTGTGCACTTTTTGTGCACAGTAACTTTTTTGTTTGTGCACTTTTGAATTTGGTTGTCACTATATACGAAAAGTTTTAGTAAAATATTTTCTAAATGGATTTTGGACGTTTAACTCATTTGAAATTGGCATGTGGATTGCCTTTTTGTTTTCATAAATCCAACACCATAAAGACATTCCTAAGGGAACCCATGGCGAATTCTGCGTTGGCCATGGCCTATACAAATTTATGTCATGACTGTATATTATCATTGTGATCTTACCCATGCATCATAATGTGGTTCATATCTGCCACCAACCCCGTAATTCTGAACCTGGAAAATGATTGCAACACTCATATTTCACAGGGAGCAGATCATGTAAGAGCGAATGTAAAATGAATATAATCAGATGAATATGAAATGATTCTAAAAAAACAACAATAATAATAATAATATCAGCCCTCAAGACTCATGTGAAAGCTTTGGCAAAAGTTACAGAAGATCAGACCAGTCTGAAGTATTTAGTTTGGCAGTAAAGACAAGATATGCTGCCTGTATAAACAGGTGATTTCTTTCTTACAGTGACCTTGTAGATCTTCAGCTGATTCCTTGGAGAGTCCTGTGATGTCTGCAATCCTCTGAATGGCACGAGCAACCACAGGAATTTGTAAGCTGCCACAGGGTCTCTCATGATTTCCTCATGGTCCACAGGGTCAGCGTATGAAAGCAGAAGATTCATATAAACACTGGATTGAAGAGAGGGATTCATCAGAAGTTGTATTGTTTAAAAAAAAAATAATAATAATTACATAATCCTAGATCTAAGCGTTTCACCTCTTCATTGTCTCTATATTCTTTTCCTCAGCATCAATGTATTGACTAAAGCTCATCAGAAGGTCTTTCTTCTTCTCAACAAGCTGTGTAATTTGATCTACAGTATAAAGCATCTGCACTTAAATGTCAAAAAGCATTTGATATATGTATTTTTCTTTTCACTAGAGGTATTATGAAAAAGGTTTATTAAGTAAGAAATCAAAGTGAGAGTCAATAATGGAATTTAAAAAAGTTAAAATCTACACAAGCAACTATAATGTTTTGTATAAGTGCATCAAATACAGCAAAACTGTGTTACAATTTGCTTAATTATTTTGGTGAAAAGTCTCACAAATTAATACATACAATGAACTTGTCATGGCAACAGTTTAAAAACATTAGAGGACAAAATACTATAACACTAAATTAATAACAATTAAAAAACAAATAAAATATGAATCGATATTGAATTGAAATACTGTATAAATAATAACCTGTTGATGAGAAGAATTCATGACCAGCAGTACAGACAGTCCAAAAACACACCACAAATGTCAATTCCCTTGCAACCATTATCAAACCTTCAGTATCTCAAAACACAACTTCTGTATGTATACCTTGAAGTGAAATTGAGCTTAAATACAGACCATTTATAAACATCTTTTCAGAGACACACCTGTATCTGCCTACTTTATAGTTTCTCGGTACTCCTACTATCTGATTAAAAACAAAAGCAAAACTTTAAATGAGTGAGCTCTCACGTGTCAGCAGGCTGGTTGTGGGAACAAGGAAGCATAGAAGCAGGATCTAATCGCAGCAGTGATTTTTACTATCCAATTTAAAAACACCCAGGAGCAGAACAAAGTCTCCGCAATCTAAAAACAACCACAGCGAATCAACATAGCACAGACAAGAACAAACTACAACTGAAAACTGAGGCCTATAAAAACGCATTTGCTAGTCAGTTAACAATTGAGTAACTATGTAAACAAATAGGCACATAATAGTAACTAAGACAACCAAAGAAACTAACCGAGGACGAAACACAGGGACCAAAGTAAGCAGAAATACATACTCAACATAAAGGTCCTCAAAACAGAACATAAATGTGACATCATGACAGTCATGACATATCACAATAATTTTGTTTCTTCTATAATTAGTTACTTATTATCAATTAGTTATCTTATTATAATTGCTTATTATCAAGACCTGTTCTAATGTTGCCTAACAACATGTTAAATTTTACTGGCATAGTGTCCTTTTTGTTGCATTGTTGCAGGATGCTGTGTCAACAATCACGCCTCCATAACATGTAAGTCTGATTTATGACTAAAGCAAAACTAAAAGTAAAATAAATGATTACACCATTATATTTTCTGTGTGTTACTGAGCCCAAGGTCAATAATGATAACATACAGTCATTGTTAGTATTAAATGTGATTATACACAGTTTATAAAAGTTTGTTCTAAAAAATCTTAGTTATCATATAATAACTGAAGTAGGTCAGAATTATTAGTAAACACATACATAATGTGTGGGTTTATGATGTCATATATTTATGTCATGTGCATGCATGAAGAATCTGAAGTATGTTGACAGCCTTGTTTTTCAGGGTGAGTCACACAAACACACACACACACACGCATTTCATTTACAGGAATAACTCCTTAATGGCTGCTGATGAATCCACTCAATGTTATTATCCATTGAAATCTTGCTGAAACTTTTTATATTTTAATCTATTGAATTGCATATTACAATTAGAATTAACATTACCTAGACAGTAAAAAATGTTACTATGACCCTATCTGAAAACTAGTAGGCTATGACACATAATAAATATAACAGATAAATACTTCTGTAGTACAGATACACTTCATATGAATTCTCCATGGTCTCGGTGTCTTTCACTCCCAGTGTGACAAAGAACAGGGTCTCCTGAACTCCTGTCCAAACTCATGGATCCATTTATTTGCCACTGAAAAGACAACAGAAAAATATAGCTCAATGTCATATGAAACTGAAATAAAATTTTGCCATTTTAACATAGATCTATTTTTATGTACATTAAAGAAGATACACAATTAAAAATTAATCAAAGTTCTTTAAAAACCTACCCCATTTGTTACCCCTTAACACAGGGCATCCAGCATGCTCTGTATACCAATCCATATTTCCATTCTTGTGGAGGTTGTACCAAAACATGGCTGAACCCTTAAACAACAGAGAATTGATGCATGAATTTTTCTTAAATGATTCTAATATACCTTATAGCTATATAAGTGATTTGAGGGCTTACCTTTTTTGGCTTCAATGCAACTCCAACTTCAGGAAACACAGTGGCGCCCCCTATCTCCACATCACTCATCTACAGGCACAGGACATGATTAATAGCTCCAAGTAAAACAATAAACTTATGATATAAGCCTATAATATTTATAAAGCCATTTGGGCTAATGACCAGGCAACACTTACATAAATTAAGAATGTAGCAATCCTTTCATTCTCTTCATCCTGTGAGATTAAACATTAAGTTATCTTGCAATGATTAAATCTTGCAACTATTTTATTTAATTATTAAATAAAATTATATTTTAGTTGTGATGTGAAACACGTGTTTTCAAAAAAAAAAAGAGGAAATTGTAATTGTAAAATCTCTTCAAGAAGGGCTAACCTCAAACTCATAATTTTGTGCACTTTTTGTGCACAGTAACTTTTTTGTTTGTGCACTTTTGAATTTGGTTGTCACTATATACGAAAAGTTTTAGTAAAATATTTTCTAAATGGATTTTGGACGTTTAACTCATTTGAAATTGGCATGTGGATTGCCTTTTTGTTTTCATAAATCCAACACCATAAAGACATTCCTAAGGGAACCCATGGCGAATTCTGCGTTGGCCATGGCCTATACAAATTTATGTCATGACTGTATATTATCATTGTGATCTTACCCATGCATCATAATGTGGTTCATATCTGCCACCAACCCCGTAATTCTGAACCTGGAAAATGATTGCAACACTCATATTTCACAGGGAGCAGATCATGTAAGAGCGAATGTAAAATGAATATAATCAGATGAATATGAAATGATTCTAAAAAAACAACAATAATAATAATAATATCAGCCCTCAAGACTCATGTGAAAGCTTTGGCAAAAGTTACAGAAGATCAGACCAGTCTGAAGTATTTAGTTTGGCAGTAAAGACAAGATATGCTGCCTGTATAAACAGGTGATTTCTTTCTTACAGTGACCTTGTAGATCTTCAGCTGATTCCTTGGAGAGTCCTGTGATGTCTGCAATCCTCTGAATGGCACGAGCAACCACAGTGTTATCATCCTCTAGAAAAACACTGAAAACAAGGAAATTATGTGTTCAGTAACATTTTACAATATAATTCAATATTTGTTATTGAATTGAACCGTAGTGTAAAGTGTTTTCATTTCTCTTCCCATAATAAGTGATGAAATAATATAAGTACTATAATAACAGTAGTGTAATGTAAATTTTCATTCTGGGTGAAAAATTTGATTATCACCATTGAGAAGTACGCATCTTCGATACTCCCTCATCAGTCTCAGACCTAGAAAGCTACAATATAGGCCACAAAAGGTAAACGGAAAATTAAATATAAATATACACACTAGAAGATCAAAAGTATATGGGCAACCAATCTTCATATGCCAAGTCTGGCCTGAAAGCACACCAATTAATTTTTCTCCAATTCATTTCACGATTTTCAATGATGTTCAAGTCTGGGTTCTTACAAGAAACACTTTGAGACATTGTAATGTTGGAGCAAAAAAAAAAGAAGAAAAAACCACAGTTCTCTAGAATACCATTCTGTTTCATTACATCAAGATTTGTCTTCACTAAAATTAAGAGGCTAAGACAACTTTTAAAAGGAATTTTTGCCCATTGAATAGCACAATGAAACATCATCAAAAGTACAAGATATTAGATTCTAATAATACTGACAACTAAATATATTATTGATTTGTGTGTGTGTGTGTGTGTGTGTGTGTGTGTTAGACATTCACTTGAGGTCTGGAGATATTCTTCAGGATGTCTATCTCTCGGTCTGATATAATGTCATGATATCTGATGATTCGAGGCTCGTCCCACTCCACTTCCTCTTTCACTGGTGGGTACATCAGTCTGGGGTTTCCTCCACCTGTGCTGTACTTACAGGACAGCACCCTCTGCCTCTTGGAGGTCTGATTTTATAATACAGAAGGCTTCACATTGACTATTTGTAATTTCATGTCAAATAATGATTTAAATTTGAAACGTTACACTTGCCATCTCATCAACCTCTCCTCTGCACAGTGTCTCATATTTACTTGACACTTTGTTTAGTGTGAATATGTCAGGGTTTGAAGTTCTCAGGAAGTGAAGGAGTCTGTTCAGCTGAGCTCTAACTTCATCTTTACGTGGATCTGAGGCAAACATGTTTATGAATGTTATGAAATATTTGTAATAAACTTCAGGACACCATGAGCTCACCCAGATTCAGAAGATGTTGGTTGTAGTAGTTTTGAGGTAGGCTGCCAAACCAATAGGCTGAGGAATTGAGGTAATAGAGCAACTCCTTCTCTGTAGTCATTGAGCTTTTGTTAATTTGTTAAAACTGTACAGAAACCAGAGAAAAGCATGCTGGAATTTGCGCTCTTCATAAGCAACCCACCCCACATGGTAGGCTTCATCCGCATTTAGAGACGTTTCAATGAAATCAAAACAGTTTGCTGATTTTTGAAAGGCTTAAAAAGTGAAACTCTCTCAGTGAACCTCCAAAACTGTGGACAGTTTACTGTTTGAGATGTTGTGTGGGTAAAGTTTGTAGATCTCTTGCAATCTAATTAATCCTGAAGCAGCACCATACAAGTCCTCCATTTGTGGGATCTCTAGGAAGTCATCCTGATACGTGTTACACTGATAACTCAACTGAAAGTGTTCTATAATAATAATCAATTCACTTCTCAATCTTCTGAGGAGTTTGTAAGCTGCCACGGGGTCTCTCTCGGCTTTCTCAGGGTCCTCGGATTCAGAGTATGAAAACAGAAGATTCTGAAGAGCACTGAATTGAAGACAGGGGTTCATCATAGGTTGTAGTGTTAAAAAATGTTAATAACATAATTCTTATGAAAACACATATAAGACAGTAAACATCCAGTTTTGTAAATTTAATGCTTTTTCATAAAAAACAAACAAACAAACAAAAAACATTAATCTTGCTTTCACCTGTTCATCTCCACATCCTTTTCTTCAGCATCAATGCACTGACTCAAGCTCATCAAAAGGTTTTTCTTCATCTCAAATAGCTGTGCAATTTGATCTATAAAACAATCTACATTTAGGCTAATTGTCAAATTGCATTTGATTTATGCCTTAATATATTTAAAGTATATCATTATTATTATTATTTTACATCATAGAGGTAATAATGAAAAATGTTTATTAAATAAGAAACCAAAGAAAGAGTAAATAGAGAGTATTGCCAAATGGAATTAACTACAATATCTGATCTAACTAGGCTATTTTATATTTTATATATGAGTGATTCGGTTTTGAAATTCTGTTACAAACTGTGCTATACTATTGTTTTTTTTTTGTTTTTTTTTTTTATTTTTTTTTACTTATTTTGCTCCTGGCTGACAAAAGACAATTTGACAAAAGACGATGATGTCTATACAGTGGATGTGACGCGGCGCAACACGACACGACAAATCCCCGAAAGTAAACTGATGTCTGGTTTTACTTATTAGGCTGCTAAAAATGTTTTGCATCGGTTGTGACGCAGAGAGTAGGAGCTTCTAGCTTGTGACGCGAGCGAAAACGTGGTTGTGTCTATAGCGTTCCGATGGGCTCTTTAATTTGACGTTGTAACATGCACTCGTCTCACTGAACGTCTCACTGACATCTTAATTTTATTTATTTATTTATTTTATTTATTTATTTAATTTTTATTTTTGCTATTTAATCCATTCAATTTAAGACGAAGACGAGGCGTAGACTGGCGTAAATCACGTGTGGCAGTGAAGTGTCCAGCCAGACGTCGTTAGGGGTGTGCGATATTGAAAAAAAATTATATCTCGATATTTTTTGGGATTTTTTCGATAACGATAATTAGACGATATTTTGCCGAGTGTGTTATTGTGCTGATATTTGACTACCGTGGACAGCTGCAGTTTTTGATATTCTTCATATTATGTGTGGTCAGTTCACATCAGTGATAGAAATTATACTTTTTTATATTAGTTTAAATTGATTTATGCCTTTTATGGGCAATTTTACCTTTAATAAAGCCATTTTTTCTAAAAGTGTGCATTTTTTGAGTCAAATTGTTACATTTAATCAGTCAATTAGAAAAATAAGACATTTAGGCTGTTACCAAACAAATGAAACCAGTATCAACAAAATTAATCTTTGCAGAAGTTGCATCTGAAGTGGCATTTAGATGTATATACACACTGTTTAATGCAGCTCAGAGGGACATGGAGTGCTTTAACATGTAGTTACAAATGCATAATGTTTTGATATTTTAAACATAAAATATTGAATACTGATATTTGAAATTATTTTAAAAATGAAAAGATACTTTAAATGTGAAATTAAAATCGCCAGTAGGTGGCAGCAAGTCACTGTTAACAAGTGAGTCATTGCGACTGAACCGAATAAACGGTTGATTCATTCAGGAACGAAACGCTGTGTTTGGAATTATTTTTGTTGGTGAAATGGAGCAAAAACAGGCAGTATGGTGTCTAAAACGTAAGTCCCTTAATATTAACTTATTGGTTTTTGAACTGTTGAATAAAATCAATATCACATTTGTAATCATGCTTATTTTTGAAGAAAAAACAGCACTCTTCGTGATTTGAACTACATGAAATGATATATATATATACATTTTCTGCCCCCATATCTTGAATTTTGTGATCATTTTAATGCATTTTAATAGACTGAATCATGCAGTGAAAAAACACACTCTAAATGCACACGTGCACTGTTTAACCCACTAGACATCATCACGTAATGTATGCGTGCACTCCGTAGGTGTTTTGTTTGGTTTTTGCAAAATATTCGATAATGTCAAATTGCACATCATTAAAACAACGATTTTTTTTTTTTAACTCTACATCTACAAAATGATGAATAAAGAATGTGCATTGTTGTGTTTTTGCCTTTTTCGGTTTTTATTCAATTTACGAAGGTGATGTAAACTGAATCATTATATATTCTATGATAATTATATTATAATATAATATTTTGTATATGTAACATATAACTTTATTGTACATTACAAAAAAACAAAACAAACAAACAAAAAAAAAAACAACAAACAAAAAAAACATTTAATTCATTTCAACAAATTTATCGACAGGCAGACGCTGCAAATGTATATCTTTGCTACATCCATTGCATTCGACACGTTTTCTCTGACACGCCCCCCAACTCGGAAACTCGTAATAACAACGTTGTGGTGACGTTCATGTGCGTTCAACTCGTAAATACTATACCCGACATGACTTGAACGCACCATTCAACCCTGTTTCTGGGGGCACTGTTCTGCAAAGTTTATTTCCAACCTGCTTCAGCACACCTGCCTGTGTTTTCAAGCAATCTTGAGGAGCTTGATTAGCTGCTCCGAGTGTGTTTGATTAGGGTTGTAACTAAAGTCTGCTGGACAGTGGGTCCCCAGGAACAGGGTTGAAGGCCTATAGAATAATTTTAAAAAAGATAAGTTGAAAGGTTCGAATTTGAATTAATAAAATGTTGATATATCTAATCACAGATCTGGATATGTTAACATTATATCTAGTCCGATTTCTGTGTGCAGCATAAATAAATTTGCTACAGTATGAATTTCGTGACTTAAGTTATTATAAAATTATTACAAATTTTACACTTCCTGTTATTTCATGTGCCTTTTATTCCAATACAGACATTCTTTTATGCTTCTTTGAAAATCTGCCAAGGAGAGTAAATGATAAAAGACATCCAGAAGTGAAATGAAATGAACACTGCTGAACCTGAGAGCTGTTTACACAAGTGTTTGAAAGATTAAGAAGAACCAGTCTGAACTGCATCTCAACACAGATTCTCAGCACATCTTGAGTTTTTAAATAGTGATTGTTCTTTGCTAGTCCATAAGTGGAGTACATACATTTCAAACCATTACTGTAAAATGAAGGTTAAATGAACCTGCATATCTGCAACAGTTATTCAGTGCAATTCAGTATATATAGCCCTGAAAACCTGCCTAAAGGTCATAAAAATATTAAGCCACAGGAAGAGAGCAACTGACAAATGACTCTATAAATATGGTTCCTTAATTTATTTATTCATAGTTACAATCTTGCAAAATCATTCTTGGTTTATTGTGTGTGTTGCTGTGAGAGTTACACCTCACTGAGGTTTGTTGACGGTCTTGTTCTCTGCATTTGAGGTTTACACACACACACACACACACACACACACACACACACACACACACAAATCAGCTTCAGACTTCATATGCAAACACTACTGACTGCCAGCCCAAAACATTACAAAACTACACATACTGTACCACAAAACTTGTAAAACATGTAAATCATCATTCCAACACAGACTGAAGAGGCAACGTAAAATTCAGCTTTAAATAGAACTGCACAGAACACAGTAGCGTCTCATTTACAGGAATAACTCGTTACTGTCACGGTACGGGTAAGAGGCACCGTGGAAAAACAGGGTCTGGGTCCAAATGCAGGTAAAACTTCCCTTTTAATAAACAAAAAGGCCAACAAGGCAAAAACAAAACAGGTTACGGTACACAACAAATGGCATCACAGTGCTTGTTCACAGAGCATAGACGGATACGATGCTACAATCACAAATAACAATTAAACAAACCAGGCAGAGTGGAGATTGACAGGAGAATATATAGTCTGTGATAATGAAGAACAGCTGAGGTTGTAATGAGTGACAGGTGTGTGGAGTTTGGGGAATTGAGTCCGGGAGATAGTGACCTCTGGTGGTGAGAGGACGAAATGCAGGACCCGGACTCATGACAGAACCCCTCCTCTAAGGAACGGCTTCCAGACGTTCCCAAGTGCCCAACCAGGGGGACGGCAGAGCGGGGGCGGAGTAGGGGGAGGGGGAGAGGCGGGATGGGGGGGCCAGGTCCGTGCGCTGGAGGTGGATCTGGGGACTGAGGCAGCGCCGGCGGGATGAACCAGGGCAGAACCAGCGGCCACCACAGTGGTGTGTGTGGAGCTGCCACCATGCAACGTGCAATGGCAGGCCCCGCCGCTTCGGGAGCCTTGTGAGCGGACACTGCCGCCTTGGGGACACTGTGAGTGGACGCCGCCGCCTTGAGGGAACTGTGAGCGGACGCCGCCGCCTCGGGAAGAACGTGAGCGGACGCCGCCGCTGCCTCACGGGAACTGTGAGCGGGCGCCGCCGCCTCAGGAGGATCGTGAGCGGACGCCGCCGCTGCCTCGCGGGAACTGTGAGCGGGCGCCGCCGCCTCGGGGGAACTCTGAGCGGACGCTGCCGCCTCGGGGGGATTGTGAGCGGGTACCACCACCTTGGGAGCCCTGTGAGCGGACACCGTCGCCTCGAGAGGAACGTGAGCAGACACCGCCGCTTCTGGGAATTCGTGAGAAGGCCCCGCCGCCTCGGGAGGATCGTGAGCGGGTGCCGCCACCTCGGGAGGATCGTGAGCGGACGCCGCCGCTGCCTCGCGGGAACTGTGAGTGGGTGCCACCACCTCGGGAGGATCGTGAGCGGACGTCGCCGCTGCCTCGCGGGAACTGTGAGCGGACGCCGCCGCTGCCTCGCGGGAACTGTGAGCGGGCGCCGCCGCCTCGGGGGAACTCTTAGCGGACGCTGCCGCCTCGGGGGGATTGTGAGCGGGTACCACCACCTTGGGAGCCCTGTGAGCGGACACCGTCGCCTCGAGAGGAACGTGAGCGGGCACCGCCGCCTCGGGAGCTTTGTGTGCGGACACCGCCGCTTCGGGAAATTCGTGAGCGGCCCCCGCCGCCTCGGGAGGAACGTGAGCGGGCACCGCCGCCTCGGGAGGAACGTGAGCGGGCACCGCCGCCTCGGGAGGAACGTGAGCGGGCACCGCCGCCTCGGGAGGAACGTGAGCGGGCACCGCCGCCTCGGGAGGAACGTGAGCGGGCACCGCCGCTTCGGGAAATCCGTGAGCGGCCCCCGCCGCCTCGGGAGGAACGTGAGCAGGCACCGGCACCTCGGGAGGAACGTGAGCGGGCACCGCCGCCTCGGGAGGAACGTGAGCGGGCACCGCCGCCTCGGGAGGAACGTGAGCGGGCACCGCCGCCTCGGGAGGAACGTGAGCAGGCACCGCCGCCTCGGGAGCTTTGTGTGCGGACACCGCCGCTTCGGGAAATCCGTGAGCGGCCCCCGCCGCCTCGGGAGGAACGTGAGCGGGCAACGCCGCCTCGGGAGGAACGTGAGCGGGCACCGCCGTCTCGGGAGGAACGTGAGCGGGCACCGCCGCCTCGGGAGCTTTGTGTGCAGACACCGCCGCTTCGGGGAATTCGTGAGTGGGCCCTGCCGCCTCGGGAGTAACGTGAGCGGACACCGCCGCTTCGGGGAATTCGTGAGCGGCCCCCGCCGCCTCGGGAGGAAAGTGAGTGGGCCCCACCGCCTCGGGTGGATCGGAAGCGGTGTGAGCGGGCGCCGCCGCTTGGGGAGCTTTGTGAGCCGTTGCCGCCGCCTCGGGGGGAACGCGAGCCGACAACGCTGCTCGCACTGACCTCAGCGGAGGATGCTGCACACTGTGTATCAGCCCGGGACGCTCCAGGAACGGGCGTGAGTTACTGGTTGCAGCAGATGAGGCCTCTGACGCCCATTGGATTACCGTTTCGGGAGAACTGTGAGCGGGCTCCGCAACTAACTCCACTCTGAAGGCTGAGCCGCTCAAATGCAGAGCCAGGTTAATGTAGTCCTCCAGCGACTCCTCGGGGACCCAGTAAGGCATCTGGGATTTGAAGGGCTCAGCCAGGCCTCCCCAGAAGACGACCATGAGGCAGGTCTTCTCCATCGCCGACCGACAAGCCACTCCAAAGAAGTTCCTGGCGTACTCCTCAATGCTCTGGTCTCCCTGACGGATGTTGAAAAGGTTCCCTGCTGGACCCATGTTTGCTGGTTTGTTTTCTGTCACGGTACGGGTAAGAGGCACCGTGGAAAAACAGGGTCTGGGTCCAAATGCAGGTAAAACTTCCCTTTTAATAAACAAAAAGGCCAACAAGGCAAAAACAAAACAGGTTACGGTACACAACAAATGGCATCACAGTGCTTGTTCACAGAGCATAGACGGATACGATGCTACAATCACAAATAACAATTAAACAAACCAGGCAGAGTGGAGATTGACAGGAGAATATATAGTCTGTGATAATGAAGAACAGCTGAGGTTGTAATGAGTGACAGGTGTGTGGAGTTTGGGGAATTGAGTCCGGGAGATAGTGACCTCTGGTGGTGAGAGGACGAAATGCAGGACCCGGACTCATGACAGTTACTGGCTGCTACGATTGATCTACTCAGGTAATGTGATTATCCATTGATATCTTGCTGAAACTTTGATTTACTCTATTGAGCTTTTTTATTGTATGTTATAATAACTATTAGCATTACAGGCACTTAGACAGTAAATCACAGTTAAAGTTAATATAATATACAGCTATACTACAGATATACAAAACCTATGTGATACATAATGAACAGATACTTCTATAGTACAGATGCACGTCATATGATTTCTCCATGGTCTCAGTGTCTTTCACTCCCATATGACAAAGAACAGGGTCTTCTGAACTCCTGACCAAACTCATGGATCCATTTATTTGCCACTGAAAAGACACAGTATTTACATGAAATTTAGTCATTTTAACATAGATGTATTTATACATTATAGAATATACACAATGAAACAGTAATCCAAACCGGTAAGAATATCTTTAAAAACCTACCCCATTTGTTACCCCTTAACACAGGGCATCCAGCATGCTCTGTATTCAAATCCACATTTCCATTCTCGTGGAGGTTGTACCAAAACACGGCTGAACCCTTAAACAGTAGAAAATGGATGCATGAATTTTACTTAAATCATTACTTAATTATTATAATATACCATCTAGATTAGTGGTTTGAGGGTTTACCTGTTTTGGCTTCAATGTAACGCCAACTTTAGGGAACACAGTGGCGCCCCCTATCTCCACATCACTCATCTACAGTAAGAGCACATCATTTATTATTCATAAGGATTGTACAATACAGGTAATATGGCAAATGGCAAAGTAATTCATATTTACATTGGAATTTGCATGGCCAAACTTACATAAATTAAGAACGTAGCAATTCTTCCATTCTCATCATCCTGTGAGATCAAACATTAAGTTATCTTGCAATGATTTTATTAGTTAATACCTATATGTTATCAAGCTCTCAATAACACAGAATAAAGCTTTTCAGTTTGAAGACCTAAAAGTGAGCCTGGGTTAAAGGGTCATGACATGAGAAATCAAATTTGCCTTGATCTTTTGGCATAGCCTATAAGAGGCTTGACACTTGATTACGCTGAATGTGAGTGTTGCGTCACGTCAAAAGCAAATAGAAATTACAATCACTGCTGCTATCTTGTCTACACTGGATACAGTAAACAGATGTTTACACCAACAAAACTGTTTGCCAATCAAGTGAAATATGTGAAAGAAAAAACAAAAAAGATCTGGGGCAATGGGAAAGTCTCTTCATGTAATTACAGGCCTTATTTAACTCCTGAGGGAATCCATAGCAAATACTGTTTTGGCCAAATTGATGAAATGGCTTTATTTTAGAATAGTGATCTTACCCATTCATCATAATGTGGTTCATATTTGCCACCAATGCCATAATTCTGAACCTGGAAAATGATAAAGCAACAGGTAAAACAACACATAATATTTCAGAAGGAAAATACATGTTAATCCTGAAATGAAACTGAAGTTCGATAAATGAGGTGAATATAAAATTATTATACGAAAATACAATATCAACCCTCAAAGTGCTTAAACCAGTGTTGCCTGGAAGTCTATATTATATTATATTATATTATATAGTGTAAGAGAATGTGACCAAGCTAGCTGCAAACAGAGTTGACCTTAAAAAGAGAAGATGACGGTGCATGAACAGGTGATTTCTTATTTACTATGACCGTACATGTAGGTCTTCAGCTGATTCCATGGAGAGTCCTGTGATGTCTGCAATCCTCTGATTGACACGAGCAACCACAGTGTTATCATCCTCTAGAAAAACACTGAAAACAAGGAAATTATATTTCAGCAACTCTTCACAATAAGATTCAATTTGTTACATTATCAAATTGAACCACATTGTAAAGTGTTTCCATTTTTCTTCCAATAATAAGTGTGAAGAAATATAAGTTCTATAATTTAACAGAAATGTAATGCAAATGTTGGGAACATAATGGGTAAAAAACTGAGATTATCACCTTTGAGAAGTACGGATCTTTGATACCCCCGCTTTAGTCTCAGACCTAGAAAGCTACAGAAGGCCACAAAAAGTAAATGGAACATCAAATATAAATATATATACACACTTGGTCAAAAGTATATGGGCACCAAATCTCTATATATGCCAAGTCTGGTTTAAAGCACTCCAGTTAATCTTGACGATTTTCAATGATGTTCAAGTCTGGGTTTTTACAAGAAAATAATTTCTTTATAAAACCTCACTTTGGGAGATTGTCATGCAAGAGCAAAGAAAAAGTCTCTCATTAAACTGCCACAAAGTTGGAAAGACAATTCTCTAGAATATCATTATATTTCATTGCATCAAGATTCGTCTTCACTAGAATTAAGAGGCCAAGAAGACTTTTAAAAGAAATGTCCATACTTTTACCAATTAAACAGCACAATAAAACATCATTAAAAAGTATTAACATGATAATAGATTCTAATAATACTGACAATCAAATCTGATGTGTGTGTGTGTGTGTGTGTGTGTGTGTTAGACATTCACTTGAGGTCTGGAGATATTCTTCAGGATCTCTATCTCTCGGTCTGATATAATGTCATGATATCTGATGATTCGAGGCTCATCCCACTCCACTTCCTCTTTCACTGGTGCATATATCAGTCTGGGGTTTCCTCCACCTGTGCTGTACCTACAGGACAGCGCCCTCTGCCTCATGGAGGTCTGATTTTATAAAATATAATCAATTTCCAATTAACACACAAAGTTTCCCACTGACTATTTGTAATTTCGTTTCAAATTATTTAAATTTGAGACGTTGCACTTGCCCTCTCATCAATCTCTCCTCTGCACAGTGTCTCATATTTACTTGACTGTGTGTTCAGTGTGAATATGTCAGGGTTTGACGTTCTCTGGAAGCGAAGGTGTCTATACAGGTTCAGCAGAACTTTGACTTCATCGTTAGTTGGGTCTGAGGCAAAGACGTTTATGGCTTCAACAGACTAATTGCAAAGTTTTCTGACAACCTCATATATAAAAATATCAATAATAAACTTAATGTCACCATGAGCTCACCCAGATTTAAAAGCCGTTGGCCGAAGTAAATTGCCACAGGTAGGCTGCCGAAATGATAGGCTGAGTCACTAAGGTAACGGAGCAAATTTTCCTCAGTAATGATTGAGTATTCTGTTAATCTGTTCAGACTGTACAGAAACCAGAGAAAGGCATGCTGGAATTTGTTTTTGCTAAAAGCGATCAACCCAACAAAATAAGCTTCATTTGCATTTAAAGATGTGTCTGTGAAATGAGAAATGAAAGCATCAATCAGACTGGAACTTGTTTTGAAAGGAAAAAAAAAGTGAAACTCTTTCAATGAAACCACATTGGTGCAAACAGGTCACCTTTTGTGATGTTGTGCGGGTAGAGTTTGTAGAGCTCTTGCAGACTGATCAGTCCTAAAGCTGCACCCTCCAAATCCTCTACCTGTGGGATCTGTGCATATTCCAGCAGTATCTGATACACGTTGTCTGATTTTCAAATATGAGAACAGATCCATAAACAACTGCATTGAGAAAGTTTAATACATCTTGAAAGCATTTATCACTGTTTCACTCTTTCATCAATAGTTCTCCTCCACATTCCTATTAAAAATCTACAATGCATGTTTAGACATTTCACTTAAAAAACTTAAATAAGATCTCACCTTTATAAAGACTCTTCATGTGTTCTTCAATGCACAACCATTCATCGCTCAGTCGTATAAGGAGTTTTAAAGCTGCCACGGGGTCTTTTATTTCCTCAGGGTCCACAGGGTCTAAGTATGTGCCCAGTTGAAGAAGCAGAAGATCGCTGGATTGACGATAAAAGTTCATCAAATGTTGTTGTGTTAAATAAATGTATTTAAAAATATAATCTTGATCTAAAACCAGATATAAGTCACAATTAGATTCCTATACCAGATTGTTGCTGCTGAAAAGCTCTTAATAAAAATACTTTCATGGTTTATATAGGGAATTTTCACCTCTTCATTCTCTTTACAGTTTTTTCCTCAGCATCAATGTACAAACTGAAGGTCCCCAGAAGGAATTTCTCCTCCTCAAAAAGTTGTGAAATTTTATCTATAAAACAATTACATCTGCACTTAATTGTCAAAGAACTTTTTTAATTAATTTATTTTTCAACATAACTGGAGGTATAATGAAAAACGTTTATTTGTAAGAAACCAAAAAAAGACAGTTAATAATTGTTTAGTCATTAATGGAATCAATAATTTAAAAAGTGAAAATTGATTGTAAATCTGATTATAGTCAAAAGTGTCTAACAAATTAATAAAGAAAATCATTTCAAGGCAGCAGTATAAGCACATTACACTGTAAAAAAAAAATAGTTTCAAAAACTTGTTTCAACTTAAAATAATTTGTTACCTGGCTGACTTAAAATTTTTAGTTTAGTCAACTTGAAATTTTAAGTTACTTAATGTTAATTTAAGTGACAACTGGAATATTTTAGTTGACTAAACTAAAAATTTTAAGTCAGCCAGGTAACAAATTATTTTAAGTTGAAACAACTTTTATTTTATTTTTTTTATTATTATTATTATTTTTTTTTTACAGTGTAGAGAATTATAGATAAAACAGTAAATTAACAATTAATTGAATGAATTAATTGAAATTAATACACTCAAATTAATCAGTTGACATCATATCCAAAGATAAATAATAATGTACCTGTTGAAGTGAAGAATTCATCCCTAGTAGCACAGGCAATCAAAGAACAGGCCACAAGTACAGTCAGTTCCTTTACGGCCATTATCAGACCTTCAATACCTCAAAACAAAAACATATGTATCTAGAAGGGAACTAGCAGAGCTTAAATACAGAGTGTTTATGTGCATCCTTTTAAAGACACACCTGCATTACATCATCTGCCTGAATTTTCCAACTTCTCGGTACTGCACTCGAAGACTTATGAAACGAAAGTGAAAATTAACATTGTTGTCACGAGAGAACTCTCGTGACAACAATGATATGTAGTAATTGTGTACCTAATAACTGGACAAACATTGTTGTGTCTGTTCGATCATGAGACCCGTTTTAAAATAATTTAACACTGAATACACAATGGACACATAGAATTTTTAGTTACTCTATGTTTACTGTTTTAGTCACTGTTCAGTTTACTGTATTATTTCTATTAGTCATTTGTTTACAATCCTATGTGTGTTTGTCAGTGTTGGGCACATTACTTTAAAAAAGTAATTAACTATAGTTACTAGTTACTTCTCACAAATAGTAACTGAGTTAGTAACTGAGTTCCATCATTATAAAAGTAACTAATTACCAGGGAAAGTAACTATTGCGTTACTTTAAAAAAAAAAATGTTCAAATGTCAAATAACTTGGATGCCCCCAATATTAAATGTTAAATTAATGAAATGGACTCTAAATAGAATAAATTATTATTATAAAGCATTGTACATTAATCTACACTATTTATTCACTGACACTTAGCATCAGTCAGTCAAGCATTATAATATGATATTATGATAATTTAGCATTATATGATGATAGAACTTTAGTAATTAGAATAACCAAGTATGAATGCATATTTGTCATGTTGACTGAACTTGGGACTGGTGTTGGTGCTTAAGATATTTTTTGTCATTTAGTGTTTCTATAAAAAAAAGGGGGTGGGGGTGGGAATTTATAAGATAGCAAAACTACTACGAATTCTACTACTAATAACAATATAAAATTCACTAAGGATTAATGAGCTGCTGGGTTCATGAATATTAATCACGTAGTCTAAGTTCGCTCGAATTGATTTGCTAAAATCAAGACAGGGATGATAATAGCTGAGCGCCAGCCAATGAGATTGTCGTTTGCGCATTAGCTCCGCCCACTACCAGAGAAACCGGCAGTTCTTAAAAGCTGAAGAATTCCAAAGGAACTCCGTTATTTTGACAGGAAAATACAACAAAGAATATCGTTTACATGTAGCGCGTCAATTCTGCATGTTAAAGGCTCTCTTGCTCTGTATCTTTCTTTGCACGTGTAGTGCGCATTCACACTAGAGTTTACGGTACGTCAAATACAGCTACACTGCGCATCCTTTCAGATGAACTGAAAAATAAAATTATAATAAATTATAGTAACGCCGCATTTTACTGTCAGTAACGGTAACGGCGTTGTAACGGGGGAAACAGTAATTTATTTGATTACTCGTTACTGAAAAAAATAATGCCCTTAGTAACGCCGTTTATTTATAACGCCGTTATTCCCATCACTGGTGTTTGTTGTGCAATCATATTTTATTTGAGCTCTTATTTGAAATGAGCTACTTTCCGAAAAGTCTGTAGGAACTAGTCCACCCAGTTCTTTAATAGCACAACCTGCATTTCATTATAGGATGTCAGGTTGACATATCAACAGAGTATTTAGACACATTTTTTCAAATAGTGGTCTCACTTGTCTAGAAGTAGAATGTGCAACAGTTCAGACACAATTTTCCAAATTTCTATTGCCTTCATAGGCAGATAACACAATAAACAGAAGAATAATTCCTCTGTCATTCAACACATGGTTACAAGAATGCTGTGTTAGCAACCATGTCTGCATCACATGTGAGTGTGACTACTGCAGAAACTAAAAGTTAAGGTATCATTACATCAGCATATATGTGTTGTGTGTGGGTCATATCTCACACATGACAGCCTTATTGTTTCTCCATGCGGGGTTCACCTAAACATTCAGCTTAAGACAGAACAGGGAGGGAAACAGATCATATCTCATACCGCAATACCTGTACGTCATTCCTACTGGAACTCAACACAAACATTCATGAAAAATCATACTGATTCCTGTACTTCCTGATCTGGATTGGTGAAAAAAATTAAAGAATGTCAATATATTATGTTGAAATTGTGATATCACTCTCAAAAATTTCAGTGTATTTCATTCAGCTTTTAGACACTATTGAATTTGAACATTACAATATCAGCTCTGTTCAGATCTTCACAAAAACACCTTTTCTTATCAGAAATCTTGTATTTCCAGGCCATATGCATTTCAAAAATACACATGAATGGTGATTAGAATAGTCTTTAACAAAAATTGTTTTTAAAAATATTCAAACAAATGAAAAAAGAATTTCACACACACACACACACACACACACACACACACACACACACACACACACACAGTTGTTTCACTATCCTTGTGGGGATTTCCATAGGCATAATGGTTTTTCTACTGTACAGACCGTATATTCTATTGCCTTACACCAACCCTACACCTAAACTTAGCCCTCACAGGAGACTTTCTGCATTTTTACTTTCTCAAAAAAACTCATTCTGTATGATTTCTGCTTCTGTACCCCTGGGGACTTCAATTTAGGTCCCCACCGTGACACCAGTCCCCATGAGTCTGTATGTATTCAGGTTTAAGTCCCCACCAGAATATATAAACCAAACCCCACACACACACACACACACACGCGCACACACACACACACACACACACACACACACACACACACACACACACACACACACACACACACAGAGTTTACATGTTTTTTGGGGTCATTACATGGACGTAATGGATTTTATCCTTTATAAACTGCAGTTTCTATCCCATAACCCTACCCCTCACACAAAACTTTCTGCATTTTTTTTTCTGCATTTTTAAAAAAAAAAAAAAAAAAAAAAAAAAAAAAAAGAGAAGATAATTCTGTATGATTTATAAGTTGGTTTCCTCATGGGACCAAAATGTCCAAGGTGCAAATTTACTGTTAGACCTTGTGGGGACACTTGTAGTTGACAGGCTAACTACCAGGACCACACACACACACACACACACACACACACACACACACACGCATTGTTGATTAGGAGGTTAGCCTAGGCCCTAGGCTACTTACTTTTTGGGAGAAAACAAAAGAAGGAAAAGGCTGATAAACAATGACCTAGAAGGAAACTAAATCCTATATATTATTTTAGTGGCAGTATGAGCCTGTGAATACACTGAATTTGAGTAAAACAATTTGTAATTTTTCCTAACGACACTGTTGCATTCAATACCTCCAATCCAACAGGCGGCACTAACATGCTTTAGTACTAAATAAACCCCGCTGTTTCTGTTGTCTGCGGGAACGACGTCACTTTGGCGCCGAATCATACAGAGTTAAGCGCGCGGAAGAAAAACATCGATGCTTCAGAAATTTTAATAACACGCTAAAATATATATTAAAATATATACTCCGGATATATTTAGTATCAACAGTGGAAGACCTCAACGATGCAGCGAAGCATAGCGTGAGTGTGTCCTGCTCTTCTGTTTTTTATCCGTGATGTTGACCACAGAACATTAACTTACATTCAGCGTCTGATTCTGATACAAGACCGCGTTTAACCTACACCAACTAACTTACACTAACTGTGACAATAAGGTTTTTCCTTTAAACTGCATTTCTTTACATTTCTTTATGTCAGAAATTATAATACCGTCTTGATCTCGTTGTTTCCCGCCCACAGGTCATTCTTTCAACCAATGAAAAGTAAGGAGAAGAGTGATGGACAGGTCAAAGCAAAGACTGAGTAAGTGATATTTAGCTGATATTTGTTGAATTAAGCAATTTTTTTCTAATTGAACACAATGTTGTAGAAACCTCAACTGCTGTTGAATGGCTAAAAGTATGTGGACATTTCATTTAAAACTTGTATGGCCTCTTAATTCTAGTGAGGCCAAATCTTGATGCAATGAAATATAATGATATTGTCGAGAATTGTGTGTTTCCAACCTCAAACTCATTGTGTTGATTCTGTATGTATTCTCTTCGGTAACAGTGACAGCTGTGGAGTTGAAGGAATATTAAAACAAATAAGCAATGTTATAATGTTATATGATAATGTTTTTCTCTTCCTTCTGCTCAGAGCTGTAAAAAGTCCCCTCAAAATTCAGAATGGTGTGCAGGAAAGCGATTCACCAGTAAAAAGGGTTCATAAACGCAGTCGAGCAATCATAGACAGCGATGATGAAGATCAGCCGCTAGTAAAAGAGCAGGTGCCAAAACAGAGCGAAGTTGAACCAGTAAAGTCAGAGAAGGTAAGATTTATTGAGTTATCATGAGCTTCAACCATGACAGCTTGTCAGTATTGTTGTTAACAATGTTTCTGTGTCTTACTATGTTAAATACACAGAAATCTGATGTTACAAAGGCTGCTTCCACTCGGGCTTCTCCAAAAACTCCCATAACCCCGATGACTCCGGTCACCTCGAGTACCTCTGTCGCGGTGGTAACCCCTGCTTCCTCAGGTACTCCGGGATCTCCGGCAACTCCGACATCAACATCGCCGTCAGGCATTCCCAAACGCAAGACCGGTCTGTATCAGTCTCTTCTTCTCACTTTCCTCCTTATGCTACTGATCATTTATTATTTCTTTTATCATTAATACTCAAAAAAATGCATTTAGTAGATTGTGTACCACAGGATTTTCAGGAAAGTGTATGTATTAAATACAGTGGGCTATATGGGATTAAAATCCCTCTCCCATTCTCTAGCCCGCAAGCAGTTCCCCAAGAGGAAGCTGGAAAGCAGAAGTGATGGAGAGGAGGCAAAAGAGGAGGAGAAGGAGGTCGATGGAGGGCAGGAGAGTAAGAGAGCACGAGTTGAGGCCTCACCTGGACAGACAGGTGAGATGAGTTGATCTCTGCGCACAGGTGTCACCTCTCCATTATCTTGTGTGTGTTTCTCATTGTTTCTTCTCTTTCTCTCTTCAACTCAGACAACGAGATGATGGAGGTGGAAGACAAGAGTGCAGATGGGAAGACTGCAGTGGAGGAACAGAAAGAGAGGGATGAAGCAAAAACAACCGTAGTTGAGGACAATGCTAACAATAAGATGAAAGGAAAGGATAAAAATAAGGTAAAACAGGAGAAAAAGATACATGGAGAAAATGGGAAGAAAGAAAAAAAAGAAGACAAGAAAGAGAAGAAAGATAGCAGTCCTGAACGAGCGGTTAAAAAAGAAAAAAACACAGAAGAGGAAGGAGGATCGGCCAAAAAAAAACCCATCAGCAGCTTTTTTGGTAAACTTTTTGTCCTTTTCTTTCTCTTTGTTATCTTCTGTCATGACGTACCCCCAAACTTGCATGATTACTGAAACAGGTTTAATTTTTAGTTTAACTTTTTTTTTTTTTGTTTTTTTTTTACACTAATCTCTTGTAGCTCCCAGAAAGGCAGCTGTCAAACTGGAAAAAGAGGAGCGAAATGAGGGTGAAAAAAAGAAGGATGGAGAGATCTCTGACGCTGTTGAACAGAAAGAGAAGAAAAGGTTGAAGTTAAAAAATGTTAATCTGACTTGGAATATTTTACTTCAGAAATATAATTGTTTGTTTCGAAAGAGCAGTTTCTTTCTGTGTCTCCATTTGAATGAGCTTTATTGTTTTGACAGTGAAAAGGGGGTGGATTCTGCAGTCCAGAGCCAGTATGATCCCTCCAGAGCACATTACCATCCCGTTGACCACGCCTGCTGGAGGAAGGGCCAAAAGTAATGCCTGCATTTTATTAGTTATAAAATAGTGTGCTGCAGGAATGAGTCCAAAAACAAAAAAAACAGAGCGACAGTAGCATATTTGCTACTGTACTCACTAGTCTGGTAGTGTTTATTGTAGTGCTCTTTCAAACTATTCTAACTCAAACCCTCCAACTTGTAGACTTTAAATTAAACATTGAAAGATCTGTTGGAAGCTTAGGGAATATTACAAAGTAGTGTGAGCATGCTGTCATTGCTTTTGTATTTTTTTACTTGTTCTGATTGCATTTAGGCTTTAAATTAATTATTAGTTGTTCATTTGTGTAGATTGTATTTATGAAAAAATGTGTTAGCTATTTTCTTCAATAATGCAAAAGTTAATGGAAAAAGCCAATTGGGTTTTTTGTCAAGGGAACCAGGGTGATGCTAACTTATGAACTGACTTGCAAAAGTGTGTCATCTCTGCAGCACTTAATATCTTTGTTATAAGACTAAGAAAGTTAAATGGAAACGATTAATCCTCTAAAGTTATAGTCTTTTTTTTCCCCAAGGCATTAACAAAAAGCTTAATACAATTGCAAAATACATTTTTCTTTCTAAAGCAATAAAGTTTGATTGACACTTTTTCTATGGAAGTTCATTGTTGTATGTTTTCTTTATCTCTTTCTCAGAGTGCCATATTTGGCTGTCGCTCGCACCTTTGAGAAGATTGAGGAGGATTCGGGCAGGTATGAAGTAGAATTATTTTGTATTATACTGTGTATGTGTTTTTTCTTACATCTATTAGAGTTTAAAACTAGGTGTGTGGAGCAGTTATATTTCAGTCTTTTCTTTTTTTTTTAGGCTGAAGAACATTGAAACGCTTTCCAACTTTCTGCGATCTGTAATTCTGCTTTCTCCAGGTGAGTGTGTGTGTGTTTAATTCATTGAGTTTAAATAGGTTATTAATTATTTATGCCTGACGGATTGTTTTTCTTTCTTTTTGTCCAAGTAGTGAATAGGTGAACAGGTTAATGACTCTGTTAGGGAGGCAGATTGAAGAAAAGACTTTCACTTGATCTTGTGCAAACCAAAAAAATGTAGCATACATTCAAAATATGTAAGCTTCACTGTTTCCATCTGTTCAATACTCTGTTGTTTGTGTAGATGACCTGTTATGCTGTGTGTACCTGTGTCTGAATCAGCTCGGCCCTGCATATCAGGGTCTGGAGCTGGGCGTTGGGGAGACGGTCCTGATGAAAGCTGTCGCTCAAGCAACTGGTAAATATATTTGTGTTTTCCCTAATGTCATTCACCATTCTCCTTGGCTGACCCCTGTACTGTCAACTTCTGTTACCAGGGCGACAGCTGGACAAAATCAAGGCGGAGGCTCAGGAGAAAGGTGACCTGGGATTGGTTGCTGAAAGTTCTCGCAGCAACCAGAGAATGATGATTGCCCCAGCCAATCTGACAGCAGGGGGCGTTTTCAACAAACTGAAAGAGATTGCTAACATGAGTGGAAACTCTGTGAGTACAAATGCAGTAATGACAGCAATATTGTGAATGTATTATTACAATTTAACACAACTGTTTTTTTATATTAATATATTTTAAAATATAATTTATACCTGTGATGGCAAAGCTGATTTTTCAGTTTCATTACTCCAGTCTTCAGTGTCACATGATCCCTCAGAAATCATTCTAATATGCTGATTTGCTCCTCAAGAAATGTTTCTTATTATTAATTTCAAAACTGTTTTGCTGCCTCATATTTTTGGAAATCATGATCATTATTTTTCAGGAGTCTTTTAATAGAAAGTTCAAAAGAACAGCATTTATTTCAATTAAAAATCTTTTGTGACATAAATGTTTTAACTGTCAGTTTTGATCAATTAAAAAAAAAAAAATTGAATGAGTTTTTGTCCATGTAATGTATATATTCTCAATGAAAATCCACTTCCTCTCTCTCTTGCTCTTTCTCACTCTGTGTTAGGCAATGAATAAGAAGATTGACATTATTAAAGGCTTGTTTGTGGCGTGTCGGTTTTCTGAGGCTCGATACATTGTGCGGTGCGTCATTTTACCTTTCACTTACGACTTTTTAAATTTTTCATCTGACCAACCATGCAGAACTGTTGAGTTCATTCTGAAAAATACTGAATAATGAATGTAATTTATGGATGACAGTTGATTTTTACTAAATCTAAATGATGTGTTGCTGGCCTTGATTATACTCCTGTATGGTGACAGATTAATATGAATATTAAGGCGGAAGTGAAATCTGTTAGTTTGATTGGTTGCTTATGTGATTGGCAGGTCACTGGCTGGGAAGCTGCGGATCGGATTGGCTGAGCAGAGCGTTCTCACGGCTCTCAGTCAGGCTGTGTGTCTGTCGCCCCCGGGCCAAGGTGATCCTAATGAAACTGGCATTAACACACATCATAATCAGAGCATTGATAGATCCTCCAGGCATTCCACATTTGCAATTAGATTACTCTCTGCCGTGATGAATAAAAAATTAATAACATTTAAACATGTAAATGTTAATTAGGTGTCTATTTAGTTTGGCAGTGCTGAAATGTTACTAATATGTTTTTCTTGTGTTGGTTCAGAGTTCCCACCGGCTGTGCTGGATGCAGGGAAAGGAATGAGTGCAGAAAACAGGAGAGTGTGGCTGGAGGAGAAAGCACTGATCCTAAAACAGACATACTGGTGTGTGTGTGTATATATATATCTGCAAGAGACTGATCAAAAATTGTTTAAATGTACCAATGAAAACATTTATGTATATACAAGTATGTTACAAAATTCAATTAAATTTAAAAAATTTAGTTTTGCCATCATAAAAAAATAATGTTTTAAAATGTACTAAAATAATGATAGAGTGACTTTTCACAAATATACTTTTTTATTTTTACTGTGCTTTTGATGAACTAAATGCTCGCACACACACTCGTTTCACTATTCTTCCTTGTCTAGCAATTCAAATGTGGGCAGTATTCAACTACTGTAATAATTTCTTAATTAAGCACAGTAAAACAGTGATAGTTTCATCTACATAAAATCACTTTAATATATTTTATAATTTAATTTAAATTTAAAACTGATTTAGGGGTTTGCATCAATACTCAAAAACATTCACGTACGTACTTGTGGCTTTTCATTCATTCGTTTTCATGTTAAGTTTAAAAATATATTTTAGGTCCTCCAATTGGGAAAAAAAACACCATTGTAAATAGTATGAGGTGTATCGGATACCCCAAAAGGCTGAATAATATCAAGAGATGTTTTTGACTCGTTAACATGGCTGTGGTCATATTTCTGTTTTTATTTTGCTAGTTATGTTTTGTAAAGACCATGTAACTAAGACTGTTTTCACCCTCCTTGTCTTGTGACTCAAAGAAAATATTTTAATAGGGTCTCTGGTTTAGAGCTCATTAGCAAAGATTTTGGAAGTCTGTTTTATTATTGCAAAAATGTTTAAGTAGCTGTATAAACTATTGATATGTACAAATGTAATTCTTTCTTGTCCATTTAGTGAAAAGATATTCGTATTGCGATGAATGTATATACAAGTCCAATCAAAAGGCTGAAAAAAATCAAGATTTTTTTATATTCTACCCTATTGGCTAACATACACAGACTGAGCGCAACCTGATTGTCAAACACAAACTGGTGCTGTGAGGGATAATTATCCATATACTACAAACAACATTTCAATTACAACTGCAGGTGTCCACTGCATAACAAGTGCCTGTTTAATGAGTATTAGCATAATTTGTACCCTACAGGAAGTCTGATTTTAGCAAATAGGACAGGTGTTGCAGTTACTACATATCACCTCAATGCATACAAATAATGTTTTCATTGCTTTCACTCATATTGTTGCTCCTAGTGAGATGCCAAATTATGATGCAATCATTCCAGTATTGATGAAGGAGGGCATAGATGAACTACCCAGTCACTGCAAGCTCACCCCAGGTACTGACCAGTCACAGCTTGCTCAGTTCTCCGACCAACAAATAGAAAATTTAGTTTAGAATGAGACTAAACTGCATTGTGTTTTACAGGTGTGCCCCTGCGGCCCATGTTGGCACACCCGACTAAAGGGGTTGGTGAGGTAATGAAACGTTTTGATGAGGCATCTTTCACCTGCGAGTATAAATATGATGGAGAGAGAGCCCAGGTGCGTGTTGTTTTATTCTTATTCCACAAGGTGGAGCCTCAGCCATAAAAGTGACTTCCTGTTTCCATAGCAATATCGTTGATTAAAATGTTAATTACTTTTTTGTTTTGCATTTAACAGATCCATATTCTTGAGAATGGAGAGGTGCGGATTTTTAGCCGAAACCAAGAAGACAACACAAGCAAATACCCTGATATTATTTCACGAATCCCACAGGTAACACAGAAATAAATAGAAATCAGATTGACACAAAAGCAAATCTGTGTTTAAACACAGATGCACAATGTCCAATTTCTTTCCACAATTTGGCTGTCTAATTTCAGGGGTAGTAAAAGGTTCCATCTTACGGCAAAAATGGCAGTCTGGGATTGCCTAAGCCTCAGTGTGACATGCTCACTGATGCCCAATTAATTGCTTTTGCTAAGAAATCTTAGCCTTAGAGGTCCTAGCAGAGTGGTTATGTTGGTCATGTTTTATGTAAAACATTTTGGGGTTGAAGCTTAATATATATTAATACTGAGTTTTAAAATAATAAAAAAAGAACCTATTAAAAATATTTTTCAGTAATTAAAATGAAGTATAAATACTGTATGACATGAAAAACTTAAATAAAAATTATAAATGTTGCTTTGACAAATAACTGAAATAAGTTTGTGCTAAAATGACTAAAACTGAAATAAAAATGAAAGAAATGTAGAAGTAAAAAATAAAAGCTTGTTCAAAATATGAATAAATACTATTATAGTATATTAAAATAATACTAAAATGGAGCGATCATATATTTCAGAACTGACACGGACTGGTGACTTCAAACACCCATTCAATGTCTGTCGCAACTCAAAATGTAGCTTGTACAGTCAAGATCTGATGCACAGTGTGCCTTGGCTTTCACCCAATATCTCACTAATATTGTACATTCTGACAGCTGTTGTACAGTACTCCCGCAGTGTGCACCTGACTACAGTTTTACATTGTATTAAGGCTGGAATACAATACAGGACTTTTAAAATCTAAACGACTGAGAATCACACACTACCAGACATTCAAGTCGTTTTGAATACAATAAACGTGCCTCATTGCTAAAAGATGCATGACAAGTGAAAATAATGTTCTAAAATCACATGATTTTCTGTGAAATCTGTCAACATCTGCTGCTCAGTGTCTGCAGATTGACTTTGACTTTTGGCAACCAACGTCAGCTCATCCAGGCTGTAAATCTGGGCAAAAATCTGGACGAAAGTCGCGTGATGTATTCCAGACTTTAGTAAGAAAAACCACTGCCAGTCAGAACATATGATGTTGAATATGCAGCAATTTTGGGACTCTGTTCAAATGAGATTTCACCGTGGGTGGAGGTTCCCAACATGACACGACTAAAATAGAAAACCAAGCGAAATGTTTGCAGAAACTCAGACTAACTTGGTTGAGATCACACCTGGTTTGGATACGCTGTTAGAGTCTTTCTCACAGACTCTCTCTTTATCTTTATGTTTCTGTGAGTCTCTCTGTATCTGTCTCTTTCTCTTTCTCTCTCTTTTTCAAAGGCCATATTTGTCCTCTGTCATCCTGCTCTGTTCTCCTCACAAGAAAGCAATAATGGATTCCAGCCCTAAAGCAAAGAAAGCATTTGATGAATGACACCAGCTCACACGCAGATAAATCAATGAAAACGCTGTTGTTTTGCTTATCAGTGTCCATATCCAATCTCAGAACCGTAATATCTTTCTTTGCCTTCCCTTTCTCAGTTGTCTGATATTCAATGCAAAATCTCATTATTGTACAAGTATCAAATTATTGTACAAGAATCAAAACTGTCTGAGTTGTAAACAAGATGTCATTTGGGGAAATAATAAGTTCTCTCAGCAGCAGAATACAGTTGTCAGTCGTGTTTTGAAGTGCTAAATATGGTAACGTTCTTGGTATTGAAAAAGATTGACAAATGCATTTATATATACAAACTAGCACTTACTTGGACTTATTACATAATTGAAATTAAATTAAGTTTATTAACTAATACAAGTTAAGCTCAATTGACAGTATTTGTTCCATAATGATGATTATCACACAATTTAATTTCCTCTTGTATTTCCTTTTTTGAAAAGAAAAAGAAAAATCAGGGTTACATTGAGGCACTTGCAATAGAAGTGTATGGAGCCGATCCACAAACATTAAAATACTTTATTAATAATACTTTAATAGTTTCAAATAGTACAGACAAAAATAGGATGTGTATTAACATGATTTTAATGTGAAAAATCTAGGAAGCTTTTGTGTGGAAATCGAATTGTACAACTGGAGTTGAAGTTCCATAAATACTAAAATGATGGTAAAAATGATTTAAACCAATTTACAGCTCAAATAACAAACTTTTTTTAACAAGTTAATTTAGGTGCTTTTATAAAGTTATAAGCTTTCCATTTCTGTTTTTAAAATAGTGCCAACAATGGGCCCAAAACACTAAAGTTGTGTCTCAACATAGCCTTAATTGTTTTGCTTTTAAAAAAAAAAAAAAAAAAAAAATTAAGATAAAAGATGAGGGGTTTTTTTTTGTTTGTTTGTTTGTTTGTTTTGTGGTAATCAACAGTATGTAATGGTTGATGATTGAGCTAAACTTGTATTGAACAACCAATATAGGGCATTCACACCAAAAACGATAACTGTATTAGTCAACACTAATAACTGATAAGCTTCTGTCAGTGCATTCTGCAGTTTTGTCATCTGCTGCTTTAAATGCTCAAACTCTTTAAGTGGATTCTGATTGGCTGTCCATGTTTTTACTGTTAATCAGCTAGAAAAAAAAAAACAAAAAAACATGATTTTAACAATATTGTTCCTCTCTGTCATTATAGTTATAGTTGTAGTGTGGACTTCCCTGTTCTCCAAGATAAGAATGATTATTGAAATGTTAGTTATCGTTCTTGGTGTGAACAGACCTTTAGTCACTGTCACTATGGTTACAAGTTGTATTCTCAGTAGTCATGAGTAGGCATATGCCGGCATCAAATTTTCATGTTGCGATTAATTGCTAATGCTTTTATCACGGTATTTTATACGGTATTATCACGATATTGAAATTTAGTTGCAAAAAAGTGTTGTCATAATACAGTATAACAGGTTTAATATCTTTTTTCTTATAACAAAAATAATTGACCATTTAAATACAATAAAGCAATACAGAAAAAATAAAGTTATAAAGTATAAAGTTATAAATTTTACACAGATTAAAGTGCAAAAGAATTATAAAGACCAATAGGTAGCCTATCAATTTACAATAAGATCTCATTAGTTAACCTTAGTTAATGCATTAACATTAACAATGAGCAATAACTACATTTGCTGTGTTCATCACAGTGCCAAATACTTAAATATTTAGACTTAATAGGCTATTTATTTTAAAACTTTTTTACATTTTAATCTGAACTACAACATGCCGTAGATATTGTTTGAAAGTGTTTTGATTCTTTATTGTTCGGTCACACTTTACATTAGAGCTTCATTAGTTAACATTAGTTAATTCATTAGTTAACAAACTTCCAATGAAAAATTCTTATAAACATTTATTAATCTTAGGTAATTCCAATATTTAATAATACATTGTTAAAATCAAAAGTTGCAAGAGTTTTTTTTTTATGAACCCGAGCTTAACAAAGCGAACACAGAAATCTGAATGGCTATTTAAATAATTTAAATATGTTTCAGAAACAGAAAGTAGCTTGTTTAAGCGGTTTCCGGGGTAACGGCCGCAGTTTTGTCGTTTAGCGCCATCTGCTGTCAGAGAGTGAATGTGCGCTTTCATTCAACGCGTCTCCTTCACGTGTTCCGCCATGCGCTTCTCATCCGTGTTTGTTTACATCAGAGTGCACAACGCATCTTTGACTCAGCATGTAGCGGTGTTGTGCATTTAACCAGTTGATGGGAAAAGTGCTCTTAAAATGCATTCAAAATTCTGATTAATTTGTAATAAATTATTATTCTCGTTATTTTGAAGTGCCCATGATAACAATATTGTGCATATTCATTATGGTGATATATCGCATTACCGAATACCAGCACATGTCTAGTCATGAGAATTGAAAAGGGAGTTGACTTCAGTTATTCATACAGACTGAATTCAAGCTGTTCCTGTAAGCTGTTGTATGAACAGGCACATCTGTAATTAAATTCCGTTGTCAATCCCAAACACTGACTGTGTGAATGCATTCAATTATGTGGGAGGATTATAAACGTTTACAAAACCGCCCCATACCTTCTGCTGCAGATCTTACAAACTCAATATGCACTTGTAACATCTATTGAATTGTAAATGTCACATAGCCTCAGGGTTATGTGTTGGTGAAGTGGTAGTGTTTAAAGCTCAGGTGACCTTATAAACAAGTAATTTTAAGATGTTATGGCTGTGAGGGGCATATCTACGGGGCGAGGCATTACTCGGCGTCGATGATCCAGTTTATTCAGGTGTTGATGGTAGATTTAATAAATGTCCTCACCTCTTTCATGCAGGTGAAGAAAGAGAACGTATGGTCCTGTGTTCTGGATTCAGAGGCGGTGGCCTGGGACAGAGAAAAGAAACAGATCCAGCCGTTTCAGGTTCTCACCACGAGGAAGCGAAAGGTAAGAGGTACAAATAGAGAGAAATTTGAGCAGAGAAACAGCTGAATATAGAGGAAAGACAATTGAATAGTTTTTTATGTGTGTGTGTGTGTGTGTGTATGTATGTATGTATGTATGTATATATGTATGTATGTATGTGTATATATATATAAATTTTTTATTATTTATTTATTTTTTTTTTATTTTTTGGGAAGAGGACATGTCCTCCAGTGTGACATGCTGCATCTTAAACCATTTTAAATATAAAAATCAAATCTTGATGTTTATTAAAAGCCCTTTAAAGGGCACCTATTATTCCTGTATTTACACCTATATTTTTTCCAAGATGTAATATAAGTCTCAGGTGTCCCTAGAATCTGTTTGTGAAGTTTCAGCTCAAAATACCCTACAGCTCATTTATTTATTATATAATTTTGAAAATGCCTATTTTATGTAAGCAGAAATAGGCTGTTTTCGTGCATGTATCTTTAACTGCAAATTAGCTACTGTTCCCCTCCCCCTTTTCCAGAATAGGACTGTGACTTTACAGCTTGTACCTCAGATACTCTGATAAAAAACATCTGTTCCGTTTTGATTATCATGTCTATTGCACTGAAATCATGCGTTTTAAAGCCTTTTTAGTTTAAACTTATTATATACGGTTTTCTGTGTGCACACATCCAAACCAAACGCACAGAAAGTGGCTGTTACACAGTACACTAGTAAACTTAGTTCTCTTTCATGTCTTATTGCACTTCAACTGTCAAATACACACAAGTTTGTTAAAAACACACAAGTTGTAAAATCAGTCGTTTATGTCTGTGAAGGTCATGGCATTAGAACTGATACACTGTTATCACTTGCGAAAACAAAATGGTGGTGCTGTGGGTGAAAACGTGCAGATTAAGGGGCGGTAATATTATAATTAGAATAAGGTCCCCTTCCTACATCACTAGGGGAGCGAAATCTGAGCGGCTTGGCTGTTGCTGGGCCCAAGTTGCTGGGCTGGGCTTTTTCACGTTTTCTGGGTTGGTAGATGCACCGGGGACCCGATTATAGTGCTTAAATATGGAAAAAGTCAGATTTTCATGATATGCCCCTTTAAAACTTTACACGAGTTTGTATGTATATTTCAGGATGTGGATGCATCCGAGATCAAGGTTCAGGTGTGTGTGTATGCCTTTGATCTGCTTTACTTGAACGGAGAGGTAAGACCATGATAACAGCTCATAGCCAATCACATTTGAATAATTTTGCATGTCTCAGAAATCTCCCTTTTTACATGCTACGTGCTATTTTATTGAATTATCTATCTGTCTGTCACAGTCTCTGGTGCGAGAGCCTCTAAGCAAACGCAGGGATCTGTTACGGGAGAGTTTTGAGGAGAAAGAAGGAGAGTTTGTTTTTGCACGATCTCTGGACTGTGACAACACAGAGAGCATTGCTGAGTTCCTGGAGCAGTCTGTACGAGGTGTGTGAATCTACAGCTGTGGCTCTGTTGTGTTGGTACTTTTTATATAATAAACAATTACTGTATTGTATTGGTTTGCCATTAAAAAATGTGGGTCCAAAACCAGTTGACAATTGTCTGACATTTAGAGTCGAATTGCTGCTCACTGTGAGGTGTTACTCAATAATCAGTATTAGTAATATTTGGAATTTGCTAATTATTCTAAGGAATTTTTGATGTTTTGCAGATTCTTGTGAGGGCCTAATGGTGAAGACATTGGAAAAACATGCAACTTATGAGATTGCCAAACGCTCCCACAACTGGCTCAAGGTATCGCACACCACATTGTGTTTGTTCGTAATAAAAATACTTTTTTTTTTTTCTTAATGTTTAATTAAAATGTTTAATTTGTCATATTAATGTTTTAAACGTCGGAATGCTATGTAGTTAATAAAAGAATTTCTGAAAAAAATTTATGAAGTCAAACTGCAGAAACAAAAGGTGCTATAGTCTCAGACAGACGCATCCTTTGTGTTTAAAAAAATAAAACCTAGAGAAGTATTCAAAGTCAGAAGGAAGGTGTAAGTCATTAAAGTGTAATTTCCACCCCATTAAGCTTTTCTCTTGCTCTGTGTCTGTATCCTGACATTAAGGATCAGTGTTATGATGGAATATATACTCTGACCATAGAAATGAGACAAACGGTGGAGATTCTGCTTTACCTTATATAATGTGAAATATCCATGGTGTGTTTTAAAGACAACATAATGCAGAAATCTTTAGTGTACTTTGCAAACTGTTGTTGAAGGCTGTTTTTAGGTTCTAGATTGTTTGGTAGATTGTAACAGGCGTTTTAGTTTTAGTCTTGTTTAATTGTAGTTTGTTTATGGTTGCCAAACAACTTGACTTGTCAATACTGAGTTCAACTAATTGCTGGTTGCTACAAATGTGTCTCATCCAGTCAAATTCAGAATGTATTACTGTGTCTTGTTTTCTGTCTCAGTTGTATCTAATGTGAAGCAGCTGTCTTGCGCTGATGCCAAACTTATTCATTAGTTTTGAATAATTGTTTGGTATGCATCCATCAAATTCCAAATTAAAGAAAAAATATTCAAATGAGATGAAGTACACTTAATTTGGCAAGTGTTTCATTCATCGGATTACCAAAAACATGTTACATCATGGTAATGTGAAATAAAACTTTTTGAAATAAAAAATAAAATAAAATTTTTTGGCAGAATATTGTGTATTCTCGAACTCGTACTGTTAGACTCACCAAAAACAGTAAAAAAATATTTAGCTTAATTTACAGTAGTCAATACTCCATTTAATTTTTTGAAAAGAACAGTGTTTATTCAACAGAAATATTGTAACAATATAAAAGGCTTTAACTGTCACTTTTGATCATTTTAATTCATCCTTGCTGAACAAGTCCCCCCCCCCAGATGTCACATAAATTACTACTTAAATCTCCAAATTCATGGTCTCTAAAGGGGGGTTTCACACAGCCCTTATGTTTCAAACTTTTGACTTCCTTCTTCAGTGTAACACTATGTTCAGCAGAATGACAGCCTCAGTCACTATTCACTTCCATTGTATTAAAACAGTGCGGTAAAAGTGAATGGTGACTGAGGTTGTCATTGTGCCAAACATTTATTTTTGAGTTCAGTGGAAGAATGAAAGTCATACAGGTTTGAAATGACAAAGGGGAGAGTGATGACAATTTTGAGTTGTTTTGCCTCTTGGGTACAGTTATCTTGTTTCAATGGTTTATATCCACAAAACGACAAAGATATAGTTTAAAATGTTTTCTTGCAGTGTAGTTCAGCAATTTATTCTTATTTATACTACTGTCAGAACTGTCATTTGCTTGTCTGCTGTATTGTTTCTAATGGTCTGTTTCTGCAGCTGAAGAAGGACTATCTGGAGGGTGTTGGAGATACAGTGGATCTGTGCGTGATTGGTGCTTATCTGGGGAAGGGGAAGAGAGCAGGCAGCTATGGAGGATTTCTACTGGCCTGCTACGATGAGGAGAACGAGGAGTTCCAGTCTGTCTGCAAGGTGTGTGGGTGCATTTGTCTGAATGAGGCCAGGGAAAACTAGGACTGTAAATCCATTAAAGATGTTAATCAAGTAAATTAAAGATATGTAATTTGAATAAAGATAAGTAATTGCATCATGTGCAGATTTTATAAATTTAATAACTCTCATATATCAACATTTGCAGCAGATTTTGTAACAAGTTCTTTTGTAATGTTAATTCATAGATAGATAGATATTATTCAATACTGTGAAATTATTAGAAATTATTACAATTACAAGAACTGTTTTCTATTTTAATATATTTTAAATGTAATTTATTCCTTTGGATCCTGAATATTTCAGCATCATTACTAAGAATCTTCACATGATCCTTCAGAAATCATAATATATTGATTTGGTGCTCAAGAAACAGTTCTTATTAACAATGTTGAAAACAGCTGTGCTGCTTAATATTTTAGTAGAAACCATTCTTTTTTTTCTAGGATATTTGATTAATAGAAAGTTCAAAACAACATCATTTATTTGAAATAGAAATATTTTTGTAATATTATAAATGTTTACTGTCACTTTTGACCATTTTAACGTGTCCTTGCTATATGAAAGTATTAATTTATTTCAAAAACTGACCCTAAATATTTGAACTTTAGAGTATATATTAATACGATTGTCATGTTCTTGTCATGTATTTATTTGTTTATTTTTGGCAGATTGGAACAGGCTTCAAAGATGAAGATCTTGAGCAACATTACAATTTCTTAAAGGTAAAGCAAGATTTGCACTTTCTTGATTTCAATGTTGTTTGTGTTGCTGTATTTATATACAGGAACACATAGTTTAATGCACATAAAGTTCAATGTCTTTATGTGCAATCCACCTCAGGAGCACATCTTACCTAAACCACGTCCATATTACCGTGTGGACCAATCAGCAGAGCCGGATGTGTGGCTGGAGGCGGTGCAAGTGTGGGAGGTGAAATGTGCTGACCTTTCACTGTCTCCGGTCTACAAGGCAGCGATGGGATTGGTCAGTACACCACGCACATGTGAATCATAAGGCTGAATCAGTGTTTTTGATGACTGATGTTTTTGTTGTATAAATCCTGGTAACAGGTCTTAGCTCATTGTGCTTAACTTTGGCTCTTTATGGTGCCATTCTCTCCTTGGCCATCAGGTGGACCCAGAGAAAGGCATTTCACTTCGTTTCCCACGGTACCTCAGGATTAGAGATGACAAAAAGCCAGAGGATGCCACCACAGGGTCACAGGTAACATATGAAATGCAGAAAAACAAGGAGCAAGACACACAAGTGGAATTGTTTCTGCATTTAGTTAATATATAGTGCTAATTAGGGTCGTGCTGATAGACGATCGTATCGTGTATCGACGATAGTCAGAGATATCGACGATAGCCAGAGATATCGACGATAGCAGATGTCTTTGTCGATAGTCAAGACGATATTAGGCTCATTCTCTGTATGAAACTATTATTATTATTATTATTATTATTATTATTATTATTATTAGGTGGCCTATTATTTTTGGGCTATTATTATCAAATTGCCCCGCTATTTCACTCAGCGCTGCACTTCACACACATGCAAATGAGGATTCTCCTCATTGGAAATGTTTTAAAAAATGGACTCTAAAACTAAGCCCACATCAAAATTGAACTGCAGGGTGATAAACCTTTATTTACAAATTAGGCTATGTCAAGAGTGCAAAAAGAGACCTCTTTTAGACATCTTCTTGAACAGCTATGAATGAACATGAGGAAACTGCTTCATCACCAGCATTTCTTTTTCTTTGCAGCACATTAACAAAAAACAATGATGCTTATTCTTCATCATCGTTATTATAAAAAATATGCAGTTAATAAGTTATCAGTCTAAAACAGGGCTCGTCATGGGGCGCGCAGTCCGGAGCGCTGTATGACTGATATCCATTTAATTTAACTTTACTCCAAAAATATGAACTTACCTGAAAATACTTTTATCTTTAACGTATTTGTTTGTCCAATATTTAGTGTTAAACTGTTGGTCTTTAAAATAAATCTACTTTTGATTTTCTCCTTGACTGATTTTTAGACTGATAACTTTCGTGCCGATGCGGCAAACTTGTCATAGTAGGACGCGCGGTCCTAATAGCGATGAATGACTGCTGTATCCGAATATATGAACTAGCTGTTTTAAATATTTTTATATTTAACATGTTGTTTTTTTCAGTATGTTTGAAAGTATATTATTTCGGTTATTGGTGCTTCCAGGCTTTCTCTCTCTCAGCACGCGTGGTTTAAAATCACCAAATAGTTATGAAATAGCCTATGAGAAGTACAGAGAATCTCTCTCTTGCCCCCACCCCATAATATCGTGTATCGGCAATCTCAGACTGGCGATATGACGATATGAAAAATGACCATATCGCCCAACACTAGTGCTAATGCGAATACAGTGGGTCCAAAAGGTTTGAAAAAGTAAAAGCAAGTTTTGACATTGAAATGAGTAAGAAATACTTAAAAGATATAATATAAATAACTTATAAATAAATATATAATCAATATTTCATTCATTCATTCCTTTATAAATAAAAAAAAACTATAGTAGAAAAAGCACTAGTGTAGGAGTCAACAGTAATTACCCCACATGGGACGTTCCTTTCAAAAGCAAATGTCATAAGTGCATAATGTATGGATAATGCAAGATATGGCACCGTGTGTGTGATGTAGTTCCATGGCATAAGAGACAGGAAGAGTGAGATTTTAAAGTAGTTTTTCCTTCTGAAAGTCAAACGTGATGACATTGCCGTAGTTCGGAGCTTTGTGACATCATGATTTAGTGGAGCAAGTGGAGTGGATCCGTTAAAGGAAATCCATCTTTTTACGCTCCACACTGTCTTTCTTTCTTTTCCCCCTCATTTTCACAGTTCATTTATTTCGGTTTTCTTTTATTCCTGTCTCCCGATGGTTGGAATCGCACAGGCACACAAACAAGTCCTCTCAAAATGAACTATTCTGATCTCCTGCATCAGTCTTTCTCTCTCTCTCTCTCTTTCTTTCTTTCTTTCTTTCAGATTGCAGATCTTTACAAGAAACAGCAGCAGATTCAAAATCAGGGTGAAAAACAAGATCTGGAGGACTACTATTGATCGCTGCGCTCTGATTGGCTCCTGATGTCAGCTTGTCTTATTCCTATTGGGCAATGGAGTGTTTCTCAATGTTTTGTTGCATATTAATGTGCTGAATTTTAATGCTGTGATATTGTGCGACCTAATGAAAAATGGAAATGAACATGTAAATAGTCTTTCAATGATACGGAGCTAAAATAAACTTGCTTTTCACAAACTAACTGCCTTGGGTGTTTTTCACCATAGTTTTGTGAATGTTTTTGTCTTCTGTTATGTCTGTTTTGTGTACTTTGCATGTGATCCCTGGAGTCTATGGTTGAATTTCACACATTTATCAGCTTTTGAATGTCCATTAATATGCCGTTAAGTGTGTATCTATGCACAGACGATCGTGTGAGTGCATATTCATGTTGAAGTGTGTATCTTTAGCGTAGTGGGTTTCCAATGAATTGGGCAATGGATCTATTGTCAGTGACCAAAGATGGAAAATTAAATTATCCAGCTCTTTCTTTCCATCACTCGCTTTTGTACTCTCCATCGCTTCCTTCAAAGAATTCCCTTTCTCTTCTCCACTATTTGCTCACCCTCTCTGAAATGAGCCTGGCAGGTTTTGACACTGTGCTTCTGTCAGAGTTAAGACTGTAAAGAGAATTTTAAAGTGTTGCTGTGACAGTCTAGTAATAGCGAGCATTCGTGGGAGAGGCTTCACCATTTGTGGAAGTCTTTGAGAAAGGAATTGAAATGAATTAATACAATTTTAATTAATGTGAAATTAATACAGTATTAATAATTCAACCGTTAGCGCTCATTAAAATAGCCCATGAGCTGAATGTACTTGCTTGGTTTGGATTGCAGATAAGAGCATTGATTTTAAGAGCCTTGAAGCATTCGGCTAAATGTCTCTGCTGTTCATTAGTAAGGGGTTGTGTTATAACCACATGTTTTTATTAACTGGGATCTAAGCACTAAACCAATCTAGTCATTCTAATATATTCTCGGGCTGTGCTCAGAATGGCAGGATGTTTATTGAGAGTAACTGTTTATTGAGAGTGAGTGTTATTTACTATGTATATTGTTTATTAATATTATTGAATTATGTTTTAAACTTTAGTCTTTAGTCATTTTGTTGTGCTTTTATAAATTATGAAGTTTTTTTTTCTGCTTAAATTTATTTTTAAGTTTTTTTCATCTAACACTGGAGATCTTTCAATAATGCAGTGTGCTTGACTACATTTCTAATGTAAAAACGTTGATTATTTGCTTGGATTCCCAAAAATAAAGACTTTTTACACAGAAATGTAATTAATTTTTATTGTGTGTACTTTAACGTTTTAATTTTAAAAGGTCAACGTATGCTAATCTGAGAATAACAATGCATTAGTCATGTTTTGTGTGGTTTTATTTTTACTAAATAAAACTAAGGTTTTTTATTTTTTTATTTTTTACACTTGTTTGAGCGGTTTCAACTACAAGTTTTATATTTTGTACGGACAAAAATAGCGTATCTTTTGTTTCGCTGAAGAAACAGTTTTGGGACGACATGGGGGCGAGTAAATGATGGGGTCACAGTTTTTTTTTTTGTTTTTTCTTTGTTTTTTTTGGTAAAGTATCCCTTTAAATTTGAGTCTTGCTCACACATTTGTACATTATGCACTATTGTATGACTTCAGAAGACCTCTGAAAGAAATATACCCTAGCGTACGAGTCACAAGGACCACATTTATGATGATTTCATGTGTCCTTTTTGAAGCTTGAAAGCTTCGGTGCATGTTCGCTGTAATTGTATAGACAAAAGCGACCAGAGTCGTCTTCATTTTTCCTTTTATGATCCAAAAAAAGACATATACATGTTTGGAAAGACTTGAGGGTGAGTAAATGATGGCAATTTTCATTCTTGACTGAACTATCTCTTCTGGGCTTGTATTCCTTGAGTATGGACCAGAATATGTGTGTGCAAGCGCTCAAAGGTTTCTCTGCCAGACTGTGTTTCTTCAGGGTAAATAAACCGCTCTCCACCCAAAGGACCGCATGTGTGTCATGCTAACTTATCAGCAAACAGTCTCAAACACTTCCTGAGAGTGTTTTAGGTCACACTGGCCCCAAATTTCTCTCTCTCTCTCTCTTCAAGTTCCTCACTCCTACTCCAGCACACGGTTCCTCAACACAATAACTCATCTTTGAGTCCAAACAATGCTTTTGTTCTCCATTTTATGCCCCTCCTCTGCATCCCTTCATCTCTCTCTCCCTGCATCCCTTGTTTTGGTGCTCCCTGTGACATCCCTGCCATGTGAGAACAAGAGCCGAGGGTAGAATGGAGGGAGGAAGAAAAGACAGATCGCTTCTTTGTCCCGACGTGACCCAGCTGAATGTCAGCTCTGTTGCCATTAGGCGTGTGTGTGTGTGTGTTCCTGCCACAGTCGATGGCTTGGGTTTGATGTCAGACAGTTTTAAGGGCTCCTTTGCTGTGGAGTCTGTGTGTGGATGGTGACATATATAGGCCCAATGTCATCAGATATAATGTACACTGCATGGCTTAAAAAGTATTCATACAGTTGAACTGCTTAAATATATAAGAATGTGCATTATATAATTTCCATTTGTTATATAACTTTATTGCGTTATATAACAAATTATATCATTTACCAAAACTAGTGGCATTTAGAGTGATCATACTTTAAGTAAAATATTTCACAAAAAGAGGTTTATTAAATTAAAATAAAACATTGTTCAAAATCAAAACTAAAGTATGTGACTTTCTTGTTGTCAGTTTTAGTATCATTGAGATACTATAGATTTTATTAATATTTTCAATATTTTTTTCTTCAATTTTAATTTTAAAGTTTTAATAATTTGTTATTATATTCAGATCTCTGTATGTTCTTTGTGTTCTGGTAGGTTAGTCTTAGTTTCCCAAAATGCTCAGCATTTGCTTTGAGACTCTTTTAAGACAGTTTTTGTGTTGTGAGACTACTGTCACTGTTTATTTTCAGCTGTGTGGTGTGTGTGTGTGTGATGCCATTAGTGGTCTGACTGTGAACATTTGTCTTACATTTTAATGTGTTAAACAATGGCTTTTCTAACTTTTCATTGCCAAGGACCACAAAACATAATGACCCCCTTCCTAAAATATAAAAACAGCTAAATATCTTTGTGCATAATTACCCATTTATGCTGTTTTTGTGAAGATAATAATATGAAGAATATATTACAGAAGAATATATTACAGTTAAAATGTTTAAATATCTGATGTTAGTGCTAACCGATTTTTGCTTTATTTTATTTTATTTAATTTTATGAATGTCACCTTTGTTGCTAGTAGGCGTGTGTTTGATGTCCGAAAGTTTTATTTATTTTATTTTTATTTTTTGCTGTGGACTGTGTATGTGTCTATTTGGGGATATAATTGTGATAATATAGACAATATATTATAGTTAACATTAAAATATTCTCTGATGTCACTGCTAACTTTGACAGCAATAAAAAACATTTTATTTTATGAATGTCACCTCTTTTTCTAGTAGGTGTATGTTTTTGATGATGTCAGACTGCTTTAATGTTTTTTTTTTTTGTGATATAATTGTGATAATATAAAGAATATATTACAGTTAACATTAAAAATATTCTCTGATGTCACTGTTGACTTTGACATCCATAAAAATATTTTATTTTATTTTATTTTTCAGTTCAAAATCTCATTTTAAACCACAGACACAATTTGCCCAGCATGTGTATGAATATCAGCTAAAACACCAACATATAAAAAACAAACCAAAAATAAACAGTGATGTTTCCACATGGTTGACATAAAATGACCTTCTCTTCAAAACTGATCAAGGTGTTTTTGCATATTTTTCGAGTCAAGATACTTTCAGCAGTATATAAAGTAGATATGCAATAATTTCAGTTCCATTTCACATTAGTCTTCAGTGGTTTATTCTCATGTATACACTGCTGCTTTTTTGCGTCTGTGCGTCACACGCATACACAGTCGTCTCTTATCTTTTCTCAATTTTCTCTCTTTTGCAGGTTTTTCACCAGCCTGTCTTTCTTTCCCCGCACTCATTCTACAGCTGTCACTCAAGACTGTGTTCCAGTAGCTCTCATTTGGGATTCAGCTGATGGTGCATTTTGATTGGTCCTGAAGTCAAAGTCAAACCCGATGTCAACACTGTGGTCATGCTCTTTGATTTCCATTCGTATGCAACAGACATGTCTAATATACTCGCATTAGTGTAAACCCGATTGCATCGCCTCGTTTATGCATTCTCATCTTTGAGTTATGTATTCTTATTTGTCCTTCTGTTTTTAGTTGTATCTCCTCCGGGATTTCAGTAAATTGGCCAAAAATGCCTAAACTGGCATATTTGCAGAAATGTGTAATACAGTTCACAGTCCCTGTAGCTCTGAACGGAAAAAAGAAGGGGAGAAGGGAACCCGTAACCTTGGAAACCAACGGGAATGTCATATTCGGCTGCTTTTGTTAGCTGACATACTGGCCATTATGTATTATTATATTTCTCAAGTTGCGTAAACTGTCATTAGTTGTATTTTTAATGTGCATATATTTATTTTTACTTTATTATCTAGCCTGTTAGTTTGCTTAGCAGCAAATGGTAAACTGTCAAACTAGTTATTCCCCTATAAACTCCTGTACCATATTTCAGTGATACTTTGATACTGTATATACACTACAGCTCAAAGGTCTGGGCATTTGAAAGAAATTATTAGTTTTATTCAACATGAACACATTAAATTGATTAAAATTGAAATTGAAACTTTTAAATTGTTACCAAAAATTTTTTTTACTTTTATTTTTTTTAAATTTCCGTTCATCAAAGTATCCTATAAAAAGTATTGTTTCCACAAAAAAAAAAAAAAAAAAAAAAAAAAAAAAAAAATTAAGCAGCACGACTGTTTTCAACATTGATAGTAATAAAAAAGAGCAGCAAAATCAACATATTAGAATGATTTCTGAAGTATCACACTGGAGATTGGAGGAATGGCTGCTAAAAATGTATCTTTACATTCCAGGAGTAAATTAAATTTTAAAATGTATTCGAACAGAAAACACTTACTTTAAATTGTAATAATTTTTTTCACAATGTTAGGGTTTTACAAAAAAATTTATACTGACCCTAAACTTTTAAATGGTAGTGTAAACTAAATTTTCATCAACGCAACTGGTTTAACTTTTTTTTTTCTCGGCAGGAAAAGCTATGCTGCTGAGAATAATGAATTAGTTGAGTCGGTCGACTATGCAGTTTTTCTGATTATGAAGAAAAGCTAAAACACGTTTGATCTGCACTGTACATCCAAAAGATGCCCGATTCTCCTTCAAAATGCTCAGTTTTATCATATCACTGTCAGTGTCCTCATATCAACTTGTGTGTTTATATCTCCCTCTCTAATATGTTCTGTCCGCTTTAATGCCAGTTTACTGGAATAAGAGGAGTGGGTGGGAGACTGGAGGAGTAAAGAATGCAAAGCTTTGTCTACAGACACAACGATGGTGGAAGAGAAAGAAAGCAGCTCTAAATTAGACCCGCCCGCTCACCCCATGTCTTTCTGTCTGTCTCTCTCTCTGTATTGTTGTGTCTGGAAGACGTCAGCAGAGGAGAGGAATCTGAAGAGAGGGAGAAATGGAAAAAGAGAAGGATGAAGAAAGAGATGTCTTTGTCTCATCCCATAAACGTGTCCTGGTGAAAGGGCAGCGAGAGGAGAAACAGGGTCAGGAGGTGACTTTCTCTCTCTCGCTGTCATTCTTACTCTCTTTCCCCATCTTTCTCCTTTCTCCTTGATGTGATATTGTTATCATCATGCATTCATTTAACTTGTTTGTTGTTAAAGGGATAGTTGTTAAAGGGTTTGTTCATTCCTGTAGCCCAACAGTAGAGCGTAGTGCAATCAACGCCAAGGTCATGAGTTCAATTACTAGGGAATACATGAACTGAAAGATAAATATATTTAATGCGGTGTACGTCGCTTTAGATAAACGTGGCTGCCAAATGCATAAATATCAGTGGAAAAATTAAAAATATGTAATAATTTATTCACTGTTATGTCATTCCAAACTTGTACGACCTTCTTTGTCATGTGGAAAAAGAAGATATTTTGAGAAATGTTTTGACCATAAAATGGAGTAAATAATTACAGAATTATGGTGCAACAGTTTATTGAACCTTTAGCTTATTTATATTAGCCATCCTATTTGATACATTTGGGATTTAGGACTTATGTAATATAAAGAAAACACCTCAGTTTTATTCAGAAATGCAAGCGATATGACAAGTCTAGGTTAGCCTAATGCAGTACATGTAGCAAGGTTTTTTTTTTTTGTTTTTTTGTTTTTTTTTAAACAAGTAGATAGAATATAGAAAAGAAAGCTAGTGTTTTAGTTTTTTAAGAAAAGCTAGCAGTTACAGAATAAATATGCAATTGATAGAGGGTCAAGTGTGTGTGTGTGTGTGTTTTTTTTGTTTGTTTTTTTAATAAAAAGAAAGGAGATAGATAAAATAAAATTAGAAAAGAGAATGCTAGAGTTAGAGGGTCAAATAAAGATGGAAGAGATGGGTTTTTAGCCGTTTCTTGAAGATGGCTAAGGATTCAGCTGCTCGGATTGAGTTGGTATGTAATAATATAATATAATATAATAATATAATAATAATAATGTATATAATGTATATATATATATATATATATACACACACACATATATATATACACACACACACACACACACACGCACGCACACAGTATATGTAATTATTTATATATATTTCTGATACCTTGTAAGGTAAATAAATGAAATGTTTATAATAGTATAATGGATTACTTGCATAAAATGCATATTACAATGCAATACAATGATTATCAACAGATGTACAAATAAATATTCTTCAAAAGCCGGATGTATCATATTTGATACTTTTAACATGATTTTTATTTAAGAGTGCATTGGAGATATATAATCACATAAACCGAAGTTGCTTCAGTCCAGTAAATGTTCATCCTGAAATATTATTTGATCTTACGTTTGCATTATAAAAATCATTTCAGATTATTTTCAGTACCACAACCTTAAGGTGGATGCTTTTACAATTACACTAAAAGCTGTTTTACTTACTAAAAAATATAAACTATAAGTCAAATGATAGAAGGAATGTCGTAGGTGGTGTTCAACAGGTTTTTCAATTGCTTTGATCATGCTGAAAATGCAGAGGCCTTAGAGATTCATATATCAAACATAATACAGCAGGCTTTATAGGGTTAAAGATGAAGTGTTGGTCCAGTTTAATATGCAAATTAAGGTAGGTTGATACCTCTGATAATCTAAACACCATGGTGCTATCAAAACTTTGCCAACATTGGCTCAACCATTTGACTTGAATTTAGGACATGAAAACATGTTTGTCCGAATAATGGCAGATGAGGGGAATGTACAGGAAACCTGTTTGGAAACATTATTTTGTGATGCTGGCATCACTTAAATTACACCCTTCACCTTTAAAACCATCTTCCTTCTTGTTATGGTGAATGTGAGTGGCAGGCAGATGGCGACCGGGTCAGGACAGGTGAGATGGAAAAGACCTGCAGCTCATTGTGTTTTCAGACCGGTGGCTTCTCCGGGTATGTTTTGTTTATAGAGTCGAATCAACAGCATAAGAGAGGAAGGATTACAGACAAACAGCACTCAAGCGTGACAGGATAAGGAGAAGGGAGGTATCAGAGTATTAAACCACAGACACACACACACACACACACTGAACTCCAAACATAATCTTACTCACTTAGAAATTGTCTTTCTTTATTGCTGCAGTGTCTTTGTCCTTCAAATTTGATCTTTCCTTGTCAAACAGATGCTGCGATGCTTTTATTAACTGGCTGGAGAGCGAGAGAGAGGATTCATTCTCAGGTTATTGTATCACTTGTCCTTTCTATATCGTGTTCATAGACTGTCTTTTAGAAGGAGACAAAGAGAGGGAGCGAGAGAGACTTCGTGTCAGGGACGGGGCCAAAGAGAAGGCAAGAGATAATGAGGTGGTGGAGGCGGGGCTTAAGTTTGGGGTGTGGTTGGGTATAAAGTCCAGGACTGAATAGTCTCATCTTGATGCCCTCTGGTCTCATTCCCTTCTTCCCTCCATCTCTTCTCCTTTCTCCATCCCTCGCTCTCTCGAAACCCCTCACATACTGACCTGCGGGGAGATCGGAGGGAGATCATGCTGTCTGTACTGGCACTGACGTCCGTGGTGCTCTTGGGCATAGGTAAATACATTTCATCTGTCTTGCTTTTTATCATTTTGTAACAACAAAGCAAACAAACTAACTTTGAAGCTAACCAGAAGACCTTCTCATAAGTGTCTATACAGTATGACAGAATTACTGTACGTTCAGACTCACCTGTTGATTGTGCACCTGTTGCCTACCTGTTCAAAACCAGCCATGTTTGAGATATTAGGCAGATCAGAAAGGACTGATCACACAGTCAGAATAGAGAGACTCTTTCCTTAATTTTTACTGCTCTTTTCTGTTTTAAATAGAACCTTTTATTCTTTTAATTATATCTGTAGGTCTTTAGTTCTTTTTCTATTATTTGTTTTAATTTGTATTTGTTTTTTGTTTTTTTGTTTTTCTAAATTTACAAAAATATTAACTAGAAGAAACTACAGCATCAAGGACATGACAAAAGCAAGCATTTGTTCTTTTTTTCCTTGTGAGTCAAGGTTTATTTTTGTATCAGTTGTCTATTCAATGAATTTGAGCTTTTGTAGTACTTTCTGACATGTATGTGAAATGCTTACTCTATTGAATATATTAACAATACAAATTCTGTTTTATGTTATCATATTTTTTAGTTTTTATTATTCCATATTCTTAAAAAAAAAAAAAATTAGGTTTTTAATTTTTTAGATTTGTGTCCCCATGTAGGCTAATATTCCTGACTCTGTGTGTTTGTATGCTCCAGCCTCTCAGACCACGGCTATTGTTGTGTACACAAGTTGGGAGAGACATGCGCTGGTGGGCACAGATGTCAGACTCTCCTGCTCTTTCTTCTCTTGGAAATGGACTTCTCCAGACGTAACCTTCTCATGGCACTACCGTCCAGATGGGGCAAGAGACAGCATCGCTGTGCGTAGAAATGCAAATGCAGAAACTCACTATTTTAACACACACTTACACTTTTTCTGGTCTACAGTTATGTGAAAGAATTATTTAAAGTGATAGTTAACCCAAAAATGACATTTTTAATAACTGTAGCATGGAACACATAAAAGATATTTGGCAGAATGTCCAGGCTTCTCTTTTCATTACACAGGCTCCCATCCACTTTCAACTTATGTAAGAAAAAGGGGCCTGCACAGACTGCTAAACGTGTTTTTTTGTGTGTGTTTCTTTGCAAGAGAGAAAGATATACAGATTTGACAGAACATGAGTGAGAATAAATGACAAAATGTTTATTTTTGGGTGAACTTTCTCTTTAAGATGTTGTGTCTATACAGACAAACACACACAAAACTAACGTACAGAGCATTTTATAATAAATCAATTGACTAATCTGCAGATTAATTGCACTGATTTCATTTTATTTTTTAAACGTCACACTTATTCCTGAATAGTCAAGCATTTTTCAGCAAACCAAGGGAACAAAGACATTTTAACCACATCAAAAGAAGGACATTTTCATGTCACATAACTTAATTTGACTGGATGCCTTATTGCAGTTCTATATTCCAGGATATCTGAAAAGAAAATTAAAAAGGCAGTGCTTACTTGAGAGCAGCTACTTCAGTTTCACAAGTTTTTAATAATTATTATAATTTGCAATTACAGCATGAAGCCTCATATTATTAATGTAGTGTGATTGCATTCCCCTAAACCTGTTAAAAGGTGTATGCACTGGTAGTGTAACTCACATATCTGTATGAGAACATGCCCACCCCTTGGGAATATCCTTGTGTCTGTGTGGTTTGTAGAGATAATTACCTTGCAAACAGAAATATTAGTTCCTTGTGGGTGTAGTTCTGCTTTCCGAGTTGTACTGTGCTGTGCAAGTCCTTAAGTTAGCCAACCGGCTGCATTTATTTCTGGATACTTGTTCATACAGGTAATTCTAGTAGTTCAAAATCTAATTTCATTCACTATGCGGTGGAACAGAGTGAATTGAATAGCATGACTTCATTTGATTTGTAAATTAGTTTATCAGTAAATTTAATTTAGTCAAAAATTATAAATCTGTAAAATCACATTTTCCACTGTAAGTAGATTTGTTGTGAAAATTCTCTGTTTTCTTTTTAATTGATGTAATCAAATCTAATATAGTTTTACATTTTATGATAAGATATAGGAATGATAATACAACCTGTCTATCATTATTTAGATTTTCCACTACGCAGGCGGAGTACCCTATGTGGATAACAAAGGCCCGTTCCGGGACCGTCTGGAATTTGTGGGGAACCCAAGTCGGCGCGATGGTTCTATCCTGATCAAGAACGTCGACTTCGGAGACAACGGAACCTTCACCTGTGATGCCAAGAACCCACCTGACATTGCTGGCAGCCCCTCTAACGTTCGACTGCTTGTGTTTGAGAAGGGTAACAGATCACTTTGAACATTTTTGTCTTCTTCCACTAATAAAAAATGATTTTAAAAACCAAAAATGGCTGCTTTGCAGAGAAACGTGCTGCACAAGAAAACCCTTTGCTTTCCTCTCATGCTGCAGTTACTATCAAGACTGCTTTTTGCCTTTAGGCTCATCTTATTCCAGTGTGGCATTACAAAATCTAGGAGATCATATGGCAGAAGATGAAAGTTTGTTGCTAATGGAAGCACAAAATAACAGTAAAGCAGAGAGACCTGAGTGGTTTCCTTGTGTGGTCGTACATTTTTTTTCTGAGAGTGCAATTTCCGTGAAAAATAGCCATTGTTGAATCCAAATGCCTCACACAGAGCTTAATTCATCAAATAAATGTTTTTTGCGCAGGTGTTTTTGATTTTTCTCTTTGTTTCCCTTTTAAACAGTAAATTTAACTTCTCAGTGCAGTATTAGTGGGATATGCCGAGGAAAAACTGAGAACATTTTCAGGTGGACATTGATTGATGTTGTTTGGAGTTATTTTTCAGTAATATAGTCGTGTCTGTAAAAACCCACACCACATAAAACAGGTGCATTAAGGCAAAGACACAATGCAACTAATAGATCAGAAAAACTGTTCAGGAGCTTTTTAATCTGCAGACCTTAACGCTTCTCACTTTATATTCTCTCTGTTTCTCTCAGTTCCAGTCCAGGCTGGTGTGATAACAGGGGCTATTATTGGCGTAGTGTTGGGACTGCTAATCCTCATTGTGGCAATTTACTATCTGATGCGTTTCCTGGTCGCCAAACGAGTGTTCAGCTTGAGCATGAGGTCAGTCTGGGAGCATCTGCTCCCTCAAGCCAGACCCGAACCTCTGCCCGGCCTTGACACACATACTCCTATTCACACACACACGCTTACCATGACACAACCCAGATCCCCACCAGTCACACACTCACACAAAAACACAAACGCCATGAGCAAGGCATTGACAGAACCCCCAACCAAACCGGGGACTACTGAGTCACCTATTCTTGCATAGCCAGACTAAATGCACAACTATTTTACCAAGAATTTTACTGCATATATTTGAGTGACATTTGAGCAACCAACTGCTGTTTGTTTTGTGTTATGTGCCTGTCCATTATAGTCTGTCCATAAATATTAATCAGTATATTCAGTAAACTGTTCTACTTGTAAATGACTAACTTTAGCAAATCTAGTGATTAGTTCTTCTATACAAGTGCTTGTTCTATCAACTTTGAACAACTGTTCTACAACTTATCAACTTATCAACTGCTAAATAAAAAATCAGAGTACCTTCACAACCTTAACAAGCAGTTGAGTCCTCCTTCCACCAGGTGGCCACATTGTTCATGCAATTTTTGTATTTTTGTCCCCTTAGTAAACATGGCAAGAAAGGCAAAGGAAAAGAAGGATCACAGCAAAAACAGGCAAGTGCCCACCTGCTTCCACTCTAAACACGCACACAAACACACAAACACACAAACACACACATTCACATACACAAATGCTTGCTAGTTTCTTTCACTTGCGCTTTATTAAAGACCTCCTGTCCTCCAGTGGTGTCCCCCTCTTTTGTCTGTGGTTAGTTTTGACCAAGGTCCTTTTTAAAACAAGTTATGTCAGTACATTTCCTCACACTTCCAGTCAAAAGTTAAGAGTATTTATATTCTTATGCTGACCAAGGAGGAATTTATTTGATCAAAAATACAGTAAATTGTTAAATATTGTTACAATTTAAAATAACTATTTACTGTTCTAATATGTTAAAATAAAATGTTTTCTTATGATGCAAAGCTGAATTTTCAGCAGGAATTACTCCAGTCTTCAGTGTCACATGATCATGAGATCATTCTAATACGCTGATTTGGTGCTTAAGAAATATTTCTTATTATTAGCAATGTTGAAAACAGTTGTGTTGCTTAATATTTTTGTAAAAACTGATACAATACTCAAAGGTTTGAGGTAAGTAAGATTTGTTAAAAATTAATTAATACTTTTATTTAGCAAAGGTGCATGAAATTGATCAAAAGTGATGGTAAAGGCATAATTCAAGCTGTTCTTTTGAACTTTCCATTTATCAAAGCATCCTGAGGGGGAAAAAATCCACAAAAAAATATTAAGGAGCAAAACTATTTCCAGTGATAATAAGAACCATTATTAATAATTGAGCACCTATAATAACTGAGCATCAAATCAGCATATTAAAATGATTTCTGAAGGATCAAGTGGCACAGAAGTAATGGTTGCTGAACTGAGGGCTGAAGTAATAGTTGCTGCAAATTCAGCTTTGCCATCACTGGAATAAATTACATTTAAAAATATATTAAAAAAAAATATGATCAAATAAATGCCTTGGTGAGCATACACCTTTTTTTTTTTTTCAAAAACAAAAACATTCTTAATTATTCCAAACTTTTGACTGATAGTGTATATTAGGCTAAATTAAGGCTTAATCAGATAAAATAATATAATAAATATAATAAATTAAACTGTAATATTAAAAAATGTAAAAATAAAATAGTAATAATTTATATTAATAAATAAAGATAATAAAATAAATGTAATAAAAATAAGCCCCAAAGAAATTTCAGGTTCATGGAAGTCAAAACTCCAATTAAAGCTACATCTACCTCAGTGTTTGTGCTCCTGTCTGCATGCCAGTTTATGAAGCCTCATTCGCAATGCATGTAAACATACTTATAATCCAGTACATGTCTAGACTAGAGTAGCTGTACCTCATCAAAAATAGAAGCAGGGGAGATTTGGGATATAGCATTGGTGTCAAAACTACATTTTTTGAAGGATACAAGGACACAGGCATGTTTGTTGTTGCTCCACATACTGCAGTTGTGTGCAATAAGCCATGTGGAGAAATATATATATATCAGGCTACAGTATAACAATTCTTAAGATACCTATGGGACGACATTAAAGGTTAAACCAAAACGCAGAAAATGGAAATTGATTTGTGGTCCAGATTTAAGAATTCATTATCACTCTCGGCTCTTCCCTATGGTCCTGTGGACTTAGGGATCACCATATCAGTGTCATTGAGCTGGCAGTCAAATGGAGCTCATACATCTTTTTCTGTGCTAACATGCCATTCATTTACATACCACCTTACTTTTCTTTTTCTGTCTCTCTGGGTTTATTTTCTTCTGTGCACTTTTCCATGCCATTATCCTTCACTTCCTCCATATCACTGATTTTTCTCCTCTAGCTGTCTCGTCCCCTCCCTTTCCTGCTGTCCTCCGTTCTCTCCACAGGTGAACAGTAAAATGCTGTCAGACTGAATCATGTATCTGCTTTAATCATATATTATATCATGACAAACACCATCATGTACAATCAAGCCACTGCCTTCCTCACACACATCTCATCTCTTACAGGATCAAACTAGCAGATTTCCAATCTTGTATTGTTTGTTCTTTCTGTCTTTATTGCCTTTCTTCTTTCTTTATTTCTGTCATCGGTTTCAGTATACGCTCCTCTATTTGTGCTCCTCTGTGTGCGTCTACTTTCAGCTTCACTCTTTCTCTTTCACTTCTTTATTTTCTTGGTTCTGTCAGTGTAAACCCAGTCCACCCTCCAATATCCAGTGAACTGAATGCAGGTTGATAAAGAGTCTATGGGCTGCAGCAGACTAAAACTAAGATCTCTGGATTTAAAATCCCATAGCGGAAACTTGCTGCATAGTTTTACATGAGTTTAAAGAGTATTTATATTACAAAAGCAGTAAAAAAAGATAAGATACACAGTAACTGTAAACCTTTCTGGGACATATTTCTAGATTTGATGTCACAGGAATATTTTCGGTTTAAAAACAAGTTGAGTTCTGTCAACAGAATTCTAAATTCTGTGGTAATCAAGTTTAACTTGTATTTATTCTGGAATATTCCTTTAAAGGTGAAGTGTTTAATTTATGCACTACTAGTAGCTTCAAATGGAAATGGCATTATTTTTGACAATGTCTTTCCAAAACCCTTTTACCACCCTTTTATGGTTTTGGCAAACAGGACATCCTGCCATAAACTTAGAATGTTATGTTTTACTTACTGTAAAACTGGGTTAAAAGAAAGTATTTTACTTGTAGATATTATTCGCTTCACCGTTATCTGAGTTCCCTGCAGCACCATTTCAGGTTTCTGACAGAACTAAACCTTCTTTATGAAAAAAACAAAAGATAATCAAACATGTTTCAGCATCCCAAGGGGTCAAAGGTCAGCTGTATAAAGATTCTTTTATTTAGGTGCTGTGATGTCACGCTATCACTCCCTAACTGGCCACTTCCTGTTTTGTCCTCCCTTTCCAGAAACCGAAAGTTCCCCTGGTGTTCATCTCCTTCTAACCCCTCGTTTAGCATTTCACTCTTTTTTCTTCTTCTTCTCTTCTGTAATGAAACTACCTCCCTTATTCTGGTTCCTCATATCCGTTAAACTCATCTGACCATTCCCACCTAACCCACAAGCCCTTCTTTTCCTTCTCCTCTTTCTCTTTCTCATTCTTGCTTTCTTTTTATTCCTCTATTTCTCTCTCTCTCTTTCTCTTTCCTCCCGTAGTGACTCACTCCTCCCCTCTCCACACTCCCTCTCTTTTTCCAGGCTTTGGCTGTGACGGATCCGGCCAAGCTGAAGGCGGCAGCGTCAGAGAAGAAGAAACAGGAGTCTCGCAGGGAGAAGAAATAGGGATTGTGGAGCAGAGAGCTAGAGCTCCTGAGCGGGGCCGCCTCCGCCCAGACCCAAGCCCAGGAAGAGGCAGCGGGGATGGGCAGGCAGGACAGGGTTCTTATGACCATTGAGCTAGAGCTCACTAAACAGGAGAGAGAGGGAGGGCAAACTAAATCGAGTCCCGCTGCGTTCTTTTCTCAACTCACGCGCAAATTCTCTCTCAAGTGAGAGAGACGGGTATGAAAAGAGGGGGTGGTGGAGAGATAAAGATGGATCCTTAAAAACAGGAGGACAGGAGAGGGGTGAAGTTTGTCTCATTTTAATTCAATTCTAAATGAAAAAAAATGTGGTTCCAAAAAAGAAAAAAGACTGTGTCCAATCTATGTGCGGCACGATAAATCTACAAACCACAAACACAATATCTATGAATTTACTTGCAGCTGTGACAAGATATTTCATGATTATAATACATACATATAATACAAAACCAAAAAATCCTAAAACCTTTTGGGATGTTTCCAGGTTTAAATTAGCTCAAATCCCAGGTTTTCATTGTGGACTTTTGTACCCCACTCGAGTCATATATTGTACATCTGTTCTATGAAAATGTGCTCAGTTTTTGCTTTCAGGGAAAACAAGTTGTTGTGCTGCACCTGGTTAGGACACAGTCTTTAAAAAAAAAAAAAAAATCACACATTCACAGAAAACCCAGAGCTGAAAGCCATCCATTACGCACACACTGACAGTTTGTGAGAGCTGCAATACTGGCAGAATGGTTTCCTATTGTTAAGTGACAGACAACTCTCTCTCTCTCTCTTTCTCTCTCTTTCTCTCTCTCCACACACATACAATCTTATACAAGAACACAATCCAAGCTGCACACTTTTCACACTTTTGTACTTTTGTTAAAAAATGATTTTGGAAACTTTATATTAACTGCCTTTTTTTCTCATTCCCTCCCTCTCTTTCTATTTTTCTCTGTTTTACTGCCTGTCTCTCTATTTTTGTCTGTCTTTGGTCTTCCTATTCTTTAATCTCTCTTCCTTATAGCACTTCTGACACCTTTTTTGTCTTTTTTTTTCTACTTTTCCATCTATTCTTTCACCATTCTTGTCATCTGATATACTGGTGCTATTACATCACTTCCTGTAGGCCGGCCCCCTAAAGTAGCCTCCCTCCCCATCCTTCTTTTACTGAGAGCTAAATATAGCACTAGATTTTTTAGAATCAAACACACACTTCCTCACTGTTAAAATTTCATTTCAGTCTCATAAAATCTGTTCACATTTCGTCCAACACACACTAACACTCATGGCGTCATCTCATGTATCCCATCAAGCAACTTTAAGTGGTATCCCAATAGGTTTTTGACAGAAATTTGAATCTGACTTAGAGTTGTGGTGTGTTTTTGCTTTGACTGCAGTGACTGAAATACCCAAAATGACGTCGATACTGTTGGCAGAGACACTCAAACACACGCTGTGAGAGTTACTTGATACTCTAAGTCAAATTCTCACGTCTGTCCGCATAAGCTGTTGTCTGACAAACAGCTGATTATTTTAACCATCTCTTGTAACTGGAGAACTATCTCTGTCTCGCTTCTGTCCAGTGAGGGCCGGCTCCTACGGTTGCACTTTTTCCCCGACCATCTTCACACATATCATTAGCAAGGCCATATTGCTCCAGCTCGAGTCATAGTTTTACTTCACCTCTCTCTAATCCTCCTCTAACTATCATGAATGCTCATCCACCACCACCTCTTCTCATGCCCTGTTTCTGCTGGTAAGAATACCCCAGTGCTCTCTCCTGCCCCCTGCTGCCCACAGGAGAAAACATTTTCATTCGGCCGTACTGTTGCAAAGATGTCAATGCAAAAAAAAATTGAAGTTCTTTTAGCTAGCTCTCTGCTGACTACGATAGATGCGTGTTTTTCACGCCTTTGCATGTTTATGTTTTAAGTCTGACGATATGTCTGTAACCTGTCAACGTGTTTGGGGAACAAAATGACATAAAACAACATTGTAGCAACATTCGTCACGTCATCGTTAGTAATGACAAGCTGTGCAGCAGCACCTTGGTACTGTTTGTGTGTTGGAAGCAGAAATGTAATAGAGTTTAATGATGTTTAATAATATTTCTGCACTTTCATTTGACTGACATGGCAGAATTCATGTGGTTGTTTCTTCGTGACAGTGTTTACCATCATGGTGTTGGCATGTTAAGGCTACGGGAAGTGATGCAGTGAGGGTGGAAAGGTTTTTGGAAGTTTTTGAGAGAGAAATAAATTATGAAATACTGGGATGAAGACTTGGACTGAACTCATATTCAGGTGAAAAGTCAAGCCAAAGTACAATAAACATCTCAGTCTCACAGGATATGTTTTTCTGTTCAAGTCTTCATGTCTATGCATGTCAGCCCCAAACCAGACAAAGGCTCTCATTGGGAATGCTAGGAAAAGCTATAGAATTGCAAGGGCTTGTGGGAAATATGTTTGTTAGCCTACAGACAGATGCTTTTTATGCATCTCAGAGTAAATGTCGAGCAGCCACATGGTACCTGCCATTAAACTGTGTTTAAATATCGGGGAATTCCCATGTTGTATGTATTGTGCACCTGTATTGGTACAGGTCTAGGTAACCGTTCTTTCTTCAAACTCCATTAAAAAGTCTAATTATTTTTTTACTTTTATTTTGACTTTAACACAGCTAAGTTTTCTGTAAAATGTCTTGTAAAAAGCAAAATCTCAAGTTTAAATAATTTCAGAAAAACGTCAATAAAAAAAATCAGATCCCTTGTGTGTTTTGTGTGTCTACTGAAAGAATCACCTGAAAAACCATCAGTGATGCAGATGAGTGAATAACTCTAAAGTATGGTTTCAGGGCTGCCGACATTTGAGTTCAACTTGGAGTGAGAATTCTCATAGTGGGGGTGGGGGGAGTGGTAAATATATATATATATATATATATATATATATATATATATACATACATATATATATATACATATATATATACATACATATATATATATACATATACATATACATACATATATATATACATATACATACATATATATATATATATACATATATATATATATATATATATATATATATATACATACATATATATATATATACATACATATATATATATATATATATATACATACATATATATATATATACATATATATATATACACACACACACACATATATATATATATATATATATATATATACATATATATATATATATATGTATATACATATATATATATATGTATATACATATATATATATATGTATATACATATAGATATATATATATATATATATATATATATATATATATATATATATATATATATATATATATATATGCTGTATATACAATTGCATCTCAATAAATTAGAATGTTGTGGGAAAGTTCATTTATTTCAGTAATTCAACTCAAATTTTGAAACTCGTGTATTAAATAAATTCAATGCACACAGACTGAAGTAAATTGTCTTTTAATTGTGATGATTTTGGCTCACATTTAACAAAGACCCACCAATTCACTATCTCAACAAATTAGAATACTTCATAAGACCAATAAAAAAAAAACATTTTTAGTGAATTGTTGGCCTTCTGGAAAGTATGTTCATTTACTGTATATGTACTCAATACTTCGTATGATTCAGATCATCAAACAAATTTTAATATTGCACAAAGATAACCCACGTGAATACAAAATGCAGTTTTGAAATAATCATTTCATTTATTAAGGGAAAAACACTGTCCAAATCTGCCTGGCCCCGTGTGAAAAAGTAGTTGCCCCCTAAATCTAATAACTGGTTGTGCCACCCTTTGCAGCAACAACTGCAATCAAGTGTTTGCGATAACTGGCAATGAGTCTTTCACATCGCTGTGGAGGAATTTTGGCCCACTGTTCTTTACAGAATTGTTTTAATTCAGCCACATTGGAGGGTTTTCAAGCATGAAAGGACTGTTTAAGGTCATGCCACAGCATCTCAGTCCGGACTTTGACTTGGCCACTCCAAAACCTTCATTTTGTTTTTCTTGAGCCATTCAGAGGTGGACTTGCTGGTGTGTTTGGGATCATTGTCCTGCTCCATAACCCAAGTGCGATTGAGCTTGAGGTCACAAACTGATGACTGGACATTCTCCTTCAAGATTTTCTTCAGGATAGAGTGCAGAATTCATGGTTCCATAAATTATGGCAAGTCATTCAGGTCCTGAAGTTGCAAAGCAGCCTCAGACCTTCACACTACCACCACCATGTTTGACTGTTGGTATGATGTTCTTTTTATGAAATGCTGTGTTGGTTTTACGCCAGATGTAACAGGACACACACCTTCCAAAAAGTTCAACTTTTCTCTCATCAGTCCACAGAATATTTGCCCAAAAGTCTTGGGGATAATTAAGATATTTTTTGGCAAATGTGAGACGAGCCTTTGTGTTCTTTTTGGTCAGCAGTGGCTTTTGCGTTGGAACTCTCCCATGAATGCCGTTTTTGCCCAGTCTCTTTCTTATTGTTGAATCATGAACACTGACCTTAATTGAGGCAAGTGAGGCCTGCAGTTCTTTAGATGTTGTTCTGGGTTCTTTTATGACCTCCTGGATGAGTCGTCGTTGCGTTCTTGGAGTAATTTTGGTAGGCCAGCCACTCCTGGGAAGGTTCACCACTGTTCCAAGTTTTCTCCATTTGTGGATAATGGCTCTGACCATGGTTCACTGGAGTCCCAAAGCCTTAGAAATGGCTTTATAACCCTTTCCAGACTGATACATGTCAGCTATTTTGTTTTTCATCTGTTCTTGAATTTCTTTAGATCGCAGCATGATGTGTTGCTCTTTAAGCATGCTTCACTTTGTCAAACAGGTTCTATTTAAGTGATTTCTTGATTCAACAGGTCTGTCAGTAATCAGGTCTGGTTTGGCTAGTGAAATTTAACTCAGCTTTCTAAAATAATGTGGTCAATCACAGTTCTTTCATGATTCAACAAGAGGGGGCAATTAATTTTTTTACGTAGGGCCAGGTAGGTTTGGACAGCTTTTTTCCTTTAATTCATCATTTAAAAACTGCATTTTGTATTTACTTGCAGTATCTATATATAGTGTGTGTGTATGTATATATAAATATATATATATATATATATATATATATATATATATTAGTGTCAAATGTTCAAGAGACAGTCAGTAAACTACATCATTTTTATTAAGTACATAATAAAACACAGCCTCTGCTAAGTTTAGACCATTTTGATCTATAAACCATTAGCCTGAAAAGAAAAAGTAAAGAAAAAAAAACTGGAAAGAGTGAAATATGTCCTCCATAGAGACAACGAATAGTGTAGCATGTGAAGTTCATGTGATTTATCACAGATTTTTATGTCAGCTAAGTATCACTGCCGGGCACAGCAGGGTCATGAGAGCAGCTGGTCTCTCCGGTCCGGTTCTTAATGGATCTGGCAGAGACGTTGATGGGAGTTGTAGTTCCCACATTCTCAAGGTTTGATTTAGATGGCAAAGAAATCCTCAAGCTACATCAAAACCAACAGATCTCGGTGATGGAGAATTCAGGCCGTCTCGCTTCCTCTGCCCTTCTAACAAGCATAAAATTAATGATGATAATAATAGTATGTGTAAGGGAGAGAGAAAGAGGGGGAAGCGGTAGCAGGTGCAGGTATACAGAGCCGTGGGCATGAAGGTTGTGTGTGTGTCTGCGTGTTTTTAAGGGCAGGGGTGGGAAGTGAGCTTCGGGTTACCCTGAGGCACAAATGGGGGGAGAGAACAGGCTGTGTGTGTGTGTGTGTGTGTGTGTTATCAGGTGGAGAAGGGGTATGTTACCTCCAAAAAAAGCCACCAGTGTCTTCCACACGTGTGAGGGGAGAGTGGGAGAAATCTGGGTGTTAGTTCATTAACAACGAACATGGGAAAAGGGGTGAGTGTCTACCTGTGGTGCTTCATCAATTATTCTGTCTATCCTTTTCTCTCGCCGGCTTTCTTTCTTTCTCTCACAGATTGTTATGAGTGTCGTGCACCCTTAAATAATGTATTGTTTAGTATCACAGCATTTCTTATGAATACCACATGATTATGTAGGAATATGTTTGTGTGGGAGATAAGAGACAGAAAGGAGATGGAAGGTGAATATCACAAAGAAATGTTTGAGTGATGTGTCATAACAAAATTTAAAGAACAAAAATGTAATTATAATTTGCATAAAAGAGAATAAATAATGTTTTTAAAACCATAAAAATGATTAATGTTATGACATTTTTTGACAATTAAGCTAATTTTCATTCTTACTATTGCTATAATGTAAAAAAAAGTCTTATTACTTTAGTACAAGAAAATTGATTAAAAAAAATAAATTGTGCTTTTGTGCTTTACAAATCCCACTTTTAATAACAATTTTAAAAATAAAAGTATATGTATTATTGAATAACAAATTTAATTTACAATTTAATAAATAGTGTAATATAATACAAATATAACATTAAAACATTTTTCACATTGCTGTAATGACAATGAAATGATTGAGGAAGGAGAAATGGGGCTTATGAATTACATAAAAATGTCACAATGCAAACAAAAGTTTAAAATGAATTTATAATTGATATTTAATTCTGGGGTGGGAAAATATGTCCTGATATTTATTTTCTGAGATTCACAGGGGAAGCTGCATCTAATTTATAATGTTTGTGAAATAATAAGTTGGTGTCTGTCTGTGATATCTGACATGTGTGTGATTATCTGAACATTATTTTAGTGATAAGATGCTGTCTGTATCCTCATAATGAGGCTGAGAGGTGTGATAGTTCAGGCTGTCTTAGGTTTGATTGGTATTAATATGAATTAATTCCAAAAAGAGGTCTGATTTAAGGCGTAATGAATGATCTTCTCTCTGTTCCACATGCTGCTCTATCTGTACACGTGTCAGACACACACGCATGCAGTCACAGCTGAGTAAGAGTGACAGGACCAGGTGATTTCCATGACACCCTGTTCCTAGTGTGTCAGCACACCACACACTTTTCCTGCCAAAGACGAGCACAAAGTACACTACTTTACATGAACCGATATGCTCAGGCACACTCAGTGTTTGATAACACTGTCATAGTTTTACATAGCTTGTCGTATGTAGTTTTAAAGGCATAGCTATGACTGCATTAATATTATGGTGTTCATTAAAGTACAGAGCTACAGTTCAGGTGAAAAATTATGATTCAGTTATAAATATTCAACTGACTAATTAACAAATATGTGCAAACATGATATGAATACCTTTAGGAAAGAAAAATCTCAACTTAAATAACTTATTAATAGTGCACTTGTTTACCCTAGATAGCAATGTGTAAAAAATATTTCTTAATATATACCTAATATAGTCTTAATATATATAGTATTTATTTATATAGGAATATTTTTTTAATTATTTGAAAGAATCTTCTTATGTCCAACAATGCTGCATTTATTTGATCAAAAATACAGTAAAAACAGTAATATTGTGAAATATTCATTCAATTTAAAATAACTGTTTTCTGTTTTAATATATTTTAAAATTAAATTATTCCTGTGATGTATTACAAATTCATTACAAATAAAAATAGAAAAAGTGGGAATATCTATATCTATATATATATATATATATATATATATATATATATATATATATATATATGAAACTGAGAAATCTCATAAGCTCTCATAAGCTATGAAGGAGCAACATCTGAGTAATAAAATTTTTTTCTCTTGGTATTATTCTCTCTGTCTCAGTCCGGACATGAAAGCAGCCCTGAGGCTGCTCCAAAGGGAGGAAAGAGAAAGATGAAAGATAAAGATTTAGATGAGCTGAAGAAAGAGGTGTCACTGGTAAGAAGTTATTATTTTGTGTTGTGCATATGTGTACATGAAAAAAGAGAGAAAGCGTGTGAGCCTGCAGGTATGAGAGTGTAAGAGATGATAATTAGAAATCAAACAATGAAACTGTCTCTAAAAGAATGTGATGCAATTTGATGATCCAACTAATTGGCAAACATGAAGTGTTGTATTATATCTGATGTTCTTGTGTGTGTTTCTACAGGATGATCATAAGCTGTCTCTAGATGAGCTCAGTACTCGTTATGGAGTTGACCTTGCCAGAGTGAGTCATCTTTACTTTCACCCTCGACATTTGCAATAATGACTCGGATATTTTTCAAATCGTGATGACATTTTACTCAACGGCACATTCAAGCAGTGCACCCACGGCTAACTAAACAAGGCTTTGGAATATATATAATTAAGTGATATTAGTTGGGGAAAAAAAAGCTTTAACTAAATATAAAATTTTTAGCTATTATGTGATATTTTGTAACTTTTTGCTGCAGATAAATTTACTGGTTTAAGCTTGTCTAGCTGATATTCACCTTTTTTCCCTGTTTTGTGGTGTTGTGTGTAAAAGTGACTTAAAAGGCTTGATTTCCTATGCGCCTTGAGAAGCTTGTTATTTTAATTTATTTTATTTTATTTTATTTTATTTCATTTTGTTTGTTATTTTATTTTATTTTATTTTATTTTATTTTATTTTATTTTATTTTATTTTATTTTATTTTATTTTATTTTATTTTATTTTATTTTATTTTATTTTATTTTATTTTATTTTATTTTATTTTATTTTATTTTATTTTATTTTTATCCAGCCTAGTTAACCTGGACTGCATTTATCAAAAGCATTGTAAGCCTAAATAGAAGTAGAAACTGCAGTCCAGCCTTATAATGCTTTTGGAAAAAGCTGCCCTGGTCTCTAATCCTGACCTGGCTGATGAATGCCCAAAACCTCTGTAAAACCACCATCCTTTTGACCACCTTAGATCAGTAAACCACTTTAGACTGGTTCAAGCTATATTTATTAGCGGGAAATCTTCAGAGTTGCTGCAGGGAATCTTGAGTAACTTTGTCTCCATCCCACCAGGGTCTGACCCAAAAGAGAGTGCTAGAAATTCTGGCCCGCGACGGTCCAAATGCGCTGACCCCACCGCCCACCACACCAGAGTGGGTGAAGTTCTGTAAGCAGCTGTTCGGAGGATTCTCCATCCTGCTCTGGATCGGTGCGATGCTCTGCTTTTTTGCCTACAGTATTCAGGCTGCCACTGAGGATGAGCCTGTCAATGACAATGTGAGTGCACTAACTATCCGGCCAATGAGAATGAGAGGGCTTATTAAGTATCCAATAAGAATGTAAGTTGTTGTGAGAGCTGTGGCCTGTTCCAGACACACCGACTTATGGTGCTCATGTAAGAGACAGGTTTAAATCTGTCTAGAGTCTAAATGTTATTTGAGCTTATTGTATGATGTGATGTGTGATGTGTGCTGTAGTGTAGCATTGTGCATTTAAAAACAATTTTTCATCTAGCTATGAAAGGAATTAATATTTAAAAATCCCACCTGCTTACTGAGCAAATCTAAAACAAGGTTCATTATGAAAAGCTTGAGATGCTGTTGACACAAATTAGTCATTCAAACAATTATTAATAAAAAAATTAAAATAATATAATTCATAGTAAAGGTACCCATATATTTGTAATACTTAACTAATTCTTTTTTACAAATCTCTGGTTTCCTATTTAAAAATTCCACTTACTCATTTCTCAAATCCGAAACAACCCTCATTATAAGGAGATGCTGGTATCACAAATGAGTCATTCATACACTGTAATTCATAAAAGTAGTAGGCCTGAAAGTACTCATATGTCTCTAATATTTAACTAATACCTGTGCAAGTTCCTTTTTACAAATCTCTAAGTTTTCTAAAATCCGTATTTAAGCCGATTAAAAGAGGAAATCACAAAAATGAAGAGTTAAATTGGTTTTACTCCACCAGAGGGGAATTAAAACCTGCTGCGCACGTTGTTGGCGACTGAGGTGGATACATTTCTTTTAGCTTTGCTGTCCCATATCCAGTATGATGAATGAGTCCCAGTCTGTGGACTGAGCTCCCAGCTGCTTGTGGGACAGTTTAGGGTCAGTGATAAATGAAAATGTGAAGTTAAGGATCATTTAACTGTGTTTGCTCTTTTACACCATGATTTTTGTGCGTTACCCATTTTAAACTGTTTAGTTTAAGACTTATGGCAGTATGTGCATCTTTAAAATGGTCTGACTATGCTGTTCTTTTGCAATGTTAATGTCTATTTTTCATGTAAATGTGGTTAAAATATGGCAACTTTTGTGGTGGGCTTATATCTTTATACTGAAATTCCATGAGAAATCTTTGCAATGATTTAGATGGCAACAGCTTTTGCTTACTGGTCACAAAAGTTTACAAGTGCATTTCAGCGTAAAGACTCAGAAATTACAGAAAAATTAAACTGCAAGTTGTCATGCTCTGCATAAGGTTGTCTATTTGTTGTTTTTTAATTTACAGATGAAAAAAAGAGTGGTGGAGTCTTGGCTTAAACCTTATCAGCCAAAAAATGTGAGTCGTTTTGAACCCCCTGACCCTTGACTTGTATTTCCCTCTCTCTGGTTTACTGCAGCTTTATCTGGGTGTGGTTCTATCTGCTGTGGTCATCATAACCGGCTGCTTCTCATATTATCAAGAAGCCAAAAGCTCCCGGATCATGGACTCGTTCAAAAACATGGTGCCTCAGGTTAGTGTGATTACAGCAGTGGATTGGTTTGGATAAAAGTGTTTGCTAAATGAATAAAGGTAAATGATACCAAATCCCAAACGGAAACCATTATGAGCAATATTTTATATGATTTACATAAATCCATGTAAATCCCTTTTAACATTTAAAAGCCCAATGTATGATTTATATAAATGTATGTAAATCCTTCTTAACTTATGAAAGAAACCACGTCATCCCGCCACCCCCCTCTTTCAGAATTGGCATGCTGGTTATAATATTGCAACGGTGCAGAAATAGACAATATAGAGAATAAATATGGTGAAATAAAGTAAAGAAATAAAGAGCAATATAAAAGACAGGGACTAGGTAAAGGCAAAGATAAAAATGTATTTGTTTTTCTTATTTTTCCTCACTTTTGCTAAATTACTTTGCTAAATCAAATCAAATTAAATTAAATGTTGTCAGTTTAAAGTAACTTTAAAATGAAATACAGTATAAATGGTAAAATAAAAGAAAGCACAATAAATTTAAATTTTAAATGAAATGAAATTAAAATTTAATTAAAATTATAAATACATTTTAAATTTTAAATTAAATTGTGAAAGGTCATTTTAAAGTTACTTTAAATTCATAAATAAATGGTTGCATAAAAGAAAGCATAATTAATAGACTAAAATTATTGAAAAAAATGGTTTATGGTTGAATAACCAAAAATGGTCCCATGAGAAAGTGATATATCATCTATAAATATTCACACTCATACAGATATATGTGAATGTGTTTCTTTCATAGAGTAGGTTGCATATTACAAACTCTGTTCTGACAGGCTCACTATTTTAGGCCTCTTCCTAAATAACTTTTCTTCATCATGTTTGAGGAACTTTGGAATGGACTTTATTTCTTTCAGCAAGCTCTGGTGATTCGTGAGGGAGAGAAACTTCAGATAAATGCAGAAGAGGTGGTTCAGGGAGACCTGGTGGAGATCAAGGGTGGAGACAGAATCCCAGCAGACCTTCGGATCATCTCCTCCAGCGGCTGCAAGGTAGAGAGAGTGCGAGTGATGTAGAGATATTAAGAGGAAGATCTCAGATCTGAGATCAGCTTTGTTTATCAACCTATAGTCTTAGTAAGAAGCCTGAGATCAGAAAGGTCTTCTGTACCTCCTGTCTGTCTTACTCAGGTGGATAACTCATCTCTCACCGGAGAGTCAGAACCTCAGACCCGTTCTCCAGAGTTTACTCATGAAAACCCTCTGGAGACCAGAAACATCAGCTTCTTCTCCACCAACTGCGTTGAAGGTCAGTCCTTCATTCATTACTTTATTCATTCATGCATAATAATAAGTGTGTTCAATTGTTAATTTGTTCGTTCATTCAAATGCTCAATTATTTGTTCTTCAGCTCACTCATTAATTCATTCCTTTTTGTATGCATTCATTCTTTTATTTACTTGACACTCCTTTTTCTTACTTTCACTCGAAAATTGGTTGATTTTTGTGTATGTGCAGGTACAGCCCATGGCATAGTGATCGCTACAGGTGATCGTACAGTGATGGGCCGCATTGCGACTTTGGCGTCCGGTCTGGAAGTGGGTCAGACGCCCATCAACATGGAAATCGAGCACTTCATTCACATCATCACAGGTGTGGCCATCTTCCTGGGTGTGTCCTTCTTTGTCCTGTCACTCATTCTGGGCTACACCTGGTTGGAGGCCGTCATCTTCCTCATTGGTATTATTGTTGCCAATGTTCCTGAGGGCCTGTTGGCTACTGTCACGGTGAGACACTCATACAAACAAATATTGTGACATTCATATTCATATGCACTACCATTCGAATGTTTGGGGTTAGTACGTTTTTTTCAGCGAGAGTGTGTTAAACTGATCAAAAGTCACAGTAAAGACATTCTTAATGTTACAAAAGATTTCTTTTTCAAATAAATACTGTTCTTTAAAACCTTCTATTCATAAAAGAATCCTGGAAAAAAAAATGCATCATGGTTTCTGAAGAGTGGAGAAATGGCTGCTGAAAATCTAGTGTTGCCATCACAGAAATACAGCCAAATATATTTTAAAATATATTTGAATAGAAAACAGTTATTTTAAATATTAACAATATTTCACATTGTAATATTTTGTATTGTATCAAATGAAAGCAGCCTTGGTGAGCATAAAAGACTTCTTTTAGAAACCTTAAACAATCTTACCGACCCCAAGCTTTTGAACACACACAGGCACAGAAGCTTTTCTCTTTCATTCTTTTTATTTTTTTTATATCCTTCTCTCTTTGTAAGGCTCCCTCTGCCATAGATTTTTACAGACCCACAAAAACACTTTTCAAAAAGCAGAAAGACCATGACACACTGTCGTCTCTCCTTTAACTCCATTCAATCTCTCTCAGGTGTGTTTGACTCTGACAGCTAAGCGAATGGCTCGCAAAAACTGTCTGGTGAAGAATCTAGAAGCCGTGGAGACTCTAGGTTCCACCTCCACCATCTGCTCAGATAAAACTGGAACCTTGACTCAGAACCGGATGACTGTCGCTCACATGTGGTTTGACAACCAGATCCATGAGGCCGACACCACCGAGGACCAATCAGGTTAGAATGCTTTGAGGTCCATGGACCAATCAAGTGAAAGTAGTAGACACATAGGTTTACTCAGTAAATAGTGTCTTGATTTTCAGTCTCTGTTTCACACAGATCTATTGCAAATACAATCTGATTGCTTGTGTCAGAACCCACAGCATATTCTGTGTCAGTGCAGACAGAATTGTTTTTTTTTTTTTTTGTTTCTTTTTTGATGAAAACATGCCTGGTTAGGACACAATGTAAGCTTCCAGTGTCAATTAGAGTTACTGATCACAATTACAGTGGCCATTGTGTCCTTGAGCAAGGCACTTTACCCATAATCCTCTAAAGACACTTTCCTGGTAATTAGCATATGTTAGGTCACTTTAGATGAAAAGCATCTGCTAAATGGGCAATGTTTTGATATCTTTAAACATTTACAGGGATAATTCTTCTCTTGATCTGTTCATACATCTGTATATCTGTTTGAGCACATTTAACCAAATCTCTTCTTTTCTTATGTCACTCTGTGTGTATGTGTGTGTGTGTGTGTGTGTAGGCTCCTGCTTTGATAAAAGCTCTCCTACATGGTTCTCTCTGTCTCGAGTGGCAGGACTTTGTAACCGTGCTGTCTTCAAACCTGGACAAGAGAACATTCCTGTGCGCAAGGTAATACATCACATACAAAACCATTCAAAAGTTTGAAGCCAACAAGATTTTGAATTATTTTTAAAGAAATTAATACTTTTATTCAGCAAGTATGCATTGATTTTTATTCATCAAAAACACTGGGGAAAAAAATAACGTTCCTCACTGTCAACATTGATACTAATGAGAAATCTTTCTTGAACACCAAATCAGCATATTAGAATGCTTTTTGAAGTAATAGCAGCTGAAACTTCATCATTGACATCACAGGAATAATTTACTTTTTAAAATGTCCATTTTTATAGAAAAGTTATTTTAAGAGACTTCAAGACTTTCAAAAACATTAAAAATATTACCGACCTCAAAATTTCAAACTGCTATGTACATTGATATTAATTATAATTAAGACGAGGGATTGTGCTCTATTGTTGTTTGATTTGTGACGTTGTGAGTTTCTGTGTGTTTGTAGAGGGACACAGCAGGTGATGCATCAGAGTCTGCTCTGTTGAAGTGTGTCGAGCTCTCGTCCGGCTGTGTTAAGACTCTCAGAAACAACAACCAAAAAGTGGCAGAAATCCCATTCAACTCAACTAACAAATACCAGGTGCACCTACAAGAAACACATAGCCAAAGCTGTAAAGATTTTAAACAAACAAATGATGTCGATGTCATACAGATATCAATTAAAATATAAATTATTCCCATCTCTCTCTCTTAGCTGTCTATTCACGAGATAGAAGACAGTCCCACTGGATACCTGCTGGTGATGAAAGGAGCCCCAGAGAGGATTCTGGACAGGTAATCAATACCAGAGCATGATACATGAAATCCATATATAGAACAGAAATAACTTGAATCAATAGCTGTGATTAATGATGAGACTTTTTGTGATGATACTTTTTATTGATTAATAAGAGCTTTATTCATCATAATTCAATAATTGTGATTAATATATGTGATTATTGCAGTATAGTTATTGTGAACTAAAAAACTATTAAAATGATTTGAAATAAAGTAAGTACAAAATAATACTTACATTTATAAAATTAAATAAAAATAAATATTAGATGAAAACTTAAGCTTAAAAAAATTTAATGAAATTAGAAATGTTGCCCTTTCAACTAACTGAATTAAAATAAATTTAAATTAAAAAATTATTAAAATTACTAAAACTAAAAATAAAATTAAAAAAGATATTAACACTAAATAGAAATATTAAAAATAAAAATAACTAATAAAAATGGCAAAAATACATAACAAAATTACTAAAACTTAAACTAAAATTAAAATTAAAACCAACTAAATAGAAGCTCATTCAAAACATTAATAAATACTAATAGTATAAAAAATTATACTAAAATAACACTGAGTTATTGGAATAAGCAAACATGAATCAATAACTGTGATTATTTATGATACATCATAATTCCTATTTCTGATTACTAGCTGTAATTATTGTTGATCCATCAAAATACCATCGCTGTAATTCATATCTGTGATTATTGACACCCATTTTCATCGTTAATCAATAACTGTGATAATTGGGTGATTGGTAATGCAGGTGCAGTACCATAATGATCAATGGTGAGGAAATGCCAATGGACGAGGACTGGAAGGATGCATTTCAGGGAGCATACATGGAGCTGGGCGGACTGGGCGAGAGGGTTCTGGGTAAGTTCTTACTTCCTTCCTTTCCTCTTTCTTTCCTTCCTTCCTTTAATTCTCTACCCTCTCTCTCTCTTTCAGGGTTCTGCCACCTGTTCCTCTCTCCCTCACAGTTTCCGAGGGGGTTTGAGTTTGACTGTGAAGATGTGAATTTCCCGGTCAACCAGCTTTGTTTCCTGGGCTTAATCTCCATGATCGATCCGCCTCGAGCCGCAGTGCCAGATGCTGTAGGAAAATGCCGTTCCGCTGGCATTAAGGTATTCATTTATAGGTTCCCTCCATCCATTTATCTACAGTTCAGCATTTTATGTCCAATGTCAATGTAGACCACAATCCATATTTACAGGTTATCATGGTAACGGGTGACCATCCTATAACCGCTAAGGCCATTGCTAAAGGTGTGGGCATTATCTCTGAGGGCAACGAGACAGTGGAGGATATCGCTGAAAGACTTAATATACCTCTGAGCCAAGTCAATCCACGGTCTGTGTGTGTGAATCTGTCTCTTTTGAGTGTTTGCTTGAGAGTCTGGGTGCATATGTGTGTGTAAACTAAATCTATTTGAATGGGTTTTTATCTGCTTTTATTGCTTCTTCACAGATAATGGAATTGGCCACTGTTCTGTGTGTGTGTGCATTTCAGAGACGCTAAGGCCTGTGTGATTCATGGTTCAGACTTGAAGGACATGAGCCCCGAGTATCTGGATGATATTCTGAGGAACCACACAGAGATTGTGTTTGCTCGCACTTCACCCCAACAAAAACTCATCATCGTGGAGGGCTGCCAGAGACAGGTGTGTGTGTTTGTGTATTTGTGAATATTAAAATATCATACACTAGATGTCTTACACATGACAAATTTCACCGAAATGCAAGCTAGACTGAAATATCAGACCTTTGGAAGTTTTATGTTTACATTAATTTTAGCAGGTGTTTCTACCTGTATGTCATTTTTCTGTTCATGGTATTGGAAAAAGAGCAATATTTTGGTTACTGATGCCATTGTCATAATGCACTATTCACCTTGATTTGTTTATTTTACAATGGGAAGTGGCCAGTAACTGGGGTTAAACAACATTTTTAAAAGGAAATTAATAATTTTATTCAGCAAGGATGCATTATGTTGATCAAAACTGACAGTAAAGGCATTTTTAATGTTACAAAAGATTTCTGTTTCAATTGCTGTTCTTTTAAACTCTATTCATCAAAGAATCATGGAAAAAATGCAAAACAGTTTCCACAAAAATATTAAGCACCACCACTGTGCGCCAACACAGATAATAATAGGAAATATTTCCTGAGCTCTAAATCAGCATATTAGAAATTCTGCTTTGTCATCAAAGGAATAAATAACATTTTTAAAATAAAAATATTAAAATAGAAAGCAGTTTTAAATTATAATAATTTTGCACAGTATGCCTGTTTTTACTGTATTTTTGATACTGGGAGTTCTTTCAAAAACATTAAAAATCTTACCAAAAATTTCTTAACAATAGTACACATTTAATGTTTTCATTCAAACTGCCTGGCAGACTTTTTGACTCTGACTTTGATTTTCTGACTGGTCTTTAATTCTGAGTGCCTGAAAGCTCTTTCTCTGATTCTGACTGGCTGACTGGTCTGAGACTCTGATTCTGATTGGCTGGCTCTGGCTGCAGGGTGCCATAGTGGCAGTGACAGGTGATGGGGTGAATGACTCCCCTGCTCTGAAGAAGGCTGACATTGGCGTTGCCATGGGAATCTCTGGCTCAGACGTCTCCAAGCAAGCTGCTGACATGATCCTGCTGGACGACAACTTTGCCTCAATTGTTACGGGGGTGGAAGAGGGTAAGACAGAAAAGGAATATTAAGTATTAGGACAAAAAAGAAATGAAGCATTACAAATTCTCCTTGCTTTCTCTCTTTCGAATTTCTAAATGCATTGGCCTGACTGGTTTACACAATGTAAAAAATGTATTTCTTTCAATTTATTTATTGCATAAACACAAATGCATATATATACATATATATATATATATACAGTATATATATATATATATATATATATATATATATATATATATCTTCAATCAAATAAAATACTCTGTGTTTTAGGTCGCCTGATCTTTGATAACCTGAAGAAGTCGATTGCGTACACGCTGACCAGTAACATCCCAGAGATCACACCCTTCCTGCTCTTCATCATCGCCAGTGTGCCGCTGCCTCTGGGCACCGTCACTATCCTCTGCATCGACCTTGGCACTGACATGGTGTGTTATACACACTCACACTTGTGCGCATTCAGTCTTACTTCCAATTCCTGTCAAGTGTGATACTACCCTCGGGCACCAGACACCAGACCATTTCACACACACGCACACACACACACGAGCATCTTTGTCATCACAGTCATCATTCTCTCTCTCTCTCAGGTTCCTGCGATCTCTCTTGCATATGAGTCGGCAGAGAGTGACATTATGAAGCGTCAGCCCCGAAACCCCAAAACTGACAAGCTGGTGAATGAGAGGCTCATCAGCATGGCTTATGGACAGATCGGTCAGCCTCAAGTGCACTTGCACACAGATATCAGTGAACGCACACACATGCCCTTTATCTTAATTCTTGTAAACTTTGTAGTCCTTGAAGAATTACTTTGTGCAAACAAATGAACATCAGAGGCATCATGCACTTATTTTTTGATGGGCCACTAGGTTCACTTGTTGCCCTAGGAAAGAGAAGACACGATAAAAGGGGGAAAAACTATTTTTAACTACTTATTACTTTGTTTTATGTTTGTTATACAGGATAGTGTTGGGTAAGTACAAACACCTTTTTATCCTCAATAATCATGCAACTTATTTTACAAAGAAAAAATAGATTTTGCACCATAAGTGTCAATGAAAAACCACTTTAGAAATCTGAGGGGGGTGAATAGGCCTCGTGCTTCTGATTAATATTATGAATAAAATAGCTTTTCATGCTCTGCAGGGATAAAAGCAATTACATGTGTGTGTGTGTGTGTGTTTATTTGTGTTGTTTGTGTGTAGGTATGATCCAGGCGCTGGGAGGATTCTTTACCTATTTTGTGATCATGGCTGAGAATGGCTTTCTGCCTCAAACGCTGCTGGGAATTCGACTGGATTGGGACAGTCGTGCAGTTAATGACCTGGAGGACACCTATGGACAGCAATGGGTAAACACACACACACACACACACACACACATATATTTCTTTAATGCTTATATTGCTTGTTTTCCATATTCCTCTTATATAGAAAACTTTGGTGTTTCAGTACCCTTATAGCACAGTTATTGCCCTGAGGCAACAAACCAATATCTGATTCGGGGCTGGGGGGGCACATTTTATAATCTATATATTATCAGGAACCCCCAAGCTCCCAAAAAATGGGATGAAATATTTTCTTCCATCCAAAATAAACATTCATGACATAGAGGGCTAATATACTGAATGGCTTCTCAAGAAACATTTCTTATTGTTATCAATTTAAAAAAAATTGATTATTTTTTTTTCCAGGCTTCAGCATTCTTTTATGAATAGAAAGTTCTAAAGAACAGCATTTATTTTAATTGATTTTTTGTAATAATGTAAAAGTCTTTACGAGTCGAGCTTTATTGTCATTCTGCTACATGTGTGGACATATAGTGGAACGAAATGTCGTGTCTCGCAGGACCACGGTGCTACATACTAGTTAAACATAAGATAAACATACAACAATGCAAGTATAGGAAAAACAATAGAGCTATACAACAGTTAACTATCTGACTATACATATACTAAAAATACTATAACTGCTATACCTAGTTGTCCACACATACACAAACTGAGACTGTACAAAAAACTTTACATAAATACTGTACATGAAATTGTGCGAAAGAGATATATGTACATGAAATTGTGCAGAAAAAATATATATTTTGTACATTATTGTGCAGATTTTGTGGGAGACAGTGCATAGTGCAAAAAGAGGAGTTTGGTAAAATGAATAGTTGAGCAAATAAGGTAAAAAAATAAATGCATATTATAAGAAAATGAAAGTGTTTTTTGACCTTGCATGCATGTCAATCTGTTGTTGGGGACTCCCAAAACCAAAATATGACCCTTTCATAACCCATAATAGGGGCACTTTAAGCTAACTGAGACTTGTTATAGCACTTGCATATCATTGCTCTTTTGCTGATTTTGATTACTTCCATTGTCCTCATTTGTCCTCACTTTGGATAAAAGCGTCTGCTAAATGACTAAATGTAATGTAATGCAAATGTGTCTATTTAAATATGTATGTTTCAGACTTACGAGCAGCGTAAGGTCATCGAGTTCACCTGTCACACCTCGTTCTTCTCCAGCATTGTGGTGGTGCAGTGGGCCGACCTCATCATTTGCAAGACACGCAGGAACTCCGTCTTCCAACAGGGCATGAAGTCAGTATGTGTGTGTGTATGATTGTGAGCTCATTCCAGAGTGTGATATTTGCATACGTCTCTGTTAAAGGCTATTCTCTAACCTGTGCACTTATAGGAATAGGATTCTCATTTTTGGACTGTTTGCTGAGACGGCTCTGGCAGCCTTCCTGTCCTACTGCCCCGGTATGGACATTGCCCTGAGGATGTACCCACTCAAGTAAGGGACACACACACACACACACACACACACACACTCACTTCTGCACCTTAGAAGAGCTTATGTTCTTTGCTCCTCCTGTCCTCACCTTTTCCTTTCTCATTTTCTTACTCCTTTTACAGGATTATGTGGTGGTTCTGTGCTTTCCCGTACAGTTTGCTAATCTTTGTGTATGACGAGATCCGTAAATTAATCCTGCGCAGGAATCCAGGAGGTGAGCACAGATGTTTACATTTCTGAACAGTGTTATTTTTAATAGCATTGAGATCCTATCTATAGTTTTTATAGTTTATTCTATATTCATATCTTCAATTAGTTTTTATTTTTACATTTTCTGTTTTCATTTTAATTTGAGTTATGAGTTGTTTTAGTACATCAAGTTACAAACTAAATTAAAATTTGAAATATTTCCTTGGCAACTGTCTGAAAGAATATGTTTTTTTTACATTTTATTTTACTTAGGTTTTAACAAGATGTCTTTTATATGGTTTTAATTTTAGTTTTAGTTTTAACTATACTGTTATAATGTTTTCTGTAAGTATACCAGGCAAATAAAAACTCCTTTATGAATAACACCTTGGGACTCAAACTGATGCATATTACATTTATATGGTGCAGCTAAAGTTTTCCAATATTACTATTAAAATTCAAGGTTCAAGAAACAATGCAGCAATATTACAGAGAATCTGTAGAGCCTCGTAATTGAATCCATGTGAATAGAGCTTTATTCTGCATATATCTTTTTAATTTAGTTAATTAATTTAGCTCTTTCTGTCTTTCACTTGCAGGCTGGGTGGAAAAAGAGACCTACTATTAACAAGAATATGCAATCTCTGTGCATGACGGCTGGTGCGTGTGTCTGTTTGTAAAAGATATGAAGAAAGGTAATGAGACAAATGAAGAATCAGACAATCATGTGACATTTATCACTAAAGAATGAGTGTGTGTGTGTGTCTGTGAGTGAGTGTGTACATGCACTGGGCATAATCTGTTTACATGATGTATCCTGAATATCATTATCCTCAATAAGCTGATGATTTAATAGCCAAAATAGGTTTAGGTTTCAGGATCATTACATTTCTACTGAATTGATTTTGCTGTGAATTTATAACTTTTAGGCTGGATATAATCTTTCTTTTGGTTAGTTCTGCCTTAGTTCTTGAGTTAATTCTCTTGTGTGTGGAATGTACCTGTAGTAGTACATACATGATGCAAATATTTATTTGCAGTTGGTGTTTATGTACTGTACAAATGAAAAGCTTTTTGTTGGTAGGCCTACTAGTTTATCCAAAGCTATTACAGTTGTGTTGTAATATTGCTACAATTATAATTCTATGATTCTACTTAAATACTTAAGTAGAAATATAAAAAATAAAATAAAATTCAAACAAAAAATTGTGTGGATATCTGTAGTTTGACTTTTGCAATATTGAACTTGACATGTTTTCTAAACTGTGAACATGAAGATGAAATAAAACAACTAATGGCTGAATATACCTTTCTTTTCGACTATTGATATTTAAACCGACCGTAAATATGATCGGGAATGCCGATTTACATAACTGACTACAGTGTTATTAAATTGACCTCACATATCGTTTGTAATGACCTTACCAAAATGGCGGCGGCTTGTGACCTCTTTTGTGACAGCGCATCCGGCTGCGTCACGTCCGAACACTCAAGCTCAAAAACATGGCGTTGCTTCTAAGGTCAGTACGAACATGTAATTTTTTAAAATGTGACAGTTTTGCTTTTTCTTTTGTATAAGGTGAAATTAATCGTTGTGACATTCTTTTAGAGGCCATATTAGCTGTCAGTTTGATAGTCGTAAAATTGAGGGTTTGCTGGTGTTGTTAACGTATTGTATATGTAACAAGTGCACAATCAAGCAGTGAATCTTCATATGCCAGGTCTATGCTGTTGTTTTGTTTAAAGTGTTCAAGGCCATATTACCAAAAGGTCCTATACTATCTGACAAGTTAAAGACAAGAGTTGGGATATTTCTAATGTACAAAATATCCAGGTATCCCTGGTGCACAGTTTTAGCTGTATGCAAATGTGTGTTTATACTTGAATATTTTGTACTCACTTAAAAAAATATGTGGATTCTCTGTGTTCAAGGACTGTGGCCCGGCAGGGTCTGTGTTTGTCACGGTCTCAGTTTGGCGTACTCTACAGACAGTGAGTATTTTTGTTTTTTCTTAACACATTTTCAAATGAAGAATTCATATTAATGTATAAAGCTCCTTTGGTTCATTTTTTCAGTGCTGTTCCTATGGGAACTACAGCAAAAGAGGAAATGAACAAGTTTTGGGCAAAAAACACACGACTCAATCGACCTGTCTCTCCACATATAAGCATCTACAAGTGAGTGTTAACACAGCTGCTTCTTGGAGTGTTTTTATCATACAATCTCTATATGTGAGAGGATGTTGGTTTTAAAAAAAATGTGGTGAGTTTTGAATGGAATGTCACTTAACCGTCCAAAAAAGATATTGAATGAATGGCTTTGGTGTTTTCAGGTGGTCTATCCCCATGATGATGTCCATCTCACACAGAGGAACAGGTGTTGGACTAAGTTCAGGTAGCTAACATATATTCTTGGCTTTCAATAATGTGTTTAAAGGACGACAAAATGAAAAATATAATGATAAATATATTAGCATCCACATCAAAGCATGATAACATTCTGTTTATCATGTTGTTTGCTGCTTTAAATGCTCAAGCACTTTGAAGTCAGGTGGATTCTGATTGGCTCTCAGTGTTTTTATCATTTATCAGCTGGAAAAAACAAGGTTCTGAAAGTGATTCCAACAATGTCTTTCCACTGTGTTGTTATTGTTAAAGCTGTGGTGTGGACTAAATCTTTATAGTTATCGCTATATTGTCTATGGTGTTCCTGACTACTTGGTTGCATATTAATTATAAATAATAATGTTGATCTCTTTGGTCTCAGGAATCTCTGCGTTTGCACTTGCTGCGTTGGTGTTACCTGAGAGTTACCCATATTACCTTGATTTGATTCACTCCATGACATTTGGGCCCCAGTTTCTTGCTTTCAGCAAATTTGCTCTGGCTTTCCCAGTGGCTTACCACACATTCAACGGCATCCGGCATCTGGTACACACATATATAAATAATAGATGAAGTATATTCAGACTCTTTCCTGTTGTGGTAATGACTCATGACAGTGTAACAAATTGTATGTTGCCAAATATGTGATCAAAATGTGAAATTAAGACTTGTACGGTTCACAAGTTTTGGGTCAGTAAGATTTTTTTTAAGGAATTAATACTTTTATTAAGCAAGGATGCATTAAATTAATTTAAAAAACAGTAAAGACATTTATAATGTTAATGAGATTTTGTTTTTGCTAATAAATGCTGTCCTTTTGAATTTTCTGTGAATTTACTGAATGATCATGGTTTCCATAAATATTAAGTGTCACAACTGTTTTTCACATTGATAATAATAAGAAAATAATCTGAAAATTCAGCTTTTTATCACAGGACTAAATTAGATTTTTTTTAAATATATTGAAACAGAAAACAGTTGTTTTATATAATAATAATATTTCATAATATTACTGTTTTTATCCCATTTTTGATACAATAAATGCAGTCTTGTTGAGACTTCTTTCAAAAATATAAACCTTACCAACTCCAAACTTTTGAACGGTAATGCATGTTACTTTTTTTCCATGTCTGTTTAATGCTTTCCTCGTCTGCCAAACTTATGAATTAGCAATTAGACTGTTCTCTGCAAATACAAATATTCATTTGATTTATTATTCAACATGTCATGTAATTAATATCTTTTTCATAAGACCTAATATATTGACCATAAATCAATTCATATCTCTCTTTGTCTCTTTCAGGTGTGGGATCTTGGGAAGGGTTTTAAGATTCCTGAAGTCTATCGTTCTGGCTACATGGTCATTGCTCTGACTGTTCTCGCATCGATCGGTCTTGCTGCCATGTAAATCCATAAACATGAGAGGACTGGGTGAGACGCACAAATGAAGAAAACGTGGACTTGGAGAAAGTGGTGTTCTTTTGTTTTTCTCTCTTAGAAGTGGTCTGTAAGGACCCAATTCATTAATATAATAAATAAAAAAAAATTAAATAAAAAATATATATCAACCCAAAAAATATCCTCAGTGTTTTTTCATGTTAAATGCATTGTACATTGCTAAACTAAAAAAAGAGGGGCATGGCACTTAACTTGGCATTTAAAATGAACTTTACATATGGAAATATGAGGAGTGGGCTGAGCATTTGCCTTGTTTTATTGTGTCACTGCAGTATTTCCAAAAATATTGACTTGTGCTTGATTTCACTTCAGTTTAATAAAATCACTTTGGGTAGCAAAAGCCCTTCACCAATTAAACCTCTAGACTCGGTACAATATGTGACAAATGTAGTTGTGTGATTTCCTCCCAGCATGACTCAGTCATGAAAAGGTGACGATCGTAGAATGACTCATAATGTTTTTCTCCGTTCAGTTTCCTGTTGCATTTGCATCTATAATGATACTTTTTTAAGACAATGCATATAAAATATTTATATCTGTTGCCTTCATGTGTCATCATGATGGTACCGGTGATGTTTCGTAGTAACCGCTAATAAGAGAGTGTGATTAGAATCTTAGTATTTTAAATAAACCCAAATGTTGAAATCTGGCTGTACAGGTTAAATTATTCTCCTTGAATCTTGTTCACCTGAATGGTAATGTCAAGGATTGCTGTGGGCTTTTTTCATTTAAATGGTAATGTCATAAAATGGATTGGTTTGGATTAAGGACTACATGCAATCACTACACTGAATGTTTATTGAAAAACTGCATCCTGGAGTCCTAAAGCACCTGATCTCTCATCACTTCCCTTCCTCTTCACTGAAAAACTAAATCAAGAGATAACATATTTATCTGCACCTGAAACTAGAAGACATGTCTTTCCACTTGTTGTGGTCAAGAATAAACAAATCATGTTCAGTTTCAGTACTGCATCAGGTTGGTTTATGTGCTTTAGAGCAGAGGTTTTCAAACTGAGATCTAGGGACCCCAGGGGTCCTAAAAAAAAAAAAAAAAAAAAAAAATATATATATATATATATATATAAATAAAATTGCAAAATATATTTTTGGACTGTCCAAGTTATGTTTAATAGTAATTCTTAACACATTTACCAGTTTTATTCATTAAGCAGAAACCATTACATTAATGATGAGTAATGAGTAACTATTTTTGTTTTGTTATTGCCATAGGTTTTAACAGTTAGAAAAATCCCCTCTCTCTCCTTGTATATATTTTATGCAAAAAGAAATGCTCTCTCTCTTTCCTAGCAGCTTAGCCTATATATGGTCATGAATTACTGTACCTTACAGAATTTCTTCTTTCCGCTGTTGCCTTTATCTCCTCGAGATTGCATGGCACTATTCTCTGTAAAGTGCCTTTGTAATAATATTTATTGTGAAAAGTGCTGTACAAATTGAATTGAGAATGTTTCTCTTCAGATTTATACATTCAACAGTACTCCAATAGTAAAGAGAATTCATTGTTAATTTAATACAAAGTAGTTTTCCATTTTTGACAGTATACAAACCAATTATTTAACGCCTTTACAATATCATGTTTAGTGTTTTCATTCTAAATGGGTGTTTATGCACGAAGCTGCCTTTATATTTTACGAATATGGTTATATGGTTAAGAGCTTGAAAACCCCTGATCTAAAGTGACAGGCAGGTTATTTCATCTTATAATGGGCTAATTTTTACAACAAACAAATAATTAGGCTAACCTACTACTAAAACAGAGTGATTCATAAATTACGGACATTATACACAAAACGACGCTTTTCAGGTTAATGTTATTTATTTCTCTGACGGATTTAGTTTGTTCCTCGCGAAATAATACCGTGCGTTTGAACTATGGTAGTAATTTAAATAACATAGTGTGTTTCCGAGCTTTCTGGATGATTGTCGTTTTCAAAAAGTGATGAAAATAAACCACGCTTATTTCTCTTTCGGATGCCGAGAGCGGCTGTCCGCCATTGCAGCACGATGTCAGACGAGAGAAGCGCGCGCGCCCCCTAGCGACACATGACGCACTTACAGCACGCGCAGGGCACTGGTCCTGATGCTGCAGGATGCGGTACTGATACACAATATGACCTCGCTTTACGCTGCATCATGTGGTTCAGTCTCTGTGGCGCAATGGAATAGCGCGCTGGACTTCTAATCCAGAGGCTCCGGGTTCGAGTCCCGGCAGAGATGATTCGGTAATGACGCCATCGCGGGATGATGGATTTTTTGCTGCATAAATAGGTCTTATGATGCTCATCCGTCACAGAGGATGCGAGGCATATCACATTTTTGTGAATGAATCCACTCTTTTGCATGCCTAGCAATAAACCATTCGTTATGAGAACAATAATAAAACTTTAATTTATTATACTTTAAAAAAAAATTAAAAGCCTAAGTTTTTTTTTTTTCCACAGACCTACTTAAACATTCACCAGTTTGCCAACAATATGCAACGGTTTGGTAACTTGCAATACATAGTATTCTTGATTTTTGAAATTTTTAACCTACATTTCTAATTCAGTAAAAAGAGAAAATTTTCTTATGGGGATGCAGCAAATTATGTAGAGGAATGAACATGTGTATGCACACCTACAAACCACTTTTGGTTTGAGAAACATTATTTCAGTTTTAAAAGCCTCTATATGTTTATTTTTTTCCACTGTTAAATAAAAAGAAAGTCACATGATTTATGAAGGGAAAAGATGCAACGGTTTGGTAACATGCAATACACAGTATGCTTGATTTTTAAGTTTTTATCCCACATTTCTAATACAGTAAAAATGTCCATTTTTCTTTTTAATGCATTCTGGTCCCCTTTGCCCTCTCAAATCAGTTCAGCTGTAATATACTTGTCTATGGTCTTGCCAATAAAGTCTCTCTAACGTGAAGAGAATTATCCTGAATTGCACTTGGGAGAGAGAGAGAGAGAGAGAGAGAAAGGTGGAGAAAGAATGAGAGCCTGCCAGAGAGATGGAGAGAGACATCAGTGTCCTATTGATTTCCCAGCGAACGGTGTGATTGGCTCTTCCCGGTCATTATGGAATAGAGATAGAGAGGAATCTCACCTCTGCATTGCCTGATCAAACTCTACAGGAAATCCTCTTCCAGGAAACCCTCCTTCACCATGTCATGCATTTATCTGAATTGAAAGTGTGAATGTTCACTAGAGAGTTTCTCAGTCATTCATTTATCCACTTTGAGCTCATTTTCATCCTCTCATCTACCCACACGAGGCAATTTCACCAGAATCATCCCGCTTTGAAATTCTATCTACAATTTTGCCATTCATATGTGATCCTGGCTTGTTCATCTAGGCTACCTCGTTTTCTTTCCTCTCCACAGGCAAGCTGGGTAAGTGAGAGGGAGAGAGAGAGAGAGAGAGATGAGGGCTCATTTTAATGCAGTATTTGATTTTAGATGTTCAGCAAGTCATTAAACTGACAATTGAGACGTTCTGTTCATATTATCCCTCTCTTCCTGGGCCGGTCGGAAACTAGGGTGTTGGTTTCTGCGCTTCTGGACACTCGCGCGTCGAAGTAAAAGAATTGCGCAGGTCACGCGTGGACTGTCACAGCTCTGCGGAGAATGACGTCAGCGTCTCTATAAAATGATGAATTGGGCATGGGCTCTGTTTCCAAACACTGGAAACTGAAGGTACACTGGACCGCACTTCGCAGACTGAAACAGGCTACAGTTGCCTGAATATTTTCTCAAGCCGATAGGCTGAACTATTACGGTGTGGAATGATGTAAGCGGGCGCTTTCTGGGAACACCGGAACGTTCGCAGTACAGTCTCCTGACCGGTAGATGTAACTACTGTCTCATCCGTATCAGTGATGAAGACAAGCTGGGGTGATAACACTTCAAACATACTGTATCTTTTTATTTACCGCATAAAGAGATTAATTTTCCACTGTCTAATCTGTGTCACGGTTTATTCACTCCGTGAAATGAATAAAAGCCGACAGGCTGTAGGCTGCTGACATTAAACACAAGTGTGTAGTGATTTGGGCCGGAAGTGTCCCGCCCCGAGCCTCCGTTGGCTGCTCGAGCACCGCCACGGTGACCGAGTCGCTGCTCTCTCAGGTATCTGCCTCTCGTGCAGTCGTCCATGTTTAACCCCGTGCGTCCCCGCACCGCACAGCGAGTAATCCGCGTGCAGAACTAATCCTTAAATCCTCTCGCGAGTCGCAACGCCCTCCTCTCTCTCCCTCCTCCCTCTCGCGGGCCTCCGAGCAGCCGGCGGGGTCTCCAGAGCCCGGCTCGCGCGGGGACTCTGTTCGCGAGACCACACCTCGCCGCCACCAGCCGATATAAAGGGGGAACCTCACGAAAAACATGGTCCAGCTGCTCACATTTCACCCCGAAAAGGTGGATAAAGAAAATGAAACAAATTTCAGAAACGTGAATATTTATTGTGACATTATTTTCATGATAACTAAGCATTTGAAAAAAAAAAAGAAAAAGAAAAAAAAAGAAACATTAATCTGAAAGACTGATTCCAGACGTTTTGTAAATCACACAAATATTGATGAATGATTTTCTTTACTGTATACCGAAATGATGTTTAATTCAGTATAAATGATTAGAATAGGCCTATATTTTCCGGTTTCTTTCTTTGATTAATTACTAATTAATTGATTCATCCATCAATCCATCCAGTAGGCTATTCACAGTTTTGTACTTGGTTATAAAAATTGCACATTTTATCGTGTTTTCTAAACATTAGGTAGGCTAAATTAACTAATTTAACGTATTGTTTGCACATTTACTCAACTAGAAATTCATTTCTCATATTTTGAATTTTTTAATTTTGCATTTTGAACTTCAAAAATACTAATAAATTAATTTGTAACCACAAAACAATTTTGCACTAGTCCTAATAATTATTTATTCATAAATAAATTATCATTCTTATTAATTAATATAATAGCCTAAAATTATGTTGTTTATTTGTTTTAGTCTGTTTATTGAAAAACATTAAACAAACGAATAAATAAACGGATAAATGTTATAAATGTTATGATAAGTTTCGTGAGATTCCTCTAAAAAACAGACTAGGCCACAAACTTTACGCACTTCTAACATAAATATCAACAACAGCAGCAGCAGCAGCAGCAGCAGCAGCAGCAGCAGCAACAACAACAACAACAACAACAACAACAACAACAACAACAACAACAACAATAATAATCTCAGGCAGTATATGGTCTAGCCCTGTTATCCAAATGGTACGGCCAAATCGTATTAAAATCCCCACCCCTCCCCCTCCACCCCGCGCGCCTGCCCCCTCCCTCCATCTCTCCCTCCCTCACTGCCTCCCTCCCTTTCTCCGTGCTTTCAGACAGACTGTTTTGCTGCAGTGAACGGTAGCCGTGGAGAGAGGAAAAGGCAAGAAAAACAAGAAGACAGCGGAGGGCGGAACGAGAACCAAGACAGACAGCTCCATTGGGACCTTAGCGTGAGCGCCAGCAGGCATAGACGGGTCCAACACTCCAGAACCGACGGAGCCGACGGGCATCACGAGGAGCGCTTATAACGGTGCGTATTGCAATCTGCCCTCCTTTTAAGCACACAGACACACAGGGGTATTATTGTCGCTGGCGTCCTGGCGCTTATGCTGAGGGGGGGAGACACCTGTCAGGTTTGTAAATAGGGGCACGCTCGTGCTCTGGAATGCGCCTGCATCCGCGCGCGCCTCTCCTCCTGACGGGCGCACCGGGTAGGAAACCGTCCAACGAGCTCGGAGGTGTTAAACTATGAGCGAAGGGAAGGGGGTTGATGTTAAAGTGTGCTTAGGCTTACTGTTAATGCGCTGATGGTTGCTTTGCCCCCTCGCGCTTCCCCTCCCCTCCCGCATCCCTGCCGCTCCTTCTGCATTCAGCGCGCTCGGACTGTGTGCACCTGCTACTGTTTTCCGTGGTTCGGTGGGGCGTCCCGGTTGCGCGGGTGAGAACGGGACTGGTGCTCAGCGGGAGAGAGAGTGGGGGAGGGAGGGAAATAAAGAGGAGAAGTGCGATAAAAGAAGCCATGAGTGAGGGAGGCGGCGCGGGTGGCTCCGTTTTGGGTCTCGTGTCATACATTTGCAGCAGGTATCATCACCTCATCACAACAATCGAGATGAGGCGAGGCTCCGCTGCTCGCGCTGAACATCCACATTCACACACACACACACACACACACACACGCGCGCGCAGTTTGACAGCCACGGTCCGTCCTTGCCTCCCTCTATAGTTGCACAACAATACAGAGCATCTTTGCGCGATCGCACGCCCGCCCCGCAGGCAACGCCATGACTTGCACAGTTCACTAAAGCGCACTAAGAGAGAGGAATAGGCAGCCAAACAACCTGGACTATTGTGTGAGTGCGCGCGCGCGCGGTTGTGGCCACGGTCGCGTGAGGCTGCGCGCTGAATTCTCAACGGGCGACAGGTGCACCTTGCTCTCGGAGAGAGTGGGAGAGAATAATGAGAGCGGTGTTAAAGGCTACCGCGAAGATTTCAGGGGCAGCTCTCTACAAATCCCAATTCTTGTCAGGTACGCACTCGCTTTTACGTCGCGTTTGTCGATTCAGAGTCGTTTTCTGGGTTACTGAGTGGCGAAGGGAATGTTTTCGATCACTGCGTCACACATCACACACTGCGAGTGACAAGAGACGATCAATGGACTCACTGGGGCAGCGCGTGAGTGAAGTGTGTGTGTGCTCAGCATCAGTGCGACCAATCGGCGCTCTCCGTCTGCTAATGAGTGTTTATGTGTGTGCCCTTTCTTCCAGTCAGCGCTTCGCAGAGCTTCTCCACTTCTCCGGGCCCCGAGAGGACTGTTGGCTTTAACGCGCTGGACTGATGAGCGGGATGCGCGCGCGTCAGAGTATGACATTCCCTGCATTCCAGCGGGCCGCTCTCAGGGCGCTCGCGGCCTTGACGATGCTTCTCGCGTCCTCCGTTCGGAGCAACTTCGTTTTAGGTAAGAAACCCCCTCGTTCTTCGCTCAGTCAGCTCCTCCCTCATGTTTTGACTGATTTCTGTTTTTACAAGAGAATCACAGAGCCGTTAATAAGCTCATGGGGCACAGAGGAACCTCCCCCCTCATTTCAGCTCCAACGGAATTTTCTGCTGTTCTGTTATTTTGGAAACTATAGCAGTTTCTATCTATCTATCTATCTATCTATCTATCTATCTATCTATCTATCTATCTATCTATCTATCTATCTATCTATCTTGCTGGACTAAATCTTCTTATCATTATGAACTAATTTTTCATTAGAAAGTGTTTTCACATTTCTGCTTCAAAGGAATTGGTACGGTGGCCCAGTAGTTCACAACAAAATGCAATCTCCACAACACAACAAACTCTCCACAACACAACAGAAACAAGCCGCAACATAACGAAATCTCCACAACACAATGAAAACAAGATGCAACACAATGAAATTAGTCCTATTGTGTTGTGGAGATTTTGTTGTGTTGTGCACTACTGGGCCACCATAGATTGGAGAACAGAGGAATGTATCATAGTTTCAGCAAATCATTACTGCTTTTATTTTAGTACAAATACACCACAAATAGAGGCTATAGATCTATCTATCCTCAAGCACATGTGCACACATTACACAACCCTAACTGAGATGGACTGAATCAGTCTTCTGGCTTGTGTAGGTGTGTGGCTATTGGTTCTCTATAGAGTTAAGGACCGAACAGCATCTTTATCAAATCCTTTTTCATTATAAAGTCTAAATTTGTTCACAAAGGAATGCAGCTTGTGTTGAAATGCCTGTTTCATTGTCACTGTTTCAGCAGACTGATGAGTGGAGATCATAACTGCTTTTAATTTGAAGTAGAGGTATAATTGCTGCACAAGTGTACATTACACAATCACAATGAGTTGGACTGAATCAGTCTGCTGGCTTGTGTAGGTGTATTGTTACTCTCTAGGGTACTCTCTGAACAGATCTTCATCAAATGTCCAAATGTTTAAGTGAAAATATGGATGATTATTCATGAATGATGATTGTGATAGAGCTTTCCTTTTTCATTATGAAGTGTGAACTGGAGCTTTGCGTTGAAATCTTGGCTTCAGTGAGATGTTGTCATTGTTTCAGCAGTCATGATTCATTTTTATTAATATTTTTGAGAATCTTTCTTTCTTTCTTTCTTTCTTCTTTCTTTCTTTCTTTCTTTCTTTCTTTCTTTCTTTGTATCGATCCTGATCTCGTCCTTTCTCACTCACACACTTAAACTCTGTCAGCTGTTTTGCTGCTCACTGCATTATTCATTATTGTGCTTTTTTGTGCTTTTGCATATCCACTGGCCCTATGGATCCTTAATGCGAATGTGAGTGTATGTGTGAGTGTGTTGCAGGCCTTTTGCATATGTAAGAAACTCATACTTTAGATTATATGCAGTAGTAGAGAGGGTTGTTTGAGAGTATAGGTTGTTTGAATGGTGTATGAACATGATGAGTGCTGTATCTATAGTTGCAAACAGAGTACTTGTTTTGCAGGTTTGTATGTTCTGTATGGTATGTTCTGTGACTATCAGTATATACGTGTGATGCTGCTGGTTTCACCTACTTTTGCAACTTTTCCTTTGCTGCTGTAACCAATCAGTGTATTGTAAGGTCTTTTCACCTATATCCACTATTAGCATCATTCATTAGAACAAAGTGCAAAGCTTTTTACATGAATACAGGGTTTACCACATAATTCTGTTTTGTACGTGGAGCCCCGCCCACCCTTCATTCTACATGTGTGTGTTTACATATTAGAAATTAATATTTTTATCAGCAAGGAAACATTAAATTGATTAACAGTAAAGACATTTGTAATGTTACAAAAGATTTCTAATTCAAATAAATGATGTGCTTTTGAACTTTCTATTCATCAAAGAATCCCAAAAAAAATATATCACAGCACAACTCTTTGAAAATCTATATATTGATACAATCATAAATTAGTAAAATATGCAGACTGTGCTGGAGTTTCTGTTGGATTTAGTGCAAAATAATATTATTTACATATTACTATGACTGGGTTAATAAAAGTGTAGGCCTATTAAATTGACACCTTACCTTTGGTCGTTAGCAAACATGATGATTATGAAGGAAGATGTTCAGATGACAGAAGCAGTGCTGCCTAATTTTTATTCACAAAGATCCGGCTCATAAGAGTCACTGATTCGCGAATCAGACTACACTAATCCTGTTGTATAATTTTGATTCACTAAAAAGAGTCGTCTCATAAGAGTTATTGATTCGCGAATCAGACGTCACTAATTGCGTTGTCTAATTTTGATTCATTAAAAAGAGCCGTCTCATAAGAGCCATTGATTTACGAATCAGACCTACACTAATCCCGTTGTTTAATTTTGATTCACTAAAAATTTGTCTCATGAGAGTCATCGATTCGCGAATCATACGACACTAATTGCATTGTGTAATTTTTATTCACAAAGATCGGCTCATAAGAGTCATTGATTCGCAAATCAGATGACACAAATTGCGTTGTCTAATTTTGATTCACTAAAAAGAGCCGTCTCATAAGAGTCACTGATTCGCAAATCAGACTACACTAATCCTGTTTTCTAATTTTGATTCACTAAAAAGAGCCGTCTCATAAGAATCATTGATTTACGAATGAGACTACACTAATCCTGTTGTCTAATTTTTATTCACTAAAAAGAGTCGTCTCATGAGAGTCATTGATTCACGAATCAAACAACACTAATTGCATTGTCTAATTTTTATTCACAAAGATCTGGCTCATAAGAGTCATTGATTCGCAAATCAGATGACACTTTTTGTGTTGTCTAATTTTGATTCACTAAAAAAGAGCCATGGCAGCACTAAATGCATTGTCTTATTTTGATTCACTAAAAAAAGCCATCTTATAAGAGTCATTGATTCGTGAATCAGAAGGCGCTAATCACATTGTCTAAGTTTGATTTACTAAAAAGAGCCATCTCATAAGACTCATTGATTCACGAATCAGACTACACTAATCACGTTATGTAATTTAGATTCACTAAAAAGAACCATCTCATAAGAGTCATTCAATCATTAATGAATCAGACTACACTAATCGCCTTGCCTAATTTTTATTCACTGAAAAGAGTCGGCTCATAAAAGCCATTCGTTCGAGAAACATATTGGTAGCAGCTGATTCACAGAAAAGAGCCAGTTTACAAGAGACATTTGTTTGTGAATCTGAATACACTCGGCACACATCCCGCGAAAGACATTTCTTACTATTATTTTGCAGAACATGGTTACACCGCAGTCAATGCAGACTGCAAACCCACTTTTCACAACATAGATTAAATTTAAACATGTTGCAGGAAACAAGTATAGCTTGTCTGTTTCTATTTTGACTTGTGGTGTTTGTTATTATTAAATGTTCCCTTTTAACTATTGTTGTTCTTTCTATTGCTGTAATTCTTAATTTTTGCTATGTACTCAAATTTGTCAAACCATATTGTAAGTTGTAGGCTATAATGAAGCATCTAAAAAAGGATGTGAGTTTAGCAGGTGTCATCAGGATCTAAGTTTATCAGGGTTTCACTTATCGATTCTTGAGTAGGCTGTAAGTGTTTGTGAGAGAATTTGCAGATGTCCAGTCATGGTCTCTGATGTGAAGACTGTGCATTTGAATATGTGTGTGTGTGTGTGTGTGTGTGAAAGGAAGACAACTTTTCACTTTGGTCTCTGAAGTATGTATATGTGTGTGAGAGATGTCCAGTTCATCGCTCATGGTCTCTGATGTGTTAGAGGAATTTCCACCCCTGGTCTCTGATGTCTGTGTGAGTGTTTGAGTGCATATGTTGCTCATGTGGTCTCTGATGTGTATGTGACTTGTAGGGCCGATCACCCGTAGCCTCTGATATGTGTGCTACATCCTCTGTGACATGTCTGCGAGCAGCTCAACATGTGGTGGAAGCATCTGGATATCCTCCATAACGTGCTTGATATATTCTGAAAGGTCATTTTAAAGAGGACGGCACAGCTCTGGGGCTCATTTCGTAAGGCTTAACAACTGTGCATCACAGATTCATCAAAAGAGGCACTGCTTTCGTAAGGCTTAACAACTGTGCATCACAGATTCATCAAAAGAGGCACTGCAAGGAAAAATGAGCCTTATTGTTTGTTTGTGGCATTGTGTGGCTGCTGGCGGTCTGTTGAAGCATGTTGTTGTATCCCTCCACTGACCTGAGACACGTTTTGATGGTTATTTGTGATGCTGGTGCACATTTGGGCTGAGTGATTTATGCGGTCTTACTGTGTAAAACCTCAGTGATGCTGACATGTGTGCATGTTTGTGAAAGCATGTCAGGATTAAAGTGGATTTATGTGTGTGTGTGTGTTATCTTTTGAAGTGTGTGTGTGTGTGTGTGTATGTTTGTGTTATCGAATGTCCTTAAGAGATCTTTAGAGTAATGTTCATTATAAATGGTCCTGAACAGAATGGCTACTTAGCATAAATAATGCAGAGTAATGGATCACTAAAAAACTGATTAGTCAGGCGACAGGCCACAAATTATACGCGCACTTTGCACATCTTAACCCCTGATGACTTTTCTTCTCTCACCACACAGGAAAACTCCAGATGCCTGTGTGTGGAGGAACCACTCATGGGATATAGTACATTTTACAAGTCATAATTATGGATTTTTTCAAGTGGTTTATAGGAATTTTTTTTTTTAATTACTCAAAAGCAAGTTTTGTCTCACTTGATTTACTCATTTAATTTAAAGGAGAGCTAGAATGTTCTTTTTTCCTTTGCTCTGGCTGTTATTCAAGTCAAGTCAAGTCAAGTCGAGCTTTATTGTCATTTCACTACATGTGTGAACATACAGTGGAGCGAAATGTCCACACACGAAAAATAAGCATAAATATAAACATACAACACTAGACGTAAGAACAATTTTTTTTAGACCTACATAGCTAACTTACTGAATCTAACTATACATATACTATAAACAGTTGACTATACATACACATAACCTAAGACAGACTATACAAGTACTTTACATAATAACTGTGCATGATGTTGTGCAATAGAGGTATTTAAGGTTAAGGAGGAAGTAGTGCAATATGATTTGTGATGCATTCACAAGTAAACATTTGTGTTATCTTATTAAGTCCTTTTAACATGGAGTGTTTGTAAGAAAGTGTCTGGTGCATATAGAGAGAAAAAGAGTGTGTTTCTACAGGTGGTTTGTCCAGCCCACTCACCTGTGTGTAGCACACTCAGAATTGCACAATGTTCTTGAGGTTTTCAACAGTTTTCAACAGTTTGTTCTCTTGTGTTTCCATTTGTAGAGACAAATATTGTTGTACTATTGCAATAGTCCTTGTATAAGAGTGCTGTCAATACGGCTAGATGTGCCAAAGTGGTCATATCTTTAAACAATATTCTATTACAGTAAACAAACTGTAGTATGTTTTTCGATAAACAGTGTTTGTAAATGTAAAGAGATATTGATTTAAAATGTTCTCTAAAGTACTTTGTCTTTGTTCAAGATATGAGCTCCGTTCCAAGAGCCAGTAAGCAGTTTCTAGTGCCTTTTAAGGTAGCATCTCAACTGAAAAGAAATTTTTCACGAGCTTGTCATAATACATTCTTCTCCAAAAAGAATACATGCAATGCCGCTATAGAATTTGGTTGAAATGAGGTATCTTAGAAGGCAATAAGACAACACAGATGTGGAACAGCTTTTACATTTGTGATGCCTTAAAATATGGTGTAGGTTGGCAGCTTTCTAGGTTTTGGAAGAGCAAAAGCTATGTTTTCCACCATATGGACAGAATGCATACCTATGAGCCGAGCCGCTCGCTGACCATCTGAAGCATATTGCACACCAAAATGGAAAGAGCTTTGTAAAAACATCAAGCTCCAAACTGACTGGCTTTGTGCAATTCCTGGGAGGCAGTTTTTAATTCCATTGGAAAACAAAGCTTTCAGGCAATTACAGTGAGCACGTCAGAGTCACTATTGTCAAAGTCTGCAAGGTCTGTGATGTTGAATCTTTAAAAAAATATTTCAGTTTTATTTTAGACAATTGGTAGCAAATCAATTTTAAGATATCTAAGATATCTATGATCGCAGTTCTATATTCACTTTTGCTGGCAGTCAAAATTAGGGATTGCCTGTAATGCTATGTAAAAAAGAATTGTGAAATTGTCTGAGTTCATGGAGCTCAAACGGTAAGGTATGGTGCTTGCAACGGCATTATCATGGGTTGATTCCCAGGGAATACGTGAAACAAGAATCTATCTCTTGAATGCACTGTCATGCACTGCCAAATGCATAAATGTAAGTTTAAAGATCATGGGAGAATAGCTGACATGTAATATACAGTTGTAGGACACAAATGTGTTTGATTTAAGTATGTAACTTTTTTTCCAATAGACTAATGCACAAAAAGCGGTTTCTTGTTTTCAATCATGTGGTCATTAGCATTTTTTGCCACAATCCCCCTGTTGATCGTTTAATAGACTGGTGTTAAAGATGAAAAGATAATGAGAAAAGAAAAACAAATACGTCTGAATGTGACGGCTGACTTAATGTCAGATTAGTTGAGAGTAAGATAATATAATGTTGTTCTAGTCCTATGCTTGCAAAGATTCTCAGAACAGAACCACTGATTCCCTTTAGTCCTTTCCAATCAAAGCTGTCGTATGGGACCCCCCCCCCCCCCCCCCCCCCCCAAAAAAAAACCAACGAATCTAGAGACAGTGGCACTGCTCTGAGGTACGTAATGAATTTGAATTGGCTCTCCTGGCCCAGCACCAGTGTGGCTGTCTTGTTTCAATGTAGACTTGGATAAAGATCAGTGTAATGAGTATATGGCTGTTCTGGGTTTTTATAGACATGGCGTGAGATCAGTAGGTGTGCTTGAGATTGTGTGTGGTTCTGGATGTGAAGTACACCTACAAACAGAAGGAGAGAGGGGGAAATGAAAGTCACCCTTGTCTTGGCGTCGTTTACATGCCGGAACCCCCGAGTGAGACGCGCAAAGTCATAGAAAGGACATTATTTCCTGTCTACAATCTCTAGAACCCTTCACGGACTCCTGGGAAATATAGTTTCCCAAAGCTTGAAACGTTCTCACTAGTACTAGAGCTTATCTGTGAGTTAGAAAGTGATACAATTGAGAGTCTACTCCAAAAAACTGAAGTGGGTGCTGAGGATGTGTTTTCTCTCTTTTTGCTGCCTATGTGAACCTTTTTTGCACTCTAGAAAGCCATCTCGTGTCAAGAGGTTTGTGCAGAGCTTGTGTACAAGCAAGAGAAGCTTGACCTATTAGATTAAGGTTAAGTGTTGGGACTTCTGTGAGTTCAAATGGTTGTATCTAGAGATGTAAGAGTGGCTATCTGATTGCATTAAATGCGCATTCGTCTCCATCTTCTCGTGTTCCCTGTGTTAAAAGCTAGGCTAGATACAGATCTCCTGTCATTAATCAGGACATGAGTGTTTTTCAGGAATTTTCAGCAATGCATATTCATGAGATGATGCAACAAGCTCAGAATATTGCCTTAATTTGAATCTTAAAACAATGCAATTTTAGGACTGAAAATCAAGGGTTGTGAAACTGTACTGAGAATGCCATTTAAATTCCAGTTCAGATCCTAAATTTGAATTGATGGAACAAACAGGATTCAGAATTGTAATTTAGATTTGAATGTAAGGAAGAAGAATTAAATAAATTTAACTTCATATATCTGTCATTTTTAACTAGACAAGCAACATTTGTTATTGCTAGCTTAAAACTTCAAAAATAGTCTGGAAATGTTCTATAGGCCTTGAGGACGAATGGATGGATGGATAGAAATGTTTGAAAGGCCATGTGTAGTTCATTATATTTAATAAATTAACTTCTGTAGACTAAAGTGAAAGAATACATCATTGTCCAGAATGCAGTACCTCAATAACTCAATAAAGTCCTCTTTTTGTGATTCTCAATTTTAATTTCAATTACAAATCACATTCCTGTTCAGTGTGGTCAGTTCAGTTCATATTTCATGACATGAATTGAAAGGCAACCTATTTATTATGCAGTTTTGGCCAGAAGCCCTGTTGAAAAAACCAACATATGCTGGTTAGGTATGTTTTGAAGCATGGCTGCTGGTTTGAGCTGGTTTAAGCTGGTCCTTAGCTGGTATATGTGCTGGTTTAAGCTTGTCCTTAGCTGGTCATGTGCTGGTTTAAGCTTGTCCTTAGCTGGTCATGTGCTGGTCCTAATCTGGTCCTAAGCAACTAGCTCCTGCTCAGGACCATCTTAGGACCAGCACACGACCAGCTTAAACCAGCTCATGACCAGCTAAGGACCAGCTTAAACCAGCTCAAACCAGCAGCCATGCTTCAAAACATACCTAACCAGCATATGCTGTTTTTTTCAACATTGTCTAAAGAAAAGTTTGCATTTAATGCCCTGGATTTGATGTTCAGTGTAAAAGTTGTAAGCATGTGTTATGCAGAGGGGTGAATGTTCTTTGTACATTGTATGCATGCACAGTCTGTGGATAATTCCTTATTGCTAATTTGTTATCTTCCATCTAAACTCTAAATAACTCTAGACTGATGCTGCCGAGCCCTAGATTCATCAGCATACAATATGTTTACTCTGACATGACGCTGAGATCCAAAGCTTTTAAAACAGATGCTATCTGCAGAACAGGGCTGTAGGATGAGAGCTGATTTCTTCGCAATAGAGTGATGCCAAACCATGAATTGCCCTGTGGAGTACTTGTTTTGCAAAAGGCACTATCCTGTCCTCAACCACCAATTCATTGCTTGGGAAAACACAAATCTGAGAGTGGGGGGGAAAAAAAAAAACAGATATTCATTCCAAACATTCCGTAAAATTACATCACATTTCCTTTCTGACTGCTGTTGCCAAATGGGAATGATTGTTATGGATTTACTGCAACAGAGAGTCACAGTGGTCTCAAATGAATTGATATTTTCTCTGATTTACTCAGAGCTTAATTGTTTATATAATCAGAAATCTAAAAGTAGGGATGAAATGATGGAGAAATTAGTTGTATTGATTTATACATACTCTACATGCACATTGTTACAAAACATTGAAAGTCGTTGTTGGTTATTTAAAATACCTGATGGATGAACTCACTGTTTAATCATGCTATCAATTGTGATAAAACTTTCCAGTGTTATGGATAGGGGTTCAACAGTTGATCCATGATTTGTACGGACCAGGCCTCACAGTTTGGCATGCATGTGATGGATTAGTTGCAAAGCTTATCCATCATTGACTGATGCATGTGTTTCCAAGTCTTGCCAATTTAAACATTGAAGTGATTTTAAACCCTTCAAGTTCGAGAAAAGGAGAAAGAGAATGAATGATGAATGATGCATTTATATAAATATATATATAAATGCATCATTCATTCAGAAAGAGAATTCGATACTGTACTCATGCACATTTCAGAAAGTGCACAAACACAGAATTGAGTTTACTGTAAACAAAGAAATTGGATGTGTATCATTATACCGGATCCATGCATTCAGTCTTAAAGGGCCTATTTACCTGGTCACTTCATGCATTTTCTCTGATCGGATATCTATCTGATTTGTTAAATCCTTTCCATTTACACTTGGCCACATAAATGTGTCTTTGCAAAATGGATATAAATCCGGTCTTTAATTCTCATGCTATATGCAAATTTAACAGAATTCACGTCAATGAAAGCAACAGATATGCGCTGCATTTTATGCTATTTTATTAATCAACAGCTAATTTCAAAGTGACAGCAGCCTAAAAATACCTGCTGCTGTCTGTCATTTATCTTTATCAAACAACAAAACAGCTTCAACAAACATTAATATACATTTAATTTATACCGTCAACATTATGGAGTGTTATGTTACACTTAATTATTACATTTCTATACCTAAATACAACTGTTAGATCATATTTTATTTGTTACTTTGTTCTATTGTATTTATCTATGCTTGCAATTTGTGTATTTGTTCTTATTTTATGTTAACTTGTTATTAATAATGTTTAAATTTTATTAGCTAGGTCTAGTAGTTTTTGCTGTGGTATCGAAGAAGTACTTAAAGTGTTAAGTTGTTAAGTAATAAATGGGAGGCAATTACTTAACAACCCCCCCCCCACCTCAAATTTTTTTTAACTGATCTGAAAAATGATCCAATTTGTGACTCAAAACCTATAATATGACTCAAAACCCATAACCCATAATATAATCTGTTGAACTCCTATTTATGGACATGGGCATTTTTGATACTGTCATGCTTACATATGATAACTATTTTTGTTGGACTTATGGACATTTGTATTACTGAGAGAATTTTAATTCTACATATTTTTCTTTTATTTTGGGTTTTTTTAAATTTAAAATTTTTTATGAACAAATCCTTGAATAAAATGTTGAAATATTAATGCCAGAAGCTACAGTTATTATTTATTTGTAAGTTGAACATATTGTTAATGGCTTACAGTATATGTAAAATAACCATTAGATTAATCGACTAACTGGGAAAAATAACCATTAGATTAATCAACTAATTGGATAAACTGTATATTAATTAAAAAATAATTGCTAATTGCAGCCTTATCTAAAAGTGAATCAAGAGGCAGAGAGCTGTCCAATCATAGAGAGATCACATTTACAGTTTTCCTTATGTGCCAAATCGATTAAAAGAAAGTGTAGTAGCAGTACCACTATCAGCAATAACAGCTAATCAAATGCCAAAAACAAGGTAGAGCGTATCCGTGCCTCTGATGACATCATAACTAGGGGTGGGAGAAAAAAACGATTCTCCGATGCATCGCAATTCTCTCTTCAACGATTCTGAATCGATTCTGAATATTTCAGAATATTTCAGAATCGATTCTTAGCTTGTTTTTTTCCCCCGCACATGGCACGTGTGCGCGCTAGAGACGCGGCGGGCTTCATTGCACAGAATTTGCGCTGTGAGACACATACGCATTGCTTGACAGTGTGTGCTTCCACCCGCCGTGTTTTGCTTTAGATATGCTTTCATTTATGCCGTTTGGAATATAGTACTATTAGATGCACGAAACTCGCGCACTGACAGACTTTCACGTGCACTTTGTGTTTGTTTGTCCTGAAGCTCGATTGCGGCTGCGGTTAAATGCACTTGCATTTTCGAATACTTTTATACGAAATTGATGTAAGCTACACACAGTCAGTTATGTTTTCAGAGCAGGACAAAGCATCTGATATATCGAAATAGATCTGTGCATTAGTGTCAATGCAGCCTGTTAAAGCTGCCACTGTCTATGATCACATCAGTAATAATCAAACGGCAATAATGCTGATGAAAAAAGAAAAACCCATAACTATTGTCTGTAAACTTTCGGATACTTAAAGAACATGCATTTTAAATAAGTAATTTTTTTTTTAAAGTAGCCTGCTTATATAATAAAAAAATAAAGTAAATTTTGCACAAAATAAATTTAATATAAAATTTATATGAAAATGTAGTGCAGTAATATTGAAAACTGAGAATGTGAGGCATCGTGATATTGAGTTGATGATAATCGTAATTGAAGTGAATCGTGAAACCAGTGAAGATTCACACCCCTATTTTTAAGATGGCAGTACTGACACACAGATATTCAAACTATAAACAAAAAGCATAGAAACTGCAATTTTGGGTAAAATGTAAAGTTGTAAAGATGTATTTGCACAATTGGGGAAAAATGTAGATCAAGAATCGTTTTGGAATCGGATCGTGACTCCCAGAATCGGAATCGGATCGGATCGTGAAGTGCCTGAAGATTCCCACCCCTAATCATAACATTCCCAGCTGAACATTACAGTGCTGTAATCAAAGCAGTTTGGCCCACTTTACGCGGGTATTTTTATCCAGCCGACATCGCCCGTGATATATTTTTCATGAATAAAAACATGGACTTGTTTCTCTCCTGCCTGCGCCATAGCATAATTGTGTAGCAAGCTAAAGGGACCATGTAGCAGGCTTCAAAGGTTCTGCGAGACCGAGCTTGGGTCCACAGGAATGAGAGCTGTGTCCACTCAAATGGAGGAAAGCATTTCCAATTAGCCGGTTGGCAGTTGGATCACACTTCCTGCTTTCAGGAGTGCCCTGGGGCTGTGTTTACCACAGCAAAGCTCCCTGGGAAATGTGATCCGTTTGAAAGTGCTGGCGTGTTTGCTTCCTTACCTCAGCGTAACATGCGGCTGTGGCTTGATTGAGCGGCTTGGCTCCTCCAGATGTGGCCAATAATGATGAGAGATTAAGCAACGGGCGGTAATGCTGGCCAATCATTAATGTGGATGAGATTTAGAGGCGGGAGAGCTGTGTGTAAGTGCCAGTGGCTCACTTAACTCAGAGGACAGATTTGTTGCTGGCACCTTTTCTAATGCTGCTGATTCTTTCTCGCGCTCTCCCGCTCTCTTTCTCTCACTCTCTCACACACCCTCTGGCTATTTGTTGTACATTTCCTCTCTCTCTCTCTTTTTGTTGCCAGCATCTTTCTGCTGAAATGTAACTCTGTGGAGCAGAAGCCCTGGGAAGCAACCAAGAGCGAGAGGGAGAAAGGAAGAGACTGTAGTGTTAAGAAGAAGAAGGGAACCCTGTCAGTTCCACAGAGCGTCTTATCTTATGAATCATGTTTTCAGGAAATGCTTACCAGCTTCTCTGACAGTAAGATGCATCACAGGCTCTTAAGCAGAGGTCATTCTCCTCTGGGAAATGATCCACAATCATTGATAATACGATCTGTCAACAAACCACAGATGAGCTGGTAAATTTGTTTATGCCTCCTATGATCCTGTGGCCCGCTGTCCTGCTGCGATGACTATGATTAGTGAAGCTATCATTAGCAAAGGGGATCTACTGAGTGTTTGCTGAAACGCTCGAAAACAATCAGCCTATTCTCTGCTGCTTCCGTTTTAATAATGCAACGCTTTTCATCGCTTTAACGAGCACTTCATGACCTGCTCCTTTTTAAAGTGGAACTTTTTTTTCAAAGAATAGGTGAGGATCTTTTCTCAGCTGTGTTTCTTCACTGTCTGTGGGGAAAGGTATACCTGTGCACAGCGGAGGTCATGCCCTCTTCTCCATTACCAAGCCATGCTTCTGTTTCTCTCCAATTATCTCCTATTTAGAGAAGCTATTAAAGTTCCTTGGATGATTTCTGAGCATGTATTTAGCAGATTAACCTTTGCTTTTGATATGTGTTTCTGCAACATTTTAAAAACAATGCTGGTTTTGTTTTACCTAGTACTTGTTGAGTGCAGTGCTGATATTTTGGTTTATTTAACTGCTTCTACAGCTTCTACAAGTTCTGCAGGTAACAACAGTATGAAAATCGGGCTGGGATGTACCTAAAATTCCAAACTTTGACGATAATCGATACCTATATCTCGATATTTTTGCATTTGCTTTAGGATAATTGAAAAGGTGATTTCCTACTACCCCCCATTTAAAAAAGCATGATTTGGATAGAACAGGTATTGTTTCTAAGCACATTTAAAATGTTTAGTGCAAAAACATACATATTAAAAATTAGACCTACTGACCACTTCTTTTTTAAAATGAACACGTGTAAATGTAGCAATATGAAAAAAAAAAACTGGGTACAGAAAGTACATTCTGACAGTTTCTTTAGAGCAACGCAATTCACATATTACATTTTACACTGTGCAACTGGGGTAAAGTATGCAAGTGTTTCACAAGTTTTTATCTAAGAACACAAGTCTATCAACAGTTTTTGGTTTAAGAGATCCTCTGTGGCATGACAGTATGTTCACAATGGCACTAAAAACTCTTTCAGATGGGGAAGTAGTTGCTGGAACACATAAGCAGTGCACTTCTTGGCTACTTTGCAGGAGTGAAATTGCCTATTGGTGCCTTCTTTGGCAATTTAATCTTAATTTTCAACAATACTCAATATTCACACTATATCTTGTGATTTTTATATTGACAACATCTTTAATATTGGATAAATCACCCATCCCTAGTATGAAATATAGTATTGTTATTTATATAAAAAAATTAATTTGAAGTTTGCTTCAAACTTTTTCGAAATAGAAAACACTACTATTTCGAAAGATTCAAAGTCATTAAGATTTTGTTGTTGTTGTTTTTGTCTTATTTTTACCAAGGCTGCATTTATTTGATCAAAATACAGTCATAAGCATTAAAATTGTCACATGTTGTTAATTTTTTTTTTTTAAGTTGAAAATATATTTGAATATATTTTAAAATTTTATTTATTTCTGTGATGGCATAATCAGTCTGATGTGGTACTTAAGAAATCTATCTTCTCATTGTTATTATTAGTTGAAAATGGTTGTCCTGCTTAGTGAAATGTGGAAAGTGGAAGTATGTCTTTGATGATTCTTGAAAGAACAGAAAGTTTGAAAAATAGCGCTTGCTTGAAATAGAAATATTTGTAACATTATAAACCTCTTTACTGCCATTTTTGATCAATGTAACACATCCTTGCTGAATAAAAGTATCGATTTCTTGAAAATTGTTTATACTAACCCCAAACTTTTGAATGGTAATGTATATAATAATATATTACATTCTGTTAATACATTTAAATTAGTATTTTATATTGAACAAATAATTATTATTTTCTACAGATAACTAATTAATCAGTCCAAGATGCGTTGATGATGTTGTTAGAAACTTTAATTTATATTTTTCTTAATATATTTATATTAGATTAAATCATTTAAAAAAATATTTTTTAATGTTTGGTAATGTTGTATAAATGAGTTGCAAGTTATTATAAAGTGCTCTGAACATCATCTTGATTAAACTGTCACAAGCAGTTTCACCTCTTGCTCGAGGTGTACTTTCACTCTTTTCAGGAAGAACTCAGAATTAGCAGCCAGTGCAAGATCGCTTTTGAAGATTCTTTCTGTCTGTCTCTCTGATAGTATCGGCTTTGCTCAGTCTTTAACTGATTGCGTCAGCCGCTCTCAATCTATCCCAAGTCTAAATCAATGAAACTTTTCACCTAAGACCAAGGACACAGAAAAAATACCCAAACAATGAAATAACTGCCAACAGTCAACCTCAGTAAACACAGCTATTTTCAACATCGCCACTGTAGTGTGTGTATCTATCTATCTATCTATCTATCTATCTATCTATCTATCTAGATAGATAGATAGATAGATAGATAGATGTAGACATACCCTACTTAATTAATATATAGCTTTTTTCATGTTCTGTACTAGGGAAGTACGCATATTTGTATTTGGCCCCTGAGACTGATTGCACCAATCACAGACTGAGCCAAACATTTCATTTTGCTTCGTTCTGAGCAGAAGTAGCATTTTTGCATTCCAGCTTTCGGTGGCCTCCTTTCCAAATTGGAAGTGGTTAGAACGAAATAAAAGTATGATTAATAACGTTCATAGTATGAAGAATTGAAATGGTTGGTTTTGTTCCCGTTTCCTATTACATTCTGCAAAAACAAAAAAAAATCAGTTCAATTTCGGTTCCAACATAGCCAACCAGCTGCTCTCAGAAACTCTCTCAGACAATTCCAACTGCAAATTAACCACATCCCGAAACACTCGCTTCTGATTCCACTGATCTCCTAGCTGTAGCCAGTCACTTTCCGCAGCCCTTCCTGTGATCTAACAGGATGGCAGAGCTCTTGCGAAGTGCTCTGTGTTTGACTAAACTGTCTATAAGTGGGGAGCGGCGAGATCAGGCGGGATCAGCATGAGTCTGTTAAACAGCAGCTATCGGCCAGAGAGAGCCACGCGTGTGTGCGTTTTTATAATGATGAATGTTGTTAACCTTTAGCCCGGTTTGGTTCGTTCTCCATCTCACTTCTGGTTTTAGATTGTTCAGATCCAATTATCGAACATGAGTTCTTTCAAGTGTGTTTGAGAGAAAGTGTGTATAAAAGAGAGAGTAGTCTGACTGCGGGTTAAACGTGTCAGCTGTGTGTGTGTGCATACGTGTTTGAGATATATGTGTGTATGTGCGTTCCTCAGATGTTCACACGCAACGTGCTTGTGATGAAAGCAGCACATTGTGGAGTCACCCATCAGTTTGGCTGAGGATGAAAGAGCCGTGTTGTTTTATTCAGCAGTTTCACTCTGAAAGCTCCGCTGTGTGGCTCGTCTCAGCTGCTCTACATTGCGGTTTTATTCACCAGGTTTGTCAACGCTGAGAAGTACGCTGTGTGGTTTAATTCACCGCAGAGTTGTAAGTGCCAACCGTGGCTTTTTCTGCCTTGTGATTAAATCTGCATTCGTCGCATGATACGAGCTAGAAAATAACACGAGTACAAACCTGTCAATGGACCTGTGTTCGTGTATATGCGTGCGAGTGTGTGTCTGATTCAGCCGCGTCTCTGTGGGCTGAGACAAAAGAGCGGTAATAAGCTTTTCTAATCTGAGGAGTGAATGAATGATACACAAAAAGGGACCACAGACAGACAGAATAAACAGGCTGGAGAGAAAGAGAGAGGAAATAAGGCAAGCAGGGGTGGCAGTAGAGCGAACAAGGGATGGAAGTGAGAAAGATGAATGGGAACCAAGAAAGTGGAAAGAAGCGAGAAGGAGGGGATAGACAAGAGCGATGAAGGGTTTTCACGCTGTGTCATATCGTATCATACAGCATAATCACACACACACACACACACACACACACACACACATATCACATTCTTCTTTCTAGCACCGCTTTAAACCAATCACATGATATACACTTGGATGGTTCACATTACATTCCTTTAATGTTTGGGCATCATACCAACGATTACTGGAAGTGCACACACACACACACACACACACACACACAAACACACAATCTCTCAAGCTCTCTCTCTCGCCCAAGCAGGTGAGAGATTTATTTATATACTCGTTAGAATTAATTAGCTAGCTCTGAATGAAGTACACTCTGTCAGTAAGTTACTTGTCATGAAGTACTTCACATGCATGACACATGTTTGCCACAGGCACTATAAAAGCGTGTCACTGTGTTTCTGAACTTTAACACTTCACAGTAGGTGTGCTTGTCCTCACTCAATTCGCATGTCACATGCTTCATGTGTATATTTGTGCATGAAATTGCTGAACTGACTGTGGCAAATGCTCATTTGCTTGTGAATGATGCACTTGCAGTAATGGCTCAGTGAATGTTGAAAATCACATGCATAGTGTAGGTTCAGTATGTCACATTCCATCTTATTTTCAGGATGGCATGCTACACTACCAGTCTTACCATTTCTTTTAGTATGCAGTATGTATATTGTGCACAGTATGTAAATTGCATTGAATATCTGATCTGCTTTGTAAAAAAAAAATATTTTTTGGAGTCTTAAACAAAGATCATTGTTGTATAAAAGAGTATGTTGTATAACAAACTACTATTTTAGTTTTTCTACTTCTAAATTTTACATTTAATTCATTGTGTTACATGTCATTTCTTCGTAATTGTGTATGAAATTTACTAGCAATTTCTGAGTGGAAATTGGTTTTTCACCCAACTTTTTTCTGGGTACTACATTTTACCAGTATACAACAGAGCACAGAATACTGTACTGTACTCTACATGTACAACTTTAAAAACGTAGGACCACTGTCAAATATTTAGGAACATAAAGTTTTTTAGAGACATTGGTAATGGTAACTTTAAAGGGATAGTTCATCCGAAAATTACAATTCTGTCAGTAGTTACTCACCACCTTGTCGTTCCAAATCCATAAGACCTTTTTCATCTCCAGAACACAAATTCAGATATTTTTGATGAAATCTGAGAGCTTTCTGACCCTGCATAGACAGTAACGGAACTACCACGTTCAAGGTCCAGAAATGTAGCAAGGACCTGGTTAAAATAGTCCATGCGACATCAGTGGTTCAACCATAATTTTATGAAGCTACGAGAACACTTTTTGTGCGCAAAGGGGAAAAAAAACATGACTTTATTTAACAATTTCTTCTCTTCCATGTCAGTTTCTGCCGTGCATTCACGAAAGTACCACGAGAAGAATTGCTGAATAAAATCATTATTTTTTTGCACACAAAAAGTATTCTCGTATAGCTTCATAAAATTACGATTGAACCACTGATGTCACATGGACTGTTTTAATGATGTCCTTGCTACGTTTCTGGACCTTGAACGTGGTAGTTCCGTTACTGTCTATGCAGGGTCAGAAAGCTCTCAGATTTCATCAATAATAACTTAATTTGTGTTCCAGAGAAGAACGAAGGTTTTACACGTTTGGAACGACATGAGGGTGAGTAATTAATGACAGAATTTTCATTATTGGGTGAACTATCCCTTTATGTGCCACAATATAACATGCATATCAGACTTCAATTAAAGATTATTAAATTGCAGCCTTCGCGATTTTTACTTGCATTCAGAGCTTGCCAAATGTTAATTTTGAAACCTGCATGCAGCTATTCATTAACTTTGATTGGGTCAGTCACACTGGTACGCCTAACATTTTATCATGTTGCACACAGTAATTTTCAGTTGCTAGTGCAACTAAATGGTCACACTGTAGAGCCTTGCTGTATCCCATTATGTAATTCACTTGATGTGACCTTTATTTATGAATAAACCAGCTGAATTTTAAACATCTTTTCTTTTCTTTTTAATGCAAAAAACTAGGATGTTTTATGCAATATAGCTGTTTCCTTTTAATGATGTTGGGCAGATATTCATGTAATAAGGTCATGTGACGGCCATGTATATTAGGACTGTTTTTTGTTGCATGGTTCATATACTATTTAAAAAAAATAGTATGCACTATACAGCACTCAGTACGCAGAATACTACCCTCTCGTTATCTGTCATAGGGAGGGACTTGTGCTCATTAGCGTCATCAAGATAACTGAACAACTAAGCTCTTTACCAGGGTTTAAATGTAAACTCTTTTCCTTGGATTAATTTAAAACTTCACCTTGAGCGCTGCTAACAGTCAAGCCGTATTGAATAAGAGTCAGCAGCGCTGTTGGATGGAAAAATGAGTCAAATGCACAAAGAGATGTCTGACTGTTCCTTCCTACCTAAAGAACAGAAACGAAACATTTCAACCATGGCTATTCAAAGAATATCTCCATCTTTTTACCATATTTGTGTCTTTCGTGTTCTCTTTATCTGCATGGTTTTGGTTTAAACTGATCATGAAAATGTTGAATTTATTGCTGAACATGACATGTCTTCATTCTGTCTCAAGTCAGTGTAAATGTGATTCCTGACTCTCCTCTTCAGGGCTCTGCATGTTTCCATTTCAGTAACTATGACACACACATTTTGTCTACGCTGCTTTTCATTTTGCTCAGTCAAGTGTACCTCTCATTACTCTGAACCAGATCAGGGGATTAATTTATAATATTCTGCTTAACATCATCATGGGATTCATATTTTTATTGTATTAAACCCGATCAGGGGATTAATTATAACAATGATTTTAAACAGAATTTCTGGATTATTGTAAACCTAGTCATGATTGAAGTGTTCATTTCCTTTTTTATGCGAAACCTGATAATAATATTATTTTTTAATGGTGATTCTTGAAATGGAAAAGCTCGGTACATCTGTCTTCATGGTCAATGTGTAATTTAGATGGAAAGTTTTATAGTTTCAGGGTTTAATTTAATACTTTTGGACTCAATACTCTCTAAGGAAGATGTTTTGAAGAGACCTCCACCCACACTTTAGTTCAGTCCGCATGATTTTCTTGAGGTTTTTTGAACAAACTTGAAGAAACTGATCATCTTATGCTGTTGTGATTATTTCATATCCAGAACTTGTAACACATGCCCTTAGAAATGCACACATGCATATTCATGATGGCTGAGCACACTATACTAAGAATATCATAGATGCCTCTATGCCTCTGCAGGGTACACTGAATATTGCCTGTTATATTTTTAAAAGACTATGTGCAACAATGCACATATGCAACAATAATCATTTTAAACATTGCAATATTGTATCTACTGTTGCAAGCAACATGACCTTGCTGCCTTTGTTATACAAACTCTTTATGCGTATATTTAATTTTGTGAGTGGCAGTATCTTGAAATTAAAAATGGCTATTTTACATTTTAATTGAATTTTGCGTAAATTTAGAACGTCCTACAAAATAAGTAAACATGATTGAAACTTTTAACTGTAAAGCAGCAGTACAGCTGCCATATTGAGTGTTACGTTTACTCCTTTCCATTTTTATGTGACTGGACTTTATTACTGTATCATTTGGCAAATATAGTAGCAGACAGTGTCATACTTTGAACAATATACTGTGCATTCTAGTCTTGTCCAAAATACTGGTACTTTGGTACCAAGTCGATACTTGCATTTTAAAAACGTAACAACACCATATTCTGTTGTATTGGCAGTATTGATAATTCTGAGTACCAGAACAATTCGGTAGCCACTAATAGGCGGCTGCTTTCAAATGCTTCAGTGCGCATTTGTGCTAGTGCCTTGTGAAGGGTGTCAAAGATTTCTGTTAACAATGTGTTTTTGCAGTGTTGAGGTTGATAGCCAAACACAAACATGTCTGTTGAGCATGTCAATGCATGGCCAACCAGAGTCATTTAAGTTAGTCAAAATCTGCTTAATACACCAGAGTTTGTTCTTTATAAGCTCATGAGCTCTGCACGCTCACAAATCATTTTGTAAACTCATGTAGTTAAGAGTTTCATTGCACAGTGTAAACATTTTTTTTTTTATTACAGATAATTTGAATAAAAAAAAGTATTTTTCATGCTGCTAAGTACACACTGCAAAGTTTGCGGAGTGACAACTGCATTAAAATCTGACTTGGAGATAACCATAGCAACAGAAAGGACAAAACTTGTTGTGTCAAAAGAGATTTGTGCATTAATTAAGTCTTGCTATGTGTGTCCAGTAGTTATTTATGTTTTCTGATTGTTCTTTAATTTTATCAATAAATCTTTATTTGATCATTTTAATGCAGTGTGTCATTAAGTGAACAATATCTGAAGCCTAAAAAAAAAAAAAAAATGCACAATGTACTGTATTAATTTAAAGGAATTTTCTGTATTTATTATTATTATTTTTTTTACAGGTATTTAGTATTTTGCACTTCACTGCATTGTGTTTTAGGGTAAACGGAAATGTGCATAAAATTTATGGATAATGAGCTGCAAGTGCTTTTTCTGTTATTTTACAGATATGTTTCTTACAGCATGCTTATGTTTTAATTATTATTTACTTATAATTGTTATTGTGGGTGTTAATAATTAACTAATTAAACAATTTATATTTTTATTTTCAAATAGTTAAAAAAAAAAAAAACTATGAAAATAAAATAGTTACAATGAAATTGGTAACTGAGAATTGTGTAATTTTACTGGCATTGGTACCGATCGACTATACTGAAATTTTGGTATCAAGAAAAGACTAATACATTGTATTCTCTATAGAAGTAATACGAATAGCATGATATTCAGAGCTCTTGACACTAAACCATTAAACTGTTCTCTCTCTCTATCTCTTTCATAATATCTAGCTGTCCAACATTCTTTAGGCCCAATTTGTGGTGCTCTTCAGTAGATTGGCGTGGCCTGACTCTGTAGCAGATTGTTCACTTTGTTCCACAGCACTTTTCTCAGGTCTAATTTGTGGTGCTCCACAGCAGGATTGTTCAGGTCTGTTTTTGTGCTATTCCACACTTGATTGCTGTGTTCTGTTTTGGACATTGAATAACGTCTCCCAGGTTTGCATGAATCAGTTTCTTTTGGCTTTTACTGCAGTATTGGACACTTGGGCAGACTAATTCAAAAAGATTTCTTCTGGCGTTTTATCTCATTTCTCAAGTCTCGTTCTGTTTGGAAAGTTCTCAAGCCCTTATAAGTTGTTTCTTTATTCCCTTTTTGTTGTGTTGCATATTCCTCTCGTATTGTGCTGAGATATTGCTCATGTCCTGTGGTTTGAGCTGCAGGTTTGAACTGCTCTGCTGCCTTATTTTGTGTTTTATGCTGTTTTATGCTTGTATGCTTTTGTGTCATCATGTTTATTTGCCTCCATCAGATCTGTTTGATATATCAGTTGTTTCTCCAAGACATCAAAGTGAATAATTGGAGATCAAATGGAGTCTTAAAGAGACAATCCTGTCATCCAGTATTCATTCTCATGTCATTCCAAACCTGTGTGATTTTCATTCTTCTTTGAAACACAAAAGAGGATAGTGAAAGTCAATAAGGTCCAGTGGGATTCAACATTCTTTAAAATATCTCCTTTTGTGTTTCACAGAAGAAAGAAAGAGATGAATGTTTGGAACGACATGATGGTGAGAGAATAGGCATTTGTTCTCCCATGTGTCTCTTCAATAGATCAGAAAATATCTCAATGATGCTCAAACTGGGCTCAGTTTTGCCAAGGTATCAGCGCCTGCAAGAATTTTATATGAACTTAGCCTTGTCTCATTGAATATTTCCAAAATGAAATTATACGAGCAATGCTATCACATTCATTGGTTTTGCATTTTTATTTCTCTCATGCAATTTTATTGGAAACACCCTGATACTGAAATGAAACATAAATGAGAATTCAACTGAGCTGTGACATGACTGGGTGGTAAATGGTATCATATCGAGATTTGATAAAAATTTATGTCAATAACGATGATAACCTCTGGATGTTTTAATCTAACAGCCTATCATACAGCAGAAATAAATGCAACAACAACCATTAAGTGCATGTCGCTCATAAGTCTGTGTTTTCTGCCTATTTCTGTCTATTACACAAACACAAGCACACGTGACACTCACAGTGTTTTCAGCATCTGCTGTCTCAATATATGAGGACATGAACACATGAACTTAATCTTCAGAGCCGTTCTGAAGGTCACTTCACAAGCTTTTCACTGTTTCATTTGAGAAGAACTACCATCAAATACCCATTAAAATTCAAAGATCTTCATGACAAACCTCCAAAATAAAAGTTTGTTTTAACTTGAAGAAATTATGACAGATATATAATCTGTTGTATAAAATGCACTTCTCGAAGCAATAATAATAATAATAATAATAATAATAATAATAATTTTAAGGAATATCATACAACCAATATATTTTTCATCCATGTTTTAAATTATACAGTTCTGTTGTGCATCATCTTTTTTTGACAAAAATAAAAATACAGTGTTTTGCTGTAAATTAAATTTTATATTTTCATTTGATTACATTTTTAAAGTTCTGTTCATACATTTCATTAGACACATTTTTCATAATACATTTGTATTGGATTATAAAACAGAATCCAAAACAAATAAATACATAAATAAATAAAATGGAAACCACAAAATTTAGAGAAAAATAAAATGGATTTCATGTGGCCCTAAATTAAAAGGAAGCAAACTCTGTGGAGTTAAATTATGAACAAAAGTTATGCTTGCATTTTTTCTCAAGGTCTAACAAACATGTGGAAAGCATTTCCTTCACCATGATAAATATTGTCGATATTGTATGATATGAAAAAATATCAAAATGATTGGTCGTATTGCCCATCCCTACTGTGAAAGTTTATACTTTTATTATAAATTATTGTATAAATATAAATTATAGTATAAATTATACTGTTTAATAATTTCTTGCCGCTTTTTGTAGTCAAGTTATTTTAGTAATATATGCCTGTTTGTAGGTTTTGTTGTTGCTGTCTGTTTATTTTAATTTATTGACAGTTAGGCTATATTTTCTTAGTTGTTATGTAATAATCGTGACATTATGGGGACTCCATTCAAAATGATATGGTACCTGATCTCCCAGAAAATAAATAAATAATTTTTTAGCATTACAAATTAGCAGCTTAGCATGGCAAGACTCTTCAGGGTGTTTGTTTGCACTGTTGTGTTGTTGATCTCTCTAATCTGTTGTGGCATTCTTGTTCACTATGTTGTTGTTGTTGTTTTTTTTTTGTGGAGTATCATTTTTGTTTGCTCGGTGTTGTGTTTGTTCGTTTGCATGTATTGTTTTGTACTTGTTTGCTCTGGCGTGATGTTATTTGCGCTGTGTTTGTTTGCACTGTTGTGTTGTGTTGTTGATGGCTCTGATCTGTTGTGTTGGTCCTGATTGCTCTGGTGTAGCGCGGTGTGTTTGCTCTGGTGTATTGTGCTGTCTGTTTTTCATTCTGCAGTGTATGTCAGTTCTCTCTCTCTTTCTCTCTCAGGGAGTGTCCTATAGATACCAATTACATCCACTCAGGAAAAGACAGCGCGAAAGAGAAGTAGGGATGGAGCAGAATGAGTGGGAAGGAATAGGACAGCGAATGCACAGGAGGGAGAACGAGTGAGAGAGAGAGGGAAGACGGCAGACAGACAGAGAGAAATTGGAGGAGAGAGATTCCGTCTGTGAGTGTAATAGTCTCCTGCTGTCAGACTCTGGGGAACGAGAGAGAGAAAGAACGAAGGAGAGAAATGGGAGGGAGATCATGGAGACAAAAGGATGTATAGTGACAGAATTGAGGGAAAGAGAGAGCAAGAGAGGCCGAGTTGCATGCACAGAGTATAAAAGACTAAAGTGAAGAACTGAAGGGGAGAAACAGAAGAGAACTGTTTAAAAATGATGAGAGAGAGAGAGGTGTTGCTGAGGAGAGCAGCGAATCCCTCCATTTAAAGTCTGATCGCAGTGAAGTGTGGACTGCACAATGCAGCGCACTGAATATTTCATACTACGCTGAGTGTAGGTTTATGTCCTGTATGTGTGTGATTTCTGTGTTTATGTAAATGCTTTAATTTATGAATGAATACAAGGTACCCTACTGTCCAATAATGCAGTGTGTGTTTGTGCAAGTGTGCTGTTATATGGCATGAGAGTGTGTGTGTGTGTGTGTGTGTGTTGTTGTGAACCCTACATTTGAGTCTTTGTCCACTTTGACACGTACGTGCAGTCGTACATGAAGTGTGTGTGTGTGTGTGTGTGTGTGTGTGTGTGTGGTAATTATGAGAGAGGGGCTGCTTACAGTGAACGCTACTTTGGTCTATTGTGTGTGTGTGTGTGTGTGTGTTCGGTTGAGAGCAGAGGGAGTCTTTGTGCTGCCGTCCGAAATAATTCCCATCATACTTCAGTTCTCTGAGAACAAAATAACTCTGATTCTAACTGAAAAGAGAGAGAGTATATTGATGTTTCTTCTCATCGTACAACTTTTCTATCACCAGCAAACTTTGGAACACACACACACGCACGCACACACACAAACACAATTACCAAGCTAAATGAAGACATACTATAGACTTCTGTTGTTTTATTTAATGCTGATTGGTGTGGGTGGCATGCAATCTAATATCACAGTATGACTAATACTACATTGCAGTAATGGTATATATCACAATCTAGTTGTTTTTGCTGGAAATTCAATTACAAAAGGTTTTATATATTACATAATGCAATAATGTCTGTTTTTAATAAGCTTGTGACTTAAATGCTTTAAAAATAAAAGGGACTTCATCTAATTTTATTAGATTGTGTTTTTGTAATTTAATGGGCACAAACCAAAATATCAGATTATTCAAGTCTGGCACCAAGTCTGGTACTATGTTTTGTTGAGTCACTTTGACATAGAAACAATACTGCATACATATAAAATTAATATTTCTATAATTGTATACATATGTATTATATAACTGAATACAATATGATACAATAATAAATACAATAGAATACAATAATAATAATTATAACAAATAATAATTATAAAGAAAAACTTAAATATTTGATATATTATTAAATAATAATTAATGAAGTAGAAGTCAAAATAATAAAATAATATATATAATTAAATTAAGAAATTATATATTGATATTGTCAGGAGATCCAACAGATATCTTATCAAGTATATAATAATTTAATTGATTTCACTTACTCAAACCAAAGCATCACTTACATCAGTGAGGGATTAATTTAATATTTAATATATTTTTTTTAATATATATATTTTAATAATTTAATATATATTTTTTCTTTTTGCAAAGGCCAGTTTTAACTCGGATTTAATCCTTGCTGAGTGTTAATTTTGAAGCCCGCCTCCCCTTAAAGAAGCGATTTTGCATTTTAGACTAAAACCAACATTATTTATTATTCATTCTTACCTTTGAGGACATCCCCAGCGGGACGTTCTGTCAGATATAGCTTTAACTTCTGTGGGTAATTTTGTCTCTGATGTATAACTAAGTAAATACAACATTCACGCTCACAGCATTTATAAAATTGGCCTCCATACATTGCAAACTCCCACTGATGCTTTCTTAATTTTGATGTGTTGCTTTATCTTTTCTCTGTTCTGTCTTTTCCTTTAAACGAAAGAAAACAAAGCAAATAAACGGATAGCAGGTTGTGTTTCATGTATGTGGGTTCAGGTCGCTTCATCTTGAGGGTCAAGCTTCAGGTCATAGCGGTTGCCCCTGGTAACCTTCCCTGTCTGGTTGCATAGCAACCTTCTTCCTTTGTTCTAAAATGATTTAATTTATGGTTTATCTTCTTGCCCCCCCCCCCTTCTTCCACCTCTCACTGTCACTCCCTCTATCTGTCTCTATATCTCTCCTTCTCCCTCAGGACCCTGTTCTCTCCTCTCTTTGCTTCTATCCATCACAAGTCTCTTCTAGGCTCCTGGCATCTGTCGGTGTGTGTATGAGCAAGAGAGAGATGGAGAGATAGTGAGCGAGAAAGTGCTGGAAGTTGAATCTATACTGCTGTGTTTGTTAGTGGTGCGAGTATGTTTATGGTGGCATTGTGGTGGCTGAGGTCACCGTGTGTCTGTTTGCTTGATAAAGAGATTTCATATCTCCTCCTCCTTGTAACTGACCTCTTATTTGTCAAAGTGTTTTATTGGCTGCAATTCACTCAATACCAGCCAAAGCACTAAGTACTCTTTTTCATTGGCTGCGTCTCAAAAGCTAGTGAGCTGCCTTGACAGCGTTTTTGAAAATCATAGATGTAGACTGCACTTTTGAGCATCATCATTGGGCGTGTCTGAATGTTTGATGTTAATTTAGTGAGCTGCCTAGCTAGACAACACCTTTGTTATGTTTAAATATACTGCAGACAGCATTTTGGTAATTATGAATACTAGACTCGTTTGAATTGAACTTAGTGTGCTGTCTACCCCATTTGTGGGCATTGTATGTATAATCAAACAAACAAACAAACCAAAAAAAAAAAAAACCCAAAACAATTTAGCTACTTTTTATTTAGGCAGCATTTTGTGCATCATATGCATGCTTGAATGTTTTAATTTAATTGAGCTGCCTACCTAGACAGCATTTTTGGGCCTTATAAATTTTGGACATTCAATGGAAATTATTGTGCTGCCTATGTAGGCAGCATTTTCAGACATCATAAATTTAAATGTAGACAGCACTTTTGGGCAGCATAGGTTTGAATGTTTAAATCGAACCTACAGTAATGAGAATAGTGAGCCCACTTTTGGGTGTTATACTGTTAGAATTTAGACAGCATTGTAGGGCCTTAAAATCTGGACATGTGAGCATTTTAATGGAATGGAGTTCTCTATCTAGACAACATTTTTGAGTATTGAATGCATTATTGAATGTTCAAAACAAACCTATTAAGCTGTCAAATGCATGTTTGAATGTATAAGCGCCCTTCCTATACACAGCATTTTTGGCCATCATAGGCAAGTTCAATATACTGAACAGAACAGCAAGCAAACGGCTTACCTAGAAAATATTTTTGACCATCATAATCCTGTTTGAAACAAAGTGAGCTTGGGCATCACATGCACATTTGATTGTTCAAAGTGAATCTAGTGAGCCACCTATCAGGCTTATTTGATGCTGTCTAGATAGGCAGCTTACTAGGTTTTGAGACCTAGCCATTCTCTCTCTCCACCTCTCTCTCTTTCTCTGGGTCATTCTGTCCCTTCTTGCCCCCTGCTCAGTCTCTCTCTCTGGGGGGGTGAGATAGTGAACTAACAATGTTTGACAGGCAGAGAGAGGAGGGTGGCATTACCAACAACAACTGTGAAAAAGAGTGGGAAAGAGGAAGTAAAAAGAAATAGAGAATGAATCCTTCAAGAAATGATTTTGGGTTTGCAGTCGTTTAACAAATTCTTCATCTGCTATAGAGTGATGGATGATTTGTATGTTATAACAGCTACTGTTAATGTAAATATTTACATTGGATTATATTTTCTAAGAGATTTTCTATATCATCTTAACGGGAACTTTTGATTTTTGCTTGATCCTGCAACTCAAGCAAGCAAAAAATTGTTTGTGTGCTCAATTTAATAATGATGTTGTAACAATATCATTAATATTAAATCTATTAATGTAAAATGTGGTCAACAAAACTGAAAAGGAAAAAGAGGAGGAAAGGATGAAAAAGGAGGGTGAATGACATAAGGATAAGGGCGTACATACCCAGGGGGGCAGTTATGGGGCAGCAGTGCGTGTGTGGGAGTGGTTGGGGTGGGGCAGTAATAGGGCAACAGCTGGCATTGAGTGGGGGTTTGGAGAGGGTCATGTCGACAAACCCTCCCAATGACCTAGTAATGTCCTGCATACAGCTGAACGCAAGCGTTGACTTGAGTGTGTGAACTACCATTCAAAAGATATTCGATAAGATTTTTAAACATGTTTTTAAAAAAGTTTCTTTTGCTCACCAAGGCTACATTTATTTGATCAAAAATACAGTTAAAAATAATAATAGGGTGAAATATTATTACTGTTTTACAAATGACTGTTTTCTAATTCAATCTATTTTTAAATGTAAATGAATCCCTCTAATGGCAAAGCTGAATTTTCAGCATCATTACTCCAGTTTTCAGTGTCATATGATCCTTCAAAAATCATTCTAATATGCTGATTTGGTGCTTCAGAAACATTTCTGATATTATCAATGTTTGTGCTGCTTAATATTTTTGTGTAAACCATGCTACATTTTTTTGATAAGTAAAAGTTCAAAAGAACAGTATTTAATTGAAATAGAAGCCTGTTGCAACATTAATGTCTTCACTGTCACTTTTGATTAATTTACTGTGTCCTACCTTGTTGAATGAAAGTATTAATTTCTTTGAAAAATGTCTTACTGGCCATGTGGGTAGATGACGTGAAAAATTCTTCATCTGTTCATCTAAATCTCTCTTTCTCTTTCTCTCTCTCTCTCTCTCTCTCTCTCTCTCTCTCTCTCTCTCTCTCTCTCTCTCTCTTTCTCTTTCTCTTTCTTTCTCTCTCTCTCTCTCTCTCTCTATATATATATACACAGGTGCATCTCAATAAATTAGAATGTTGTGGAAAAGTTCATTTATTTCAGTAATTCAACTCAAATTGTGAAACTCGTGTATTAAATAAATTCAGTGCACACAGACTGAAGTAGTTTAAGTCTTTGGTTCTTTTAGTTGTGATGATTTTGGCTCACATTTAACAAAAACCCACCAATTCACTATCTCAACAAATTAGAATACTTCATAAGACCAATAAAAAAAAACATTTTTAGTGAATTGTTGGCCTTCTGGAAAGTATGTTCATTTACTGTATATGTACTCAATACTTGGTAGGGGCTCCTTTTGCTTTAATTACTGCCTCAATTCGGCGTGGCATGGAGGTGATCAGTTTGTGGCACTGCTGAGGGGGTATGGAAGCCCAGGTTTCTTGGACAGTGGCCTTCAGCTCATCTGCATTTTTTGGTCTCTTGTTTCTCATTTTCCTCTTGACAATACCCCATAGATTCTCTATGGGGTTCAGGTCTGGTGAGTTTGCTGGCCAACACCATGGTCATTTAACCAACTTTTGGTGCTTTTGGCAGTGTGGGCAGGTGCCAAATCCTGCTGGAAAATGAAATCAGCATCTTTAAAACGCTGGTTAGCAGAAGGAAGCATGAAGTGCTCCAAAATTTCTTGGTAAATGGGTGCAGTGACTTTGGTTTTCAAAAAACACAATGGACCAACACCAGCAGATGACATTGCACCCCAAATCATCACAGACTGTGGAAACTTAACACTGGATTTCAAGCAACTTGGGCTATGAACTTCTTCACCCTTCCTCCAGACTCTAGGACCTTGGTTTCCAAATGAAATACAAAACTTGCTCTCATCTGAAAAGAGGACTTTGGACCACTGGGCAACAGTCCAGTTCTTCTTCTCCTTAGCCCAGGTAAGACGCCTCTGACGTTGTCTGTGGTTCAGGAGTGGCTTAACAAGAGGAATACGACAACTGTAGGCAAATTCCTTGACACGTCTGTGTGTGGTGGCTCTTGTTGCCTTGACCCCAGCCTCAGTCTATTCCTTGTGAAGTTCACTCAAATTCTTGAATCGATTTTGCTTGACAATCCTCATAAGGCTGCGGTTCTCTCGGTTGGTTGTGCATCTTTTTCTTCCACACTTTTTCCTTCCACTCAACTTTCTGTTAACATGCTCGGATACAGCACTCTGTGAACAGCCAGCTTCTTTGGCAATGAATGTTTGTGGCTTACCCTCCTTGTGAAGGGTGTCAATGATTGTCTTCTGGACAACTGTCAGATCAGCAGTCTTCCCCATGATTATGTAGCCTAGTGAACCAAACTGAGAGACCATTTTGAAGGCTCAGGAAACCTTTGCAGGTGTTTTGAGTTGATTAGCTGATTGGTATGTCACCATATTCAAATTTGAATTGGTGGGTTTTTGTTAAATGTGAGCCAAAATCATCACAATTAAAAGAACCAAAGACTTAAACTTCTTCAGTCTGTGTGCAGTGAATTTATTTAATACAAGAGTTTCACAATTTGAGTTGAATTACTGAAATAAATGAACTTTTCCACAACATTCTAATTTATTGAGATGCACCTGTATACACACACACATACTGTATATTTAACATTCATTTTTAATAATAATTTTTGCACAAGATAAAAGCATGAGTACTTTGTGTTGCAAAAAAAAAAAACAGCTTTTTGTTTTGTTTTGTTTTGAAGTAAAAAATCTGAACCTCTGTGAAACAAGACATATTTACTTGAAAAAACTTTCTAAGATAGTTAACCTAATGTATTCATAGAATATATCTTAAATTTTTAATAAAAAAATGCTGGTTAAGAAAATGATTTTGCTGTGTAAAATGCATTTACAATATACACTTTTCCTAATATATTAAATTAAAGTATAACCTAAAATTTTGACAATGAATAAGTTAGTGTAATAAGTTTTTTATCAGAATTTTAAACAGAATTCTAATTCTGTTGAAGTCCATCTCCATTGAGCCCCGTAAACCAATATTTGGTCCCACACACACACACTGCCAGACACAGCCAGACACACACACTGCCAGACTATGATTAAGCAAATATGCTCCAGCAGTTAGAAGATCAAGCCAAATCTTCATCAAATATATAAATGTGTGCAGTCTGACCGATCAATAAAGCAACAAGGACTTCATTTAGTCCAGCTGCTGCACACACACACACACACACACACACAAACAGCTGGACATCAGAGAGGAACCAACAGAATGTTTAGTGCCAATCAAACGTTAATCAGGCTGCAAAATAGACATCTACATATGCAGCGGAGGAAACAGAGAGACCGTAACAGAGGCAGAGAGACGGAGGAGAGGGCGTAGAGGTGAGAGAATACCAGAGGGAAAATATGGAGAGACAGAGAGAGACAGATGGAAGGAGGAGGAAAAAGAAAGAAGTGAAGCACAGATGGAGAGAGATCAGAAAGGAGGAAAAGGGAAATGGAGAGATGAAGGGGTTATTTTACACTGTCTGTTTTTGGACAGTATTTATTACACTTCAACCTGTGTTATCTCTCACATACAAACACTCATCTTCTCCCTCCCTCCCTCTCATTTATTTCTCTCTGTCTCTCCTTTTGGCTTTCTTCGTCAGTCTTTCGCCGTGTTCATCTGTTTATCTGTAATCTTTCGCTTTTGTCTCTTTTCAGCAGCCGTCCTCTCTTCTTTCTCTCGTCTATGTGAGGAGGGTGTAAACGATGTTGCTTTAAATATAGGCTGTGTGCTTTCTACACCCTCACACATTTGTGTGTGTGAGCAAGAGACACCTAGAGAAAGAAAGAGAGAGAGAGAGAGAGAGAGAGAGGGAGAGGGAGAGAGAGAGATGTGATAGAGAATGACACTGCTGGGTGTTTTTAACTCAGCCGTGTGTGTGTGTGTGTGTGTGTGTGTGTGTGTGAATACTCTAAGACAGTGCTTAGGGTCACAAAAATGGGTCACAGGGCTGGACGGCAGGATGAACAATGCTAAATGGGAATAATAAATTCTAACTAACCATATGATTTTGCATAGCTAAATAAACAGACTTATGAGCTGCTCAGAGGAACGAGAAAGCACTTTCCGTGTCTTTTGTTGTTTACATCAAAAGCAGTTTGTCCAGTCAAACTCTGCGGTATTTTGGGACAAATTCATCTGTCGCTTTGTGGAAGATGAAACAAGATAAATGTAAAATCCAGGCTACATTAAATACAGGGTTCACTAGCATTGAGGATAAACACAGTTTGAGCTGAAATGCATAAATGCATTTTAAAAAAGAGAAATGAATGATTAAATCAAATCAAATTTAATTAAAAATGAAGCATTTTGAATTTGCAGATCAGTTCAAAATTACTTAATCAAGAATCAAATCGACTCAAAAGATTCACACTGCTAGGTTTGTGCATTGAATTATTAGCTGATTCCAAAAGCATGAAACAGAAATTGGCATTGTCTTTTCTTCTGTTCTGTGATGTATAACTGAATGAAACGGCTCCTTGAACAAGAAAAAATGTTGGGCGGGCTAGATTTTGTCCTTCGGGGATTGATTGGATCATAGTCGTTTACTAATTGCTGCGATCTCATGTGAGTGACAGGTTGCTGGATTGTTGGCCTGCCTTCGTGCCGGTGCAAGTCAGTCATCTGTTGTGAGGGAGAGGTAGGGGACAGTAATGTTTTTGATTAAAGAGTACACATTAATTTATTTATTTTTTTAAATTATGCACACGGATAAATATTGTATAATAAACACTGCAATATTCTATTAAAAAAAGAATTGTCAGTTTTGATTTCATGGTGACTTTAAACAATAATTTTGTTGTTGAAAACATTTTAAAGGCATTTTTCTTAACTTTTGTTTGATAAACACCTGTTGATTCAATGTAAAATGTGGTTCCTAATGCAAAAGGTATGGCTGAGTCTTTTTATATATTTATTAAATCAAATATCTATTAAATTTATTTACATATATTAAATCTATTAAATTTAATAATATTTAGTAAAGATCTCCTTTTTTTGTTCCTGGCACAATTGGAACAATATGAAGATAAATAGATAAATGATGGCAGAATTTTCATTTTTAGTCAAACTATGCCATGAATTTTGCTGTGTACGTTATCAAGGTACCATTGTGATTCAAAATAAAGTGGCAGTGACATATATTTGTGTACTGTGTTCCAATCACACAAATGAGACGGTTAATGCCCTGTACCCTTCAGACTACTCTCTTTAAGTGCTCTGCCCTTTGGAGTGAGTAGGACATAGTGGTGTTCACTTTGAAATTGAATTCACCCATATTTTCTCTCTCTCCCCATCTCCACTTCTCTCCATCCACTCAGTGATTAGAGTTGAGTCAGTGTCCTGACATAACCAGTTAAATGGATCAGATGCCATTTTGAGAGTCTCAGTAAGTGCCCCCTGCAGCAGTTGTCCACTGCACAGAGAGCATGTGTGTGACCCACTAATCGCTTATTAACTGCTAACACCGCTCTAATTGGTTGCCGATAAGTAGCCCGCACCGTGTGCGCTAAAGCTAAAGGCTAATTTTAGCTTATTATCTGTTGGCATAGGTTCATTGGGTTTAGAAAGCTAACACTAATTCTGCCACTGTGTCAGTTTGGACATTCGCACACACACATTGCCAGATGTTCTGTGATGTAGATGCTGAGACTTAGTCTTTTCTCATCCCTTCTGCTCAAGCTCTATTTTTAAAAGCAGCGTCTCGTTAAAGCCTTTTAAGCTAATCAGGCTGAGTTCGGCCCAGCTTCACGCCCACCCGGCACACCTGCGTTTGTCCCACATATTTGCCCGTGGAAAGCCGGCATTTGGCCTATGATTCAGTAGGTTAATCCCCAGTGCTAGCAAAACATCAGGCTAGAATTAAGCCAGCGTTTAGCCTGAATCAATCCAAGATTGAGATCGACCAAAAGCGAGCATCATTAGGCAAGTGCAATATCAACGTCGGGCCAAGTTTAACTCAGCACTCAGCCAATGTTAGCCTTGCAATTAGCAATATTTGCCCCGTCATTCAGCCAGCATACACCCAACATTCAGCCAAGTTTTGCCCCGTGTTTAATCTCTTTGAGTCCAGAGCTTGGCCATTGCCAAGCCAGCATTTGCCCAGCATTCACTAAACATTCGCTCCTTTCAAGCTGCCATTAGCCTAACATTCAGACAGCTCTTCGCCTAGAGTTCATTCAGCACCGGTCAGCATTAAAAAGGTCATCAATTATAACCTAAGTGGTAATTATTGGGTAAAGTGGAGCATGGGCCGCCCAGGGCGGAATTATCATACAGCTAGACTCACATTGGCATTACATTTGGCCTTTAAGTTGTCATCTTTTAGATACCTGAAGAGCTCTACAGTACGTGTTGGATCAAACCTCAATCCCATAAACACTAAGCAACCAATAAAAAAGTAAGTAGTCCTTACCTGTGCAAACCTCATTATGATGCTAGAATATTCTCTGTGGTTTCCAGGGTGTTCTGGATGGTTGTCAAGGTATTTTTATGTAGTTGCTAGGGTGTTCTGGGTAGTTGCTATAGGGCCCTATGAAATCCGATTTATTTTGTCCCAAATTGCATTTTTTCCATTGTAATTTTTCTAGACTCTGTTTTAATGGTTAAATTAAATGTCATTCATGTCTAATTAATTGAAATCATGAAACTTACAATATTAATCAGACATTTATTAAAAGTTTAACAAAAATTACATTTTAAGGTATAAAATGTTTTATTTTTTTTCTCAAATTCAATTTTTTTTTTTCTCAGAAATACTGTGTTGTGTATTTAAATTTTTTATTCTAAATAAATTCTGGCTAGTATTTTTTCTGGTAAACATTCCTTTAAAAAATAATGTTTTAATAATACTTTTATTAATAGTAGTAGTACTATCATTACATTAAGTAAAATTTCTGTCATGGTTTCTTAAGTGAAACCGAACTTTTATTTTGGCGGTTTGAAAAGGTGAAGACCTTTATGTTTCTGTTTGTATATGACATGACGATAGTTTTTCTTAAAAGAAATGGTAAAATGCTCATAAAGTGACTCTCTGAGCAGTTCTAGAGATTATGTTCATGTGTTTATGTACTCATATACTGAGGCGGCAGAGTCTGAAAACACCGGGAGCGTCACGCTTCACTCCCGCACATCTGCGCCATTCATTCTCACAGAGATGCACAGAACATGTAGGATTCATATGTAAATGGTATTTTTGCGGCTTAATATTCAAAGACACTAGTCCATGTCATGTTTTGATTAAAGTGTAGTTGACCTACTTGTTGTAGGTCTTGTATCCATCCAAAATGTAAAAAATTACACAGATGTACTAGTTGTATTTGACTTTGACAAACGGACATTTCATAACCTCTCTTTTACTCAGTATTTCTGGTGGTTGCCAGGGTGTTGCTATGCAGCTGCTAGGCTTTTCTGGCTCCTTTGAGAAGACCCACCCCCAAGTTTCTATAATAATCTGATATTACAATTTGACCTGGATTGGTGTTTTTTTTTTTCACCAGGTGAGAACCACACTTCAGATCACTGAATTGTGTGATAGCAAAAAAAGTAATAGCACAGGCCGCGTGATTTAATGTATTATTTATGCATGCATCAAAAATGGTGCAGGATAAGTTACATGTTGAAATTTAATACTTAGGTTTTCTCTTATTCCTTATATAAGCACATGTGAGAAATGAGCAAGCACGACTAATTACATATTTTCTATTCTGGAGACATCAGTCAACGTTTTAATTATCATACCTGTTCAGTTTTCTTCCTCTCTCTTTTCTTGCACTTCCTGGTCTTCAGTTTCCTTCTCTGGCGATTCTCACAGCATGAGGTGCAGGCAACGTTAACGATGCCATTTTCATTTTTTTTCCTGCAAGAAATACACAGCACTGCACTCAAAGATCATGATGATGGGGACGAAACATCTAATTTTCACCTAAGTCTCACTCTCATTTTCTCCCTGTTTCCTCCTGTCTCTAACTATAGCTCATTTTATGATGTCATCTTGTTTTTTGTTTTTTTTTGTCTTTTTGACTCTAATATCTTCTCATTTATCTCTGTCTTGTTGCTCAGATGATGACCCCTTCCAGCCAGTGACCCAAGATGAGACGGTGGCAGTGGGTGGGGTGGTGACCCTGACCTGCAGTGTGAAGGAAAATGATAACTCTTCTCTCCAGTGGTCCAACACGGCTCAGCAGACCCTGTACTTTGGAGAAAAGAGAGGTGAGCTGCCATTATTTTCTCATCCTTATGTTGCTCCAAACCTGTATGACTTTCTTTCTTTTGTGGAATGCAAAAACAGATGTTTTGCATAATGTCCTGGCTGCTCTTTTCCCATATAATATAAGGGAAAGGGGACTGAATAAATGACAAAAATGACAAAAAAGCACCAAAAAGTACTTATTTGTTGAATGTATTTTCATCTGCCATAACTTTCAGATCTGATTCACATAATTTTATTTAGGCATTGTTTTAGCAAACATTCATTTGGTCTGGCTACATTACGTTTAGTAACTCTCTCTTTTCACAATCCATTCGATACCTGAAGAAAAAAACAAAGTCTCGATTTTAATCATTTGAGTATTTTTACATTTATTTATTTAGTATCCTTTTCCCACAAAAAGTGTCAAATTACAGATAAAACTGGTTGTAAATGGCAATTCACATTGATTTTAACAAACGGACATTTCATGACCTCTCTTTTACTCAGTCGTTTTTAAAATGTGGTCTGTTATTGCAATTACTCACCATTTTGGCCTGAACAGGAAAATGATTTTCATTGAACCCTTCCTTAGAGATTTCTACAGAGCTCTCAGTTCCCAACGCCAAACACAAAAACAACGCGAGACACCGTCCTAAAACATTAAGATCACCCTAAAAACAAACAGGTGGCTCTGTGATAACAAAAAGCGAGGTGATGGAGAGAGAAAGACAGAGAGAGAATAGAGGGGTGACCTGATTAAAGAGGAAAACAAAAGAAGGCGACAAGAGAGCACCATGAAGAAGCAGAAATAGAAAACAGTCTATTGAACAAGAAGGAAGGAGGGTTAAAAGAAAGGTGGAGAGAAATACAGTCTCACAGATGGACTTTTAAAAAAAATCACTTTTTTAATCTATTTTTTTCTTGTTTTCACAAAAAACACCCTTAAAGCTACATAAATTTATATTTTAAAGTGACTTTTTAATGTGGATCAAAAATGTGGATAAAAAAAGTCTAATGAAGAATATATCTTACCCTGTTTCTTTAAGTATAAATCCAGCTAAAACAAATTGGGTAAGATATAAACGCGATTCAAGATATATTCTCTGAACAAAAATCTCATTATCTTGCTTCTCAAGTAAATCTTTTTTGAAGGATGTTTAGATATTTGTAAAGGAAATCAAAAATACTGTTTAAGAAAATGTGTTTTTGTAGTGTAGAAAAGAGAGAGAGAGCACACTTAAAGGAGAACAGGAGACACACACATACGCACTAGTGAGAAGAGATGAACAGATTAGTCTGGAAAAACGATGGATTGGTGGATGAGTGAAAAAAGATAAAGGGAGGAATGACAAAGGAGGAGTGTGTGCATGAAAGAGCAGGATGGAGGACAGAGGAACAGCAGCTGATGAAGACAAATTAAGTGCCCTTCACTTACTGATAAACCAAGAAGCACGCACACATTTACTCTAAATCTGTGTTAGACAGTTCTCCTTTTGTTCAAAGGTGAAGTGTGTAATTTCTGCACCATTAGCAAAAATAATAACTTTTCAAACAGGTTTTCCTGTGCATTAGCATACGGATGACCTTAAAGCTTACAGACATGCTTTACTTTTTAATTCTTTTTAAATTCTTTAAATTCTGATTCTTTTCTAATCTTATTCTTTAATGCAATTTTTTTTTTAAATTTGAGATAAAAAAAAATTCAACGCTTGACTTGCTCTGATAATCAACAACAGTTTTAGCCAATCAGAACAGAGGTCTTTTACATATAGAATTCCTTCATGTGCATCTTGGTAATTTCCAAGGCTTGGATGCACACAAACCTATAACAATCTGAGGACTGACTGTCTTCACTGTCATTTTTCTGGAGAAATCTGTGTAGTCAATATTCAGTGTATCTACATGGGTTGCTATAGTAATAATGTCAGAATCAGCATGATGCCAAGAGACTTTCTGATACAACGACGGAGAGTAGCTGTCACTGGAAAGAGAGCACAGAAAACTGAAAACTTTGCCTTTACTCATGTCTGTCATCCCGCTGTGGTGCTGAACTCACAAGATCTGTAAGAGAACAGAGGCATTTTATGCATTCATGCATACTGGGTCGAAAACTGCTGACTCGCTCACTATTCACGACATAGTCACATGGGTTGTTAGATGAGGAAAGAGTAAGCGAAAATGAATGTATTCAGACGTTCAATACGCTCTGTATGATGTTCAATACTCGATTATAAATAACAGACAAAAAACTACTTTGAAATCTGATCTGACCTTTTATACTTGGTTCACTATTCGTGAGATAGTAACCGTCACAAGGCTTGCTAGATGAGGAAAAGAGTAAGCGAAAATTAGTGGCCTTTTAGACTATTAAAAAATCATACTTTAACTAGATTTCAAAGGAACGTAGTGTGAATCAGGTTTGTACACATAAGATTGCTTGTGTTTTTTAACTACAAAAAACAAGCCTGATACAGCAAAAAAAAAAAAAAAAAAAAAAAATTGTGAGAGATGGTGGAAAGTAATCACATAAATCTAAATCACAATGGTTTTGTTGCCAGACACCTTGACTATCGTTATCAGTGGACTTCGGGGGGGGGGGAATAAAATGCTAAAAATTGTAGTATATGACACCTATGTAGTGTATGTGTTATTCTTATCTGCTCTGTCTTTTTCAGCACTGAGAGATAACCGTATCCAGTTGGTAAAGTCCACGGGCACAGAGCTGATAATCACCATCTCGGACGTTCAGCTGTCAGATGATGGAGAGTACACCTGTTCAATTTTCACCATGCCTGTACGGACTGCACGAGCCACAGTTACTGTACTGGGTATGTATGTGTGAGTTTGCATTTTGAGTCAGGGTATTAGGAATCAGTGGAAATTGATATAGGGTGAATTTGGGTGAATTGGGACACTAAGCCATTAAGATGACTGGGGAAAAAATGGTCCAGTCATCCTGAAATAACCCTATATTTAGCGTATTCCTCATTCCTCTTCTCATATTTCACTGAAAGTCAATGAGACGATCATGGGTGCCTTTAGCATGAGAAAAAATCAGTTTGTTTAATGGCTTTCAATTAATATATTTTGTGCCACCTGAAAGCAAGGCTTTTTCTATTAGATGTTTATGAGAGCTCTCAAAGTGGTGTTTTAGCCACAAATGTTCAATCATTGAAATGGTGATGCATCTGACACCATCAGAAAATTAAAACATTCAATCAAACACAGCCGGCAGACAGACATAGTTAGTTGCTGTTGTAAAATATTTAAATTAAAATATTTAAGTTTAGAATCTTGCTATTTAACACTGCCATTTTTAAACAATCTTTTCTTTTTGAAACATCTATCTATCTATCTATCTATCTATCTATCTATCTATCTATCTATCTATCAGTGAGTTCATATAGTGAAAAATTTGTCAGCCTGATTCAAACCAATAACTTGTTTTTTTTGTTTTTTTTATGATTTATGATTTTTTATGATTTTGTTTTTATTTATGAAAAATCATTTGCTTATGAGTCAGACTACACTGGTCATGCTCAGTGTTGGAAAGGTTACTCTAGAAATGTAATCGGTTACAGATTACAAGTTACCGTATTTAAAATGGAATAAGGAGTGCAACTATTCCAATTACTTTATTAAAGTAACTCATTACATTTGATTACCTTTTCTAATGAATGTTTTCAACTGTTATTCATTTTCAAACATTTAAACCAGATGGGGTTAACCTTACAGTAGTGCTCAACACTGATTACTGTCAGACTTTCTACATCCTTTATCGCTTGAAGATTAAGCCATCACAAAATCAGATTTAGCACCTCTTTTTTACTGTGAGATTGTTCTAAGGTTAAATATTGATTTAAAATCATAACATTGAAATCAAATCTTTGCATAGCTATGATGGGAAACACTGGCATCTAACAATGCCTTGAAAAAACAGTCAATCTTAAAAAAATAAAGCATATACATAAACCCAAATAGTAAATAAAACAGTTATCGAATAAGCATGTGTCCTATTCTGTGTCCTAAACTCCTGAAACATCGGTGTCTCATATTTTAGAGCAATTAGGGAAAGAAATCAGCTAAATCTGTATGTGTGTCTGTGTGAAAATATTCAAATGTAATCCCCTTTGTAACTGTTAACATTTTCATAAGTAACTGTAATTTAATTACACATCTTTCTCAGTAACTGTAACAGATTACAGTTACATTTATTTTGTAATTAAATTACGTAACTTTGTTACATGTAACTAGTTTCTCTCCAACACTGGTCATGCTGTATGATGGTCATGTATTTTTGCGTGTAGCTCAAGAGGACAACTCAGTGCTTTCTTGACATAATTTTGCAGTGTACTTTCTTGTGATTTTTGCTAGCAGCTGATTTTGGGAGCAATGTTGCACACCAAAATCATAAAATATCCAGTTACACATTTTGTCGTTGATAACTGACATCTGTGCTTCACCTCTTTTGAAAAGCACCAGCCGCTCCTGGTAAGCATGTTTGATGTGACCAGGCCCACGCGGAACCTGCACACTTCTCCACATTTTCTGTACCGGTTTTGGGGGAAAATCTGCATAATTGATTTAAATACGGTAAAATGTGTTAAACGGAGCCGAAAGTACTGTACTCTTTTTGGCAGCTAAAAATGTACAATTTGCCAAATTATTATATAACAGAACATGCGAGGGGCGGGGGGTGCGAATGATGGACGTTTGAATTCTGCAGAAGTCTACAGAGCAGATTTCATTCGGTGCAAATTCCGTGCAGGCCTACTAACAAGTAGCTAGTTGCTGATAGTGAGCCGCAACTTAGGGAGCAGAACTGTTTAAAAAAATTTTGTACATTTTATCTAGCCAGCGATGCCCTTATTTCCCTTAAATTGCAATTCAAAATATTATGTTTTTCGTTTTACATCTGTTTCTCTCTCACAGGTGTTCCAGGTAAGCCGGTGATAACAGGTTTTGATGATGCTGTTGAGGAGGGCGGCAAGGTTACTCTTACCTGCACAAGTTCAGGCAGCAAACCTCCTGCTAAACTACACTGGTACCGCGATCAAGAGGAGATACAAGGTACAAACACACACGCAGTCAGGTCAGAATTCTGCTCTGAACCCAAACTGTTGTTGTTTAGTAATTACAGTGTTTACTTTGTGTTTGTGCGTGTGTAGGGCGTCCTGATGTTGTGGAGTCCAACCTTGATGAACCGACCTACACAGTAACCAGCGAGCTTACCCTCACTGTCACCAGAAATGATAACAACGCTCTGATCGCCTGTGCGGTGGATCACCCCTCCATTGCCAATGGAGACAAGAGGACAGAGCAGCCCCTCAGCGTCTTGTGTAAGACACACATACAAAAGCCAGAACGCTTACTACTGTGTGATTTTAGAAATGCCAACCAGAAGACATTCTGCTATTATGTTTATACATATAAAATGGGTGCTTCCAGCATAGACAACTTGATTTTAGTTATTTCATGTTTGATACATAAATTGTGAATACTGTTAATTGTAGGTTGCTTAAAGCTGGCATACAATATCATAACATGCTGCCTTAATTTAGAATTCAACCGATGTGCGTTCACACCATCATGGCTGTTTTTATCACCTATTTTACAACAGCTTTGAATTTTAAATGATGCAATTCTTAGTTAGTGATATTGACATTGCAATTAAAGTGTAAGTTTGATCAGTTCATGCATTTCCCAGAAACCAAACCCATGACCTTGGAGTTGCTGGCACCATCTTCTTGTTTGAGCCTCAACAATGTGTTAGAATGTATCACTGTTTTTAGAAGGTTTTAAACACAAGTGCTAAAAAAATCGGAAGCAGCTGTTTTGGTGTTGATTCCAGATTTATTCAGTTGTTATGAATAATCTTCTTTTGTGTGCATACATTAAGTTCCATATAAAATGACAAAACTAAAATGTTACACTTCTAAAGTATTTAATTTACCAGATTATTAAATATATCAAATGCACACACATACACACACACAAATATATATGCCATATACAGTGCTTAACAAATTTATTAGACCACTTGTCATAAGAGAAAAGACAAATATTTTAGGAATCTGTCAGAAACTTGTTTAAAACTAAAAATTGTTTTGTCATTTAATAGGCAACTGAAACAACTAAATAGCCTTTATGAGTTCACGTTTTATACCCAAATTTGAGCTGGCACATTCAGCTTTTCTCAGAAGTCAGAAATAAATCAAGCATAACATTCAACCATTAAAACTTATTTTTCTATTAAGGACTGCAAGTAAATAAATGGGCTTTTGAATTGAAAAATAATAATAAAGAAAATGCTTTACTATATTTTCTGCCTTTCTAGTAAAACAGTAAATTTGAAAATTCATGGATAACAACAATAATTATATTTTAGCATTAGAAATACTACTGTGACTAAAGAGCTTACACATACTGGTGGATTAACCATTACAGAAACATAAAAAATGCATTTGGCATTCATCGAATAATGTTAGGTTAGGCAGCTGTGGCACAAACCTGTGGTGGTCTAATAAATTTGTTAAGCATTGTATATATGCCATATATATAAGCCATTTTTCCATTTGAGTATAGCAAACTATTTGTCACATTCAAGAAACTAGTTTAAGATGATTTGAGCTTTAGGACATGGCTTGTTATCCTGCTGGAAGTAGCCATCATACGATAGGTACACTGTGATCATAAAGAATGAACAGGGTCAGCAACAATACTTAGGTAGGCTGTGGCTTTAAACAATGCTCAGTTGGTAATAAAGAGCACAAAATGTGCCAAGAAAATGTCCTTCACACCATTACACCACCAGCAGCAGCTTGAACTGTTCATACTAGGCAGGAAGGATCCATGCTTTCATGTTGTTTACGCCAAATTCTGACCCTACCATCTGAATGTCACAGCAGAAATGGAGACTTATCACACCAAGCAACCTTTTTCCAGTCTTCTGTTGTCCAATTTTGGAGAACCTGTGTGAATTGTAGCCTCAATTTCCTGTTCGTAGCTGACAAGAGTGGCACCCGGTGTGGTCTTCTGCTGCTATAGCCCATCTGCTTCAAGGTTCGACATGATGTGCGTTCGCAGATGCACTTCTGCATTCCTCGGTTGTAACGAGTGGTTAACTTGAGTTACTGTTGCCTTTCTGTTAGTTCAACCAGTCTGGCCAGTCTCCTCTGACATCTGGCATCAGCAAGGCATTCTCGCCCACAGAACTGCCGCTCACTGGATATTTTCTCTTTTTCAGACCATTCTCTATAATCTCTAGAGATGGTTGTGTGTGAAAATCCCAGCAGATCAGCAGTTTCTGAAATACTCAGACCTGTCCATCTGGCACCAACAACCATGACACATTCAAAGTCACTTAAATTACCTTTCTTCCCCATTCTGATACTTGGTTTGAGCTTCAGCAGATTGTCTTGACCATGCCTACATGCCTAAATGCACTGAGTAGCAGCCATGTGATGGGCTGATTAGATACATGCATTAACGTGCAGTTGAATTTACAGCACAATTTCGGTGATTATCAGATTGAACCGGTGAAAATGGCCGGTGAGCATGTGTGTTTGTGTGTGTGTGTGTGTGTGTGTGTGTGTATATATATATATATATATATATATATTGGTGCTGTCAAATGATTAATCGTGATTAATCACATCCAAAATAAAAGTTTTTGTTTACATAATATGTGTGTACTGTGCATATTTATTATGTATATATAAATACACACACATACATGTATATATTTAATAAAAATATGTAACGTTTATATATTAAATGTATTTATATATTATATAAATTATATGAAGATAAATATATACATGTAAATATTTTCAAAATATATGCTGTATGTGTGTGTATTTATATATACATAATAAATATACACAACACACACACTTATGTAAACAAAAACTTTTATTTTGGATGCGGTCAATCACGATTAATCGTTTGACAGCAATATATATATATATATATATATATATATATATATATATAGATAGATAGATAGATAGATAGATATAGATAGATAGATGTGTACATATACATATATGTGTGTGTGTGTGTGTGTGTGTGTGTCTATGTCTGTGTCTATGTGTGTCTATATGTGTGTCTGTGTTTTTGTAACATATGAGGACACAAATTTGTATAATGATATGGGTATAACATAGGTATTACAAGAAGAAGGTGATTTATGAGGACATTTCCCCATGTCCCCATATTTCAAAAGACTTATAAATCATACAGAATGAGTTTTTCTGAGAAAGTAAAAATGCACACAGTTTCCTGTAAGGGGTAGGTTTAGGTGTAGGGTTGGTGTAGGGCGACAGAAAATACGGTTTGTACAGTATAAAAACCATTACGCCTATGGAATGTCCCCACAATTCACAAAAACAAACGTGTGTGTGTGTGTGTGTGTGTGTGTGTGTGTGTGTTCTTTTTAAATCTCTTTATAATCTTACATTTTCAGCACATTTTCTGTGATTATAATATTAGCCACACTGTGATTTTAGATTTTGGTCATACCGCCTACCCCTTCTGTGTAATACATTAACATGAAGATAACAGAAACAAAATGTCTGTTTGTGTGTCTCTCAGTTTCTCCAAGCGTATCAATTCAGCCAGAGAGTGACCTGCCCAGAGAAGGAGAGAAGTTTTTCCTGCAGTGTGTGGGGAACGGAAATCCAGAGTAAGACATACACTCTCTCTCTCTCTCTCATTTCCATCCTTGACATTCATGTTTTATGTATGAAGCTGAAAATGGTCAGCCTATTGATCTCCTTTCTCTCTTCAACACACACAAACACACACATGCGGGGTTTGGTTTGACAGTATCACCGAGATATTTGTGTTGATGTTACAGAACAATAGAGAGAGGGATCAGAGACATCCTTAAATAGGCTTGTTTTAAAAACACACCCTCTATGATCTCAGTGTGTTCAGCAACTCCCTTTCTGGAGCTAAAGGATGAAATTTTATTATTTCAGATGTATTTATTACATTTTTAGGTACTTAAGCCTGGTTATATCACATAAATATTTCTCCCTGGAAATAGACGTTAATGTAATTGAATATCACCCTCTACTGGTGCAAGATCGTATTACAGCTCATTATTGCTCCTGACATCCATTAGTACCACACCGAGAGCTATTCAGCCCCATTTAGATATCCCATAGTGTCTCTCTGTCACATTTTCTCATTTGCTTTTACGCTCTATCTCTTCCTTACTGGAATGGGAGCACAAATAGGGGGGCCGTATATGAAGAAGATACCTGTAGTATCAGAGGCAGCATTTACAGGAGATGTAATGATCTTTTGATCTTTTTGCTGAACCTGAATTATTGTCTATAAAACATTTTGTGTCAGTACGATTTTTTAAAAAGAAATTAATGCTTTTATTCAGCAAGGACGCATTAAATTGAGCAAAAGTGACAGTAAAAACATTTAAAGTGTTACAAAGGATTTCGATTTCAAATAAATGCTGTTCTTTTGAACTTTCTATTCATCAAACCATCTGCAGAAATATTAATCAGCACAACTGTTGTCAACACTGATAATAATAATAAATGATTCTTGAGCACCAAATCATCATATGACAATAATTACTGAAGAATCATGTGACACTGAGGACTTGAGTAATGGCTGTTTAAAATGTTGCCATTAAAGGAATAAATTACATTTTAAATATTAAAAAATAAAACAGTTCTTTGTGTCACTATCATATATAAGCCGGTCTCTATGTGAAACGCTACCTCTCATATCTCATTGCTTGTTTTGGTGTCTTACTGTATTGCAAGTAGACTGAGATATTAGTTTAGTTATAATTACACTGCTCTATCAACATCAGTAAAGGATTATATTATTTGGATTATTCGCATGCTCAAATAATGATACGCCTGCGTCCTCACCGTAGTTCTCTAAATCTCTGTAACACACACAGACATGCTGATTTGGACACGGTATGAGCACACAGAGAAAAGCCACAGTTACTTTGGCATATTGAGAGGATTTTAAAGGTGAAGTGTGTAATTTTTTGATGCTAAAATTCCTTCTTTTATCCCAGCAGTAGGTAGACGTCCTCAGGAAGTGTGAACACTGTGGCACTATCAAAACATTTTTTTCTGTTCATTTGAATACCAGATCAGCACGACACAGCAACACTGGCTCAACCAATGGTGGGACTTTAAGGAGGGGTGGGGCTATCAGTTTGGTTAACCAATTAAAAACAGGGAGAGTGTTTAGGAAATCTCTTTGAACACAATCATTGGCCCTGTCCCAAATCCCACCACGCTTGTAGTAGTCCACCCAGAAATTCACTTTTATTCCCGATTGTGTTGAACGATAGCAGCTATTTCTGGATGTTGGCTTGTCTGGTTGATTCATAAGAGCCTCTAGGTCAGGTGTGTCACAGCACTGGTGGTTTGGCCACATGGTTTACTTTCCCATTTCATCAAGTCTGGTTCGTTTCACTTGACATGTGACTGAGCTTCGCTGTGTTCGGGACGCTTTCCAGTGCATCCCTCTGTGCTCCTCAGCTCTTTTGATAGTGTGCCAAATTGCAAAACCCTTCAATCTGCTCAATTAAACGACTCTTTCTGCTTTGCTTTTGATGTGAAATTTCAAAACCCTGTATATGTGGTCCGTTTTGTAATGTAATCTCTCTCTCTCTAAGGCCAACTGCGTTTGTGTGGCGGAGAAAAGACGCAGAGCTCCCCCCCCTGGCAAAGGTGGATGGTGCATTCCTGCGCTTCGAATCCCTCAACAAGTCGGATAATGGTGTTTATGAGTGCCAGGCTGATAACGGGATCGGCATGGGGGACATAGCACACACCCTTCTGGTTCAAGGTAATTAACGAGAGACAAATGAGGAATGGAGAGAGAGGGTGTTTATTTCTTCTGCTGTTTTATGTTTACTTTCACGTCTCTTTTTTCTGAATTTTACGTTCTTTTCTTTTTGTTTCTCTTTTTGCATGACGTGTTCTTTATTTCCTCTTCCATTTTCCCTCCCATCCATAATCCACCTTTCCATCCGTCATTTTCTGTTGTCGATCTTTTTTCTTCATTTCCTTCATCTCCCAAGACCAGGAAGATTCAGACCTCTTTATTCTCACCTCTACTCTCCCTTCATCCTCTGCTTTTCCCACTTTTTCTCCTGAAACATCAGTTTCAACATCTACTGAAGACAAAACTCTTCCTCCATTCTCATCTTCATTGTCTTCCACTACCTTTTCCACATCCACTCTTACCTTCTCCTCCACTCTCCCTCCTTTCACTTCTGCTCCTTCCACTCTCCCTCCCTCTCCTGACGTTCCCACAACCTCTCTTTCCAACGCTCTCTTCCCTGATCTCACTCTTCTGCCCTCCTCCGTTCCTGCTCGCACCCCTCCCTCACCCCCCTCCTCCTCCCCTGCCACTCCATCATCTGTTCCTCGGCTGAATGGAGTGCACACCTTTACAGGTAATCCATCGTGCATATACACAAACCTAACCGTGATTTAACATGCCACTGCTGTGCTACTGATCTGTGTGTGTGTGTGTGTGTGTGTGTGTGTGTGTGTGGGATAGAGATGGGCATGATTACCCGAGTGCTCGGAGAAGAGGCCGCAATGATCAACCATGACAACACAATAATTGCCTTGACTTTTAAACTTCAAAACATTTCACACTGAACAAAATCCAGTAACCACCATGCACAGAGGGGGTTATTTTGAAATGTAGTTATTTATTTATTCTGGCATTATATATTTAATAGAAGAATATTTAATATAATAAAAAATGCTGTTAATATAATAAAACTACCATGCAAAGTTTGGGGTTCAGTTTTTTTTTTTTTAAAGAAACTAATACTTTTATTCAGTAAGTATGCATAATTTGACAGTGACAGTAAAGACTTTGTCTATTCAGCAAAACAATCCTAAAAAATGTATCACGGTTTCCACAAAAATATCAAGCAGCTGTTTTCAACACTGTTTTAATAATAAATGTTTCTTAAGCACCAAATCACCGTATTGATTTCTGAATGATCAGAACTGGAGTAATGGATGCTGAAAATTCAGCTTTGCCATCACAGGAATATATTATATTTTAAAATATATTAAAACAGAAAACTGTTATTTTCAATTTTAATACTATTTCAGAATATTACTGTTTTTACTTTATTTTTGATCAAATAAATGCAGCCTTGGTGAGCAGAAGAGTCTTCTGTCAAAAACCTAAAAAAAATCTTACTAACCCCAAACTTTTAAATGGAAGTGTATATTGTTTTGGCAATACTTTCTTTTTTTACTAACACTGTATGATCTTGACTTTAGGACATACATTTTTGAGTGTGTCCAAGGGATGGTTCACAGAAAATGAAAATGTATTTATTTACTCACGTTGATCCAAACTTGTATGACGTACTTCTTTCATGGAACAGAAAAGGTGAATGTTTAGGTCAGTATAATAAATGTAAATGAGAACTGCGGCTGTTAAGCTCCATTAATGACAAAAACTGACTATATCTATCTTCTGAAGCCGTACGATCATTTTTTTAATCACTATTTATTGAGAATACAATGCAGCTTTTCTTCATGAGAGATAACACTGTTTGATTTACTGTATGAAACAATCATTCTTCTTTTGAGTTGGAAATTTTTGTTTGAAAACTGTTCCAAATGATTGGTTCATGATGTGAACTGATTTAATTCTCAAGCTCCATTCTTTAACTCCTCACAGTCCTCATTCACATAGAGAATATTCTTAAAAAATGTACCCTTTATTGTTCCACAGAAGAAAGTCATACAGGTTTGGAACGACATGGGGGTAAGTAAATGATGACAGAATTTCCATTATTAGAACCGTTTCTTCTAATGCGTGCTATATTTGTCTAAAAGTGTACAAAAAAAACCCCACACAGATGTGTAGACCCCTCCCCCCTCCTCCAAAGCACTTGAGAACTTGCTTGATTCATCTTTCGCGTACCTGTGTAGACAAAACGACTGAAATGCCCATCCCTGGTGTGTGGGTGGAACAGCTTGAATGTGTCACTTCATAATCGAGCAGGTTGTGTTTGTGCGTGTGAGAAAGATAGAGATGTATATTGAGATCTCCAGTGCAATATCACAGAAGCATGTTGAGCAGCATCTGCTGTCGGCTTTGACTGTAATGCAGGATTTAACCAGGCACATCTCACGGCAAAGCCTCTGATTATCCAGAAACACAATCTGACACCACACCTTCCCTCCAGAAAACATTCGCTTCAATTATTTCATTATTTTGCTGCGTGAAATCCTCTTTAATACTCTTCCGCGATACTTACTTTTTGGTAGTGTTCAGTGAGCGCACTCAGATGCACACACACACACACACGCTCGCGCAAATATTTTTTCATCGTTTCTCTTTGTTCCTTTTCTCGTGCTTCCACTCATGTGGTCCTCATCCATCCATCCATCCACTCATCCATCCACCCATCCATTCATCCTCTTGAGAAGAAGCCGGAGTAAACGCTGCAGGTATTGTCACCTCTCTCTCTAACTTTCTCCCTTTTTCTTTCTTTTCCTCCTTTTTTATTTTAATGTTGTCCTGTCTTTCTTTTTGGTTCTTTGAATGAATCTCTTTCCCTCTCTTTCTCTTCTATCTCTCTTCTGTTAGTCTCAATTTATGATGGATCTGGGTGTTTTTTTTAGCTACAACACTTGTTGAATTACATTGTCATTATGAACATAGTTAATGGTGCAGGAACGCTGTTAATGAAGGCAAAACATTTGATATTACATGGAAAACTATTAATATCAGTGTAAATTTGTTGGTTCATTGAAAGCTTAGAACTGAATTAGGTTGACGCCAAAAACTGCATTTTCAGCCAATTTGAAAACAATCTCGCTTAGAAGAATGAATGAGATATTATTGATGTAACAGTTTTTGCTACAGGGAGGTCCAGCCATCTGTAGCCTGGTGGAACAAGCAAAACTAAGTCATCAGCATCGTTTGAACCTGGAAATGCATCTTCCCCCTTTATCAATGTGGTCATTTGCAGAGCCTGACTGATAAGGGGTGCCGATTTCTGTCACTTTACACGCTGCAAGTTCGATTCTGTCCCCTCCTCGCGGATCTTTTTCCACATTGTGCTAATTTAAACCGTAGTACATTTGCAGCATCAACATGAGTGCATCACACAGAGACCCTCCCCCAGGGGGGACTACAATCTCTGTTCAAAAATGCGCAACACTGTGGGATCCCAGCGGGGGGCCAGAGGCTGTTCTATTTGTATGGAAGTCAAAGGAGGACATGCCTTAATCGCCTGAATAAACTATTTTTGTATTGAATCAAACTGTTTATCACATAATAAATCGATTGCCTTGGTGCTAATCTTCAGCATTATGCTGTAAAAGTTATATTTGGAGATTGCCAAGAAAAACGGGCAATTTATAAAAGAAGGTTTTTATTTTCAGCATTACATATTCATTTTGCCATCATAAAATTACTGTAGATCCCACATCAGGGTCGTTATATGATTAACTCACAAGACAAATATGACTCAAGTTGACCATGATTTTTTTTTTCCAGGCTACAAGGTTGTAAACACCCTCTTTTCTCTGCCATGAGTACTAACAGCAGCTCTTTACCATTATAGCTTACTAATGACTTGGAATGAGAAGGCGTCATAGTGAAAAAATTGTTCATTGTTTTTTATTAATATTTTCTTATCTAAACTAATTCACTATTTAATGCATTGAAAAAAAAGGCAAATAATGCACACCAAAGTCAATTTCTGCAGAGAAAAACAGCAATGAGAAATGAATCGGAAGCAAATTATCATCAATAGCACATCAGTGACTCTACATGAACCATATCTGGACAGCCATTTTCAAAAAGGGACTAGAGTATGATTTCTTGGTGTATTCTTGAGTTTAAATAACATCAACAAAATTCACTGAACTTTGATGTCAAAGACCTTGGGTCCTCAACAAAATAGCTATAAAGCCTTGAAAAAAGGCCTAATTTCATGTGATGTTTGCCAGTGTGTTAAGTCAGGCATATACAGTCCGCCTGGTAGTGATTTTATCACAGTGCATCAACACAATTTACTCTAATTTTACATTTTTGTTTCCCTTTGCCATCATCTATCACTCACTTAAAATTATTCTTTTAAAATGATGATAATTTAATAATACTGTTAAATGTACTCTTTACCAAATCTCAAAATAAATAAGTAAAGTTCATTTATAAATAATATTTTCATACCATACATTATAACGTTGTGATGCCTAAATTAACATTAGCCCATAGCATTGTAAACGATAGATGTATTATAATATCAGCCAATGATTAATTTAATATCAGTGTATCCATAATTAGCAGTATTAAGCAGTTATGTTTAACTGAAATTACTCCTGTAAAAGAGACATTATCTCTTCAGTGCTTTCTACTTTTTCCTGTACTCTTTCTGTGTTTTTTCCTTTTTTCTCTTTCACTTTCCTTCTCTTTGTTTCTATCTGTTTCTCTTTTCTCTCTGTCGCTCTCAGGGCTTCTTGTCGTGTCACTCAGCACTCACTCTGTTCGTCCTACTTCATCCTCTTTGCTCTCATCTATCGCTCCCTGTTTTTTTCTTCTCCTGAAGCGTGCGAGCATCAGGGTGACTGTTAACTTGTCTTGTTTTGATGGAGTATTGTTTGAGAAGGAGACAGAGATCGTGCTGTGGGTGGGAGTGATGGATGTCGTTCACGCTCTTTGAGTCCAGGCAAAGTCACTGAAGCTTATGATAGACTCTTCACTGAAATCTTGCTTTTGATTATTCATGTGTTTCCTTTCAAACAGAGAGGTCAGCGGCTCGTGAGACTTCACGGTAGATGGAAAATGACATTGTAGTAACTGCCAGCCCATTACAAATACACTTCACACATTATATGAACTACTACCATTCAAAAGTTATAGGTCAGTAAGATTTTATTTTAAAGAAATGATTACTATTCAGCAGGAATGCATAACAAGTGACAATAAAGACATTTATAATGTTACAAAAGATTTCTGTTTCAAATAAATGCTGTTTATTTATATTCAACAAAGAATAAAAAACAATGTCACAGTTTCCACAAAAATATTAAGCAGTACAACTGTCAACATTGATAATAATAATATGAATGTTTCTTGAGCATGAAATCATCATATTTGAATGATTTCTGAAGGATCATGCGACACTGAAGACTGGAGTAATGATGCTGAAAATTCAGCTTTGCATCACAGGAACAAATTACATTTTAAAATATATTAAAATAAAAACAATATTATTGATTTATTGTATTTTTGTTTATCCTTGATGAGCATAAGAGACTTCTTTCAAAAACATTTTTTAAAAAATCTTACTTGACGTCAAACGTTTGAACAGTAGTATGCATAATGTGAAATAACAGGAAACAAGACCTGTGCTTCTTTTCTCTATATTTAAATATGGGAAAAGCTATCTATGATTATCATCTTGTGTGAGATATTTTAGTTCGGTTTGCTTGAAAATGTCAAGGGCCCTATTAAAGAGGAGAAATCGCTTCAAATTTTTCCTAAGATAAGCATTATTGTGCATTAGGGCTGGAAAAAAAGATTCACGCATTGTAATGCTTTCTCAAGGGAATCTGCAATCGGGAAAAAAAGGATTTAAAATTTATAGTAATATAATTTGAAATAATAATGCTGTTTATGGAAAAAGCATGTGCGGTATTATCAGAGGCGTTGTATTTTTGTCTGAGCAGGTGGTTGTGAATAATCGTGATTCACTTTTATTCAGGTATGCAAACTTTTCACAAAATCAGATGAAAATTTGCATCAACCTGAATAGTTTTAGCAGGAATTTTCAGCAGTGATTCATGTCGCATTTAAATTGAAGTATTCTGAGAACATAACTTTTCGAATTCATATTGCACATTTCCATCTATTGTGTAGTCCATGACATGTACTTCTGTTTTGTCAAGTCATCGTTATTTCTACAGCGCTTTATACAATGCAGAATACAGATCAATTATGGAAACTAAACTATGGAGACAACGTATTGTTTGTAATCGCATTGTGACTCCCTGAATCAAAATCAGATTGTGAGGATTTCCAGCGTTACTATACATGAATGACCTCTGCTGTGTTTGTAGATACGAGGTGGGGATGAATAAGTATTGTATGTTTTTCAGTCTTTTGAGTTTCAGCTGAAGTCTCTCTCAAACTTTTCTCTGATTTTGCCTGGTCAGTATTGTTAAGACATCTGCTGTCATTCTGATTGTCCTCTCTGCACAGCTTTGACTATCTACCTGTCTCTCTGTCTGTTTCTCAGACCCCACAGCGATGTCCACCTCTTCAGGAGTAGACCATGCTGTGATTGGTGGAGTGGTTGCTGTCATTGTCTTCATCATGCTTTGTCTCCTCATCGTCCTCGGCAGATACCTCATCAGACACAAAGGTACCACACACTCACACACGACCCTAATCAGACACAAAGAAATCCCTCGCTCTCTTTCACACACACGCACAGACCTAATCAGACACAAAGAGATCTCACACACACACCTGGGGCGTCTGGAGGGCTTATACCCTTCCGGGACTGTGTTCAAATTCCTGACAGAGGGTCTGGCAGCATCCTGCCCCATCAGCAGCTTTTTTTTTTTAAATGATTTTTTATGGATTTTGTCTTGAATTTAAGCATCAACAAACATTCTAGACGCTTGACTCAAAATCTTATTGTTGACAGGGACATTATACTTGTAAATGAATCATGTGTCTCACTGCAACGGTGCACCTAGAAAAAACAAGAAAAATGGGCTGGGGAAAAAATGAAATGAAAATGCTGAGTTTATGAACATAGGGCGAGAGAACAAAGTACGGGCACATACTATGTTGCATTTCCTTGATATTTTATAAATGCATATCAAGTGCTCAGTATAAACATAAGATCGGTATCTAATAGTAATTCATTTTTTTCATATTCTACACTTTTTTAATTTTCTTGCCTTTGGAATTGTATTTGCTATATGCTAATGAACTTTTATGTCTGGCTGTGTAGGTGGAATATGTTAATGTACTGATATAAGTGTTGATAAAAAGTCATTTTAAAATTAACGTTACATTATTGTGTTACCACTAATAAAACTTAAGTTGCGTAATTATGTTTTATGGAAAGTACCACATTACTGTAGGTACTTGTGCATTTAAAAGTGTGTGAGTCTTTTACCCATCTCTTACTTTTCAGTGCAGAATAAATGTAAAAACACAGGAATCACAGTCACAGGAAAAAAGTATTGCTTGCTCAAATGTAACAGTGTTGACAAAATGTTGCATTTTCTGTTTATTCTTTTATCCAGCCAACAAAAAACAAAACAAAAACAAAAACAAGACTGTTGATTTTCATTACAACAGCAAAGTTGAATGCATTAAATATATATATATATATATATATATATATATATATATATATATATATATATATTTTTTTTTTTTTTTTGTTATATATATATTTTTTTTTTCACACACACAGTATATATATTTTAAATACATAAATAAATAAAAATACTGTATACATTACTTGTATGTTACACCTTAACTCAAGTACTGGTAATTCTGTCATCATAACTGTGACACACACTGAATAAGCTCTTTTTATAGTTTAGTGGACTAGGTGGACTGGGGAAGGAGTTTAAATTTTGATGTTTGCATAGTACATCAGTTTCTTTTATTTCAGATATGCAAGAGGAGTTCTGTCCCATCTTATGTCCCCTTAAAAACAGCTATTTTGCAGAGTGCAAGCAGCAATTGACAAAGACTGGCAGACTGTGTCACTGCACAGAGGGACACTGTAAACAGATCATCACAGCTGTGCTGCAGCTTTCCCTCTGTATCTATCTGTGACTTACAGCATACAGCTCAAGAAAAGCTGTCAGAAACTATACATCTGGGGAAAACAGCCTGGTTTCAGAGCCAGGGAAATATGCTGAACAATAATTTAATGCAGCTGCGCACTGAAAAATCATACTGTATGTACTCTTTGGTGAGGTTTTAATGTAAACACAGTCGGTTAGGTCTAGTGAAAAAGGTGAGAAAAATTCAGGTATTTGAAAATATTAGATCTTGATGTGTAGATGCAGCCTAACATATATTACATTTACATTTACATTTAGTCATTTTGCAGACACTTTTATCCAAAGCGACTTACAATTGGGGAATACATAAAGCGATTCATCTTGAAGAGGCAATCAGACAGAGGAAGTGCTCTTAACAACAAGTCTCAGGCATTGTTCAAATAAGTACAAGCTAACAAGGGAAGGAATAAATAAAAAGAAAGAAAGGTTTTATTTTTTATTTTTTTATTTTTTTATATATAAAGTTTAGGATGAAGTCAAGTAGTGCTGAAAGAGATGAGTTTTCATTTGTTGCTTGAAGATTGATAGGGACCCAGCATTCCGGACAGGGGTGGGAAGATCATTCCACCAGCCAGGAATGGTAAATGAGAATGTTCTGGAGAGTGATTTTGAGCCTCTCTGTGATGGTACCACAAGGCGTCGCTCACTAGCAGATCTCAGACTTCTGGAGGGGGTGTAGATTCCTAATAGAGAGTGGAAGTAGGCGGGTGCTGAGCCTGTGGTTGTTCTATATGCAAGCATCAGTGTCTTGAACTTGATGCGAGCTGCAACTGGTAGCCAGTGCAAGGAGATAAAGAGAGGTGTAACATGGGCTCTTTTGGGCTCATTGAAGACTAGTCGTGCTGCTGCATTCTGAATCATTTGTAGAAGTTTGATTGTGTTTGATGGAACTCCAGCCAGAAGAGCATTGCAGTAGTCCAGCCTAGAAATGACAAGGGCCTGGACAAGAAGTTGTGCAGCATGCTCTGTCAGAAAGGGCCTGATCTTTCTGATGTTGTGTAGTGCAAACCTGCAAGATCGAGCAGTCTTTGCAATGTGCTCTTTGAAGGTCAACTGGTCATCAAAGATTACACCAAGATTTCTGACCGAAGTTGATGGGGTAATTGTTGATGAATGTAATTGAATCGTGAAGTCATACTGTAGAGTTGGAGTGGCAGGGAAGACAAGAAGCTCAGTCTTTGCCAGGTTGAACTGAAGGGGATGTTCTTTCATCCATGCCGAGATGTCCGCCAGGCAGCCTGAGATCCGTGCAGCTACCATTGGATCATCTGGTTGAAAAGAGAGATACAGCTGTGTGTCATCAGCGTAGGAATGGTAGGAGAAGCCATGTGCCTGTATGATGGGACCCAGTGATGTAGTGTATGTGGAGAATAGGAGGGGTCCAAGAACCGATCCCTGAGGAACCCCAGTGACCAGTTGATGTGCTTTGGATACCTCCCCTCCCCAGGCCACCCTGAAAGACCTACCAGTGAGATAAGATTCAAACCAGCGAAGTGGAATCCCAGTGATGCCCAGAGATGAGAGGGTAGACAGGAGGATCTGATGATTAAAAGTGTCAAAAGCGGCAGATAGATCCAGCAGAATGAGGACTGATGATTTGGAGTCTGCTTTTGCAATTCGCAGGGCTTCAGTGACTGAGAATAGCGCAGTCTCAGTTGAATGACCACTCCTGAAACCTGACTGTTTAGGATCCAGTTTGTTGTTCTGTGAAAGAAACAGCTGTGTGTCATCAGCGTAGCAATGGTAGGAGAAGCCATGTGCCTGTATGATGGGATCCAGTGATGTAGTGTATGTGGAGACGAGGAGGGGTCCAAGAACCGATCCCTGAGGAACCCCAGTGACCAGTTGATGTGCTTTGGATACCTCCCCTCCCCAGGCCACCCTGAAAGACCTACCAGTGAGATAGGATTCAAACCAGCGAAGTGGAATCCCAGTGATGCCCAGAGATGAGAGGGTAGACAGGAGGATCTGATGATTAACAGTGTCAAAAGCGGCAGATAGATCCAGCAGAATGAGGACTGATGATTTGGAGTCTGCTTTTGCAATTCGCAGGGCTTAAGTGACTAAGAGTAGCACAGTCTCAGTTGAATGGCCGCTCCTGAAACCTGACTGTTTAGGATCCAGTTTGTTGTTCTGTGAAAGAAACAATGAGACCTGGTTGAAGACAACTCGTTCGAGTGTTTTTGCTATGAATGGAAGGAGAGAGACAGGTCTGTGGTTTTCTATAAGAGAAGTGTTTAATGTAGGTTTTTTGAGCAGTGGGGTTACCCGAGCCTGCTTGAATGCAGTGGGGAAAATGCCTGTGAGGAGGGATGTGTTAATGATGTGTGTAAGTGGTGGTAAGAGTGTGGGAGAGATTGCTTTGTTATCAGGAGAGGTTACTTTGTTAAAGCGAGTTCACCCAAAAATGTTCACCCAAAAATTTTGGCATAATTTACTCACCCTCATGTTGTTCTAAATGTGTATGAATTCCTTTCTTCTGCTGAACACAAAAGAAGATATTTTGAAGAGTGTTGGTAACAGTTGCTGGTAGCCATTGACTTCCATAGTATTTGTTTTCAGTACTATTCAAGTCAGTGGCTACCATCAACTTTATGCTTCAAACATTCTTCAAAGTATCTTTCTTTGTCTTCAACAGAAGAAAGAAACTCATACAGTTTGGAATAACTTGAGGGTGAGTAAATGATGACAAAATTTTCATTTTTGGGTGAACGATACCTTTAACCTTTTGAGCGGTACGGTCCCACATATGGGATTCTTATTTCCGTGCCCCTGGGAGTACGGTCCCACATATGGGATTTTGAACGTTCGGTGACGTCACATAACTGCCAAATTCAAACTGTGGTTTCGCGCGTTTACTGGCGCTGAGCCAGAGAGAGACGTGCACTGCGACTGTAATATTATCACAACTATACAGTGTTCTTAACCGCATAATGCATATTTTAGGTTTCAGACATTTAAATACACATAAGTACTAGTAAAACAATACATTTAGAGCTTGTAAAATACACACAGATGTCTATGGAAAAAACAATAACAATCCATTCCATTTTAATTTGCCGATGTGTTTTATTCATATCAGATACACATAGTGTAAGTACCTATAAAGTTCACTCTATTCTTCACCCAGTTCACCGGCCACTTACTTGCATGTATTTCTGGAGAAATTGATGAATTCACGTGCTGTAAATCTGACTGACAGGACTCTCTGAACTGCGGCGCGAACAAACATGGCGGCGCCCATCTCACGTTACAGATCATGAACAAGATCATTTATAAAGGTGTTTAAAGGACAAAACACACTCATTTACGCATATTTGTGAATCGGAATATCAGATTGTCCATGCCATGGTAAGCAAGTTTGTGAATATGTTAAATAAAAAAGGAAAAACGAAATAAAAGCGATCCATCTGTCATACAGCGTTATTGTGGCCGCGGTGTGTCACGTGACAATCATGACGCGTCGCCATGGAAACAGTAAGGGCAAACGTTCTAAAATAATGGTCACCTTAAAAAAACTCACTCTGGGGGGACCGCTAGAATATTTTAAACTCACCACTGAAAAGGTTAAAGTTAATTAAGCTACGATATTGACAGAAAATAGGGAAAGTCCAATTCCTTAAGAATTTCTTTCTTACTTACTGTTCCCTTTCATGGGAACTTCGAACTGCATCCTCTAGGGGTCGCTATGGGGAACGCCATCAGCGTGACTGGTGTCTGAAGCATATATCTAAACACGACAATAACATTGGCCGGCGACAGCCTATGACGTCATTACCTGGCACCGCCACAGTATAAAGGGGCGCCGGGAAAATACGTCATTCTCTTCTTCGTCTTCACTGACCGTTTGTTTATGCTAGCAGAAGCTAAGCATGACTAGGAGTGCGTGTTCTCTCGCCAGAGGCTTTGCTCTGATACGCACAGTTTCACACGGCTCGCGGGTTGTGTGTGTGTGTGTGTGTGGGGAAGAGCAAGCACGTTCAGTCCTGAGGGAGTTGAATGCGCTCGTCGCATCCATTGCTTGTTTCTTGTGAGAGATAAGCACACTCTGATACCCGCAGTTTCACGCGGCTCGCGTGTTGTGTGTGTGGTGAAGAGCAAGCGTGTTCGGCTCTCGAGGGAGTTGAATGTACTCTTTGCATTCGTTGCTTATTTCTCGTGAGAAATAGGCATGAATTCAACATACTCCACTCACGAGGAGACTGCTTGTGCTCATCGTGATGCATTCGCGGGACTACTGAGAGGGGAGGTGAGTGCTTCACTTTTACCCGAGTTGTATACCTGTGTCTGCATGAGTGTGTTCGCCTCTCGCGGGAATAGCGACGCATTCGCGGCGGCGGCTCCCTTCTCGCTTAATTTCCGAGGTAATCTAGCGTGTGGGCGGACCGCGTTTAGCTCCTGTGGGAGTTGAATACATGCTGCGCGTTGCGGGTGCGGTGAGAATTATCTGCCTATTGCCCGCGATTCGCGGTTCATGGGCAGAACGTGGAAAGGACCTGATGGGAAATCTTCCCTATCAGTAACTTCCCTATCAATATCTTCCCTATCAGTAATTTCCTAAGGTATTTATAACATGTTCTGACCACATTATACTGCACTCCAGGAGCCCTTCTTTCTGCAGGGGTTGTATGACTCTCCGTGCTCAAGTGTTGGCTTGCGAGCCTCCTCGATGCTTGCTGAAGCCACCACCCTCCTGCCTTTGCTTTTACAGTCTCGTGTTGGACCTGCACGGGAGCTGTGGTTGGTGAGTACGATCCATTTAATTTCTCTGCAGCGCTATGTGGGCCTGTTTTTTTTTTTGTACGCTTTGACTCTAGTCAGAACCTCTCGATCTGTCGACTGAAAATTGTGGTGATGGTCTCACCCGTTGGTACTGGATCCAGCCTGGATGATAGCCTACTTCTTCAGCTTCATGCTTGCTGGATCATGCAGCCAAGTCGCTAGGCTTCTGCGGGAGCCTCTTTGGCCTTCAGGTCCCCAGTATAGCACTGCAACCCCAGGACTCGCAGTCCTTCATTCAGGCTGAGCCTTTTTCGGAGTGTAATGCTTCGTGATGTGCTCCCTGACGTCCTGGCTGAGTGTTTGCTTCGAGAAGCTGCCCCAGCCAGGACATACTACTCATGTCTCGCCTCGAGAGGCTTCTTGAGATTTGAGTCATCCACTTAACCATTACTTACGGCGAATCAGTGAATCGCCCCTCTGTGGAGTGGGCTTGAGTACACTGCTTTCCCGGAGGTATGAGTGAGAGGTGTTTCTGTGGAAACCCTTCCTGAGTGCTTTGGCTCTGAGGAGCGATGGCTCTTCAGATATGTTTGGTTATTGGGTCCCTGTTGGTCAGGTCTGGCAATGCTCCCCTCACCTTAGAGGGTTACCTTTGAGCTTGCCGCTCCCGGTCGAGTGTCTGAGGACTCCTATCACCGGGTCCTGCACTCCCTGGAGCTCTGTTGAGCAGCAGCCTCAGGTTGTTAGGCCCCTCTCTGCCTCCCTGTTAGGTTGCTCTCTTTGTTGGTTGAGCTCAGCAGTGCTCCCCTCACCCTAGAGGGTCACCTATGAGCATACTACTCCCAAACTGAGCGTCTGAGTCCCTCTCCTATTAAGAGTTAGGCCTCCGCTCTCTAGAGCTCCAGTTAGCAGTCATGCCAGGCTGTTGGGCCACTTTCTGCCTCCCTGGTAGGCTGTTTTTTGGTCGAGCTAGCATTGCTCCCCTCACCATAGAGGGTCACCTATGAGCATGCCGCTCCTTTCTGAGCGTCTGAGTTTCCTCTCATTCTGAGAGTTGAGTTCTCCGCTCTCCAGAGCTATTTTTGTTGGTCGAGCTAGCATTGCTCCCCTCACCATAGAGGGTCACCTATGAGCATGCCGCTCCCTTCTGAGCGTCTGATTTCCCTCTCATGCTGAGAGTTACGTTCTCCGCTCTCCAGTGCTCTGTGACCATATGCTCTCCTTGTTGGTCGAGCTGGCGTTGCTCCCCTCACTATTGAGGGTCACCTATGAGCATGCCGCTCCCTTCTGAGTGTCTGAGTTCCCTCTCATGCTGAGAGTTAGGTTCTCCGCTCTCCAGAGCTATGTTTGTTGGTCGAGCTAGCATTGCTCCCCTCACCATAGAGGGTCACCTATGAGCATGCCGCTCCCTTCTGAGCGTCTGAGTTCCCTCTCATGCTGAGAGTTGGGTTCTTCACTCCCCCAGAGCTCTGTCATCAGCAGCCTCAGGTTGTTAGGCCTCTCTATGCCTCCCTGTGGGGTTGCTCTCCTTGTTGGTAGAGCTAGCATTGCTCCCCTCATCATAGAGGGTTACCTATGAGCATGCCGCTCCCTTCTGAGCGTCTGAGTTCCCTCTCATGCTGAGAGTTGGGTTCTTCACTCCCCCAGAGCTCTGTGACCCTATGTTCTCCAGAACCCTAGAACGGTTTTTACAATCCATGTTATGGTAAGTACGCACGCTAGTCTCTGTGTACTTTCTGAAAGCCACGTTGTGGTAAGATCGCACACCAAGTGTTTTGCGGTCTTTCTAAAATCCTGTACGGTATGGGTTACGCGCTGCGGTTTCGTGCCCTTTCTTTGAGTCGGTCAGGCCCCGGTTTCACCTTGGGCCCCACTCTATCTATGTATCCCTAGTGATACTGACTTGAACAGGGTGTTGCTACCAAGGATCTGTTGAGACAGTTCCTTCAGCGAGCTCATGCAGAGCACGCAGTAGCCCCTGGGTGACAGGCCAAGACCTAGTTACTATCCTAGGTGCTTGGTCGTATCCCCTTAAAGGAATCTCTGCTTCTGATTCCAAGCCTTTGAGCTCTACCTTGGGTCCAGGAGGCCTGGCCCCTAACAGGTAAGTTCTGGGGTGTGCAGCTCAGGTTTTTGCCCGAAGGGGATAATGTCACTGACAGCCGTCCACCCGTCCCAGGGGCAACTCCCTTAGCCGGGTAGAGTTGGTACTTAGTGCTCACCTTTTGTACCTGGCTTTGCACTCCCCTCAGCATGGCGGCGTGGGTATTCCGTTCCCCATAGCGACCCCTAGAGGACGCAGTTCGAAGTTCCCATGAAAGGGAACGTCTCAGGTTACATACGTAACCATGGTACCCTGAGTAGGGAACGAGACACTGCGTCCTCTAGGCTCGGTGCCATGCTTCGGACGCAAGCTTCAGACGAAGAAGTGAATGACGTATTTTCCCGGCGCCCCTTTATACTGTGGCGGCGCCAGGTAATGACGTCATAGGTTGTCGCCGGCCAATGTTATTGTCATGTTTAGATATATGCTTCAGACACCTGTCACGCTGATGGCATTCCCCATAGAGACCCCTAGAGGACGCAGTGTCTCGTTCCCTACTCAGGGAACCATGGTTACATATGTAACCTGAGAAGTTTTCTAACATTAATAATATGATTTTATTTTAATAATAAATCAAATCAAATCAAACTTTTAGTTAGAAGCTATGTTTATTTAATGTTAGAAGCTATGTTTATTTAATCTATGTTTTTGTTTTTGAAAAAATGTCTTATGCCCACTAAGGCTGAATATCTTTGATAAAAAAATACTGTAAAACAGTAATATTGTGAAATATTATTGTATAATAATATTATTCATTTAAACAAGCAGTTTTCTATTTTAATATCTTTTAAAATGTAATTTATTCCTTTGATGGCAAAGCTGAATTTTCAGCTGCCATTACTCCCAGTCTTCATCATGAAATATATAAATGATGTAATAAAAATAAAAATAATGTGCATTAATATAAAATAAGCTTTCAACAAATTACTGAAGATAAAAAATTAATGACGATAATATATAAATAACAGTAACAAAGAATACGGTTACAGTTGTGGTTTCACTCTTTCTCTGTCTCTCTCTCTCTCAGGTACGTACCTGACTCATGAAGCGAAAGGTTCCGATGATGCTCCTGATGCAGACACGGCCATCATTAACGCTGAGGGTGGCCACTCTGGGGTGGATGACAAGAAAGAGTACTTCATCTAGAGATCCATCCCTCCGCTCCCTCTTCCTTCACACGCTTCAGTTCACTCAGCCTGACGGGGAAAAACGGGGATGGCAGAGAGAGAGGAAATACGTGAAGAAAAAAAACAAGTGTTGACCTGTTCGAACTGAAGGACCTCAAATAAGCTTCGACACACAGGACAGGGAAGTGAGAGTTACGCACTGGCGCGTGGGCTCATTTTCACACACACACACACACACACACACACACACACTATTTCTCCATTATCATAATGACACACATGATGAGACATAAACAATAAAAAGAGGCAATATGACAGTGACCACACTTTCCTCGTCTCCCATGATTCCTTTCAAACGGTCCAGATGTACTCTGGCACATGTTGCACAGTGATATGTGCATGCATGAACTTTCAGGACACACACTCTGCTCCCAAAACCATCGAAAGACACAGACTCATAACAGGCATGCATGCAAACACACACCGAACATAAAGTGTCTTAAATTCTTAAAATTGAATTTAAACCATGCAACCCTGCAATATCACTGACAGATACACACACACACACACACACACTCATATACATCACCTCAGTGTTACACTATCATACACACACAGAATAACCAGGCAAAAACAGCAGCCCCTGCAACCATTATGTGGGACCCCCGATATAAATTTATAAATACATATATATATATATGATTATATAGCATCATTTTTACTCAGTGTGCTGTAAATATATCCTCCATCTCTCTATCTCTCTCTCTAACCTCACTGTCTGATATTGCAGTATATACTCTCTGAGCCTGCCTGGTTTTCTTACATGCGTGGAAATGCCGAATTGATAAAAAAAAAATAAAAAAAAATATCTGGACTATAGAAAAAAAACATGGTGTTATGAAAACTTCAGTAATATTTGTATGAATTACGTTCTCTTTGAGTTTGATTTCTGGTGTTTACTGTTGGTGCAACAGTCTAGTGTCATTTCATCAACCTGGGAAGATTATTATTATTACTATTATTATTATTATTATGAGGTCCTTAATCTAAATGAATTACATTGTGCACTGATGTGTCATTGTGTCAGGCCCAGTGATTCGCTCACTCACGCCACCTTCAGGAATGAATCTTCTCTGTTCTTCAGTGGCGGGACTCTCAGAAAAAGCAGGGTAACACAAACTACTGCTCTCTTTCTCTCTCTCTCTTTCTCTTACTGATCATATTCTCACTTTCTTCCAAACCTTTTTCTAGTCTGTTCTTCCCCTCCCCTTACAGTCATAAAGCTAGATTATTTCTAGACTTACGCCATCATTGTAACCACAGACCATGGTGACATATAAGGGAGCTTGGGGGTTTAGTCGGTTGCAATAAACTGAGGCGATTCTATTTAATAAAAAACAGTTGATTAAATCTGGTTTATTAAAGGTGATGTGTGTAATTTTTAGCATGCTAAAATCCTTACTCCTATCCAATCTTAATGTGAATAGACTGTAAATAAGCCATTCGTAGGTTGATTCCCTGTGGCACTATCAAAACACTGCTCTGTTTTTTGAGCATCCCAACCTCCTAACATATATCTTTGGCTCAACCAATGGTATGCAGTCTGATTCAGTTTGGTAGCTCAGAAATTACACACTTTTAAAATGTTGTGCTTAAATTTGTTATTCAGGAATACTGCTTCGCCATGTATCCAGCTGTTTTTTTCCTAATCCATGCAGATCTGGTAACCGATATGATTACAGAAAGTGGCCAGTTGTCATTTCTATATCACCTATTCCTTTTCAGTAGCTATTTACCTAGAGGAGAAGGTTGGAATTGTGACTTAGGTGTTGAGTTATAGTGCTCATGCAAGCAACACATGTTTGAATCTGGCCATTTTTTTCAATTGTATTACCCCAGACTCATCCAAAAATTTATTGTCTGTAAATGGGTGAAAATTGAATATTTAAAGATTTGTTCTCTGAACTTGCGAAACTGGGAAAAAGAGGCAGGTATGGTTATTTATTGGAAAACTAAGATGAAGTGTTAAACCGAAAAATAAACATCATAATTCTGAATAAAACATGCGTTTTAAATTTTCAGTTTAATTCAATTTACCTTTATTTGTCTGATGCTTTTCACAGTGGAAGTCGTTTCAAAGCAGCTTTGCAAGAAATGCACGTTTCAATGATACAATGTCATTTGGCCCCAATAAAAGGGACTCTTAAATCACATCTGCCACATATATGGAAGTTTAGGCGTGTTTTTGTTCACGTGGGATGACAGGGTCATTCGTTTAATGCGTATGTAGGTCACAACTAAGTGGCAACTGACCGATTACAACCAAAAGCCGTCCTCTACCTTCAGACTCCCTCCACATACCTCATTAATGCCAGCAGACAATGAGTTTGTAAGATAAGCAGTTACAATCGACTGACACAAGATGGCGATAATGCATTTCACTTCCCACCCATATCTCTCTCTCTTTCTCTGTCCTATACAAGCAGTAGAATTTCCAGTTAGCTATCAATCAACTCAGTGCTTAATTTTAAATTATGTTGTTTACTTTTATTCTGCTGTAGATGTGCATACTGTTGTTTGCAATTTTATGTTCCTTTTTTATCATTTTTATGATGACTAAATGTCTTAGATTGAAAGGTGTAGATTATAGTTTCCATGACTTTTGTTTTGTTTGATAATCTGCCATTTTTTTATGATTTGATGTGATTAGTGTTGCCTTGAACAGTCTACACACTCAAGTGAGCACAAACACCGGCACACATTTATTGTGCGTGTCTGTGTTTACGTGCGTGGAAGATTTTCACACTGGCCCACCAAACATATGCAGGAAACACTAAAAGTATTATTACATTCTGTTAATGGAGTTATGTTAGATTCTTATCGTCTTCTTTTTTCTTTTTCTTTTTTTTTTTGAATGATAAGTCTTCCTTTTGAATAAGTATTCATATCATGTAGAGCTATTCTGTCATGTATGTTGATTTGTATTATGGCCGATGATGTCATCTGAACGGGACTGAACTCTGAGATCATCATCATTGTGGGTTCTGATTGTTTGATGGTCTGTTTAGACAGTATTTGCTTTTTGTTACAAAAACAGATCCCTTGTTAACTTCAAAATAAATATACATTTGGGGTAACCTAATTTCAGTGGTTTTTATTGTTATTATAATTATTGAAATGTATTTTAATCCTAAAGAATCATTAGAATATTATTTAAAAGTAATATTTACATAGAAAGTGAAAATGTGCAATTGTTATGGTTTCTACCTGATCTGACCATATATTTATTAAAAACAAATTCAAAATTTACAAACATAAAAAAACATGCAATTGATATAATAACTCTTAAAATATATAATATACACATGTGGAATATATTTCATATATCTTTTTATTGGCATACATTTAAAACTCTTGACTTAGAAAAAACTGTTGCATATTTTCACTGTCACTATAGGAATATGGGGCATGTTGTCACATTGGCCACCTGCTGTTTACTGACAATAATTTGAGAATACTGAAGATATTAAAAGTATCCTAAATAAATCTAGAGCTTATACACCTGTATTTAAAATAAAAAAAGGAACAGTACAAGAGTTATGAAAAACAATTCACGAAACAAAAAAAAAGCTAGAAAATGCATTAGAAAAAAAAAACAGGCTAGGTGTGGCCATAACACATAGGTTAAAACACATGTGACAACTTGCCCCAACCTGCCATCGTGGAAAAAATATGTTTGTTGTGAGAGCACAGTTTTAGCCTTCACAGCCTTTTAGTAAAATCTTCGTCCATAATATGATGGTTTTATTATATTACATTGTTTACCACATTGCTTTTCAAAAATATTATGGTATTTGTCATTTTAAATTAGAAAAGAGTGTTAACAAAAAAAAAAAATAAAAATAAAATAAAATCCGAATTTACGACAGATGTGAACCAGGTGTTTAAAATCAACATGCTACAGAAATCAAACACTTGCAGTTTGGCGACGACAGACGACAGCAGCCCTTGTGACAACCTGCCCCTGAGACAACTAGCCCCGGTCTCCCCTATATATGTATGATAACAGGGATGTCAATTCTCAGCTGCTCCTTATTTGAATAATCATGGTCGTCTGATTGAACAGCCGGCAGATTTTAAAAGGTGAAAATATGAAATTTTATATCCGCATGTGTGTATATGATCTCACGAGCTATGACATTGAACAGCGTGTAAGGACGACAAACGCAATGAGAGAGAGAGAGAGAGAGAGAGAGAGAGAGAGAGAGAGAGAGAGAGAGAGAGAGAGAGAGAGAGAGAGAGAGAGAGTCCTCCGGTGATCTCAGAGCGCTGCGTCTCTCCTCAACAATCAAAAACTGAGATTTGCTGGAAGAAAGAGATTTTCCAGCGCAGTGAGCGCACATCTCGCCCGCTTCTGCTGAGGAGAAAAGAAACGCGCTGAATGAATGAATGAATGAATGAATGAACGCAGACCGAATGACATTCCCAGCAGCGGTTCGCGGGGTTTCACAGTCCAGCGTGAAGAAGATGAATTGATGGTGTGTTTTCTGAGTGACAGAGGCGCAGATGGGCTTCAGCATGACTTGCCTCTGGATTTTAACTTTGGCCATCAGTGTTCACAGAGGTAAGACACGAGCCGCCTTCACAAGCAGCCAAAGGACTCAATGTGTCTGTCTCTCTGTCACAACGGAAGGTGTTTTAACTTTGTTACTATGGTAACGCTGTAGGTTAAATAGCGCTTTGTTGTATGATCTAGTGTGATGGTTTTTAAATAGTACTGTAGGTTTTGGACAGTATCACCCTCTGGTGCTCTTATGCGCGAGTGTAAATTATTTTAAATGCTGATCCTTTTTTATTTTTTTAGAGAAATCTCAATTTTGTAATCTCAATATATTTCCTTTTTATTGCTGTTATTAATGGCAGCTTGCAGGATTATGTTCGCACCTCCGATCCGCCGCCGTGCACCTCGCGCTTTGTAGTTCAGGGTCTCGTGTCTTCCGTCTTGCTCGCGTGCGCGTGACGGTGCAGTGGAAAACCGTTATCCGCGGGACGCATCACCGGCGACGGCGGTATTTGACTGTGAAGAAACCACGGCTATAGATGAGGTCCGCGGACGAACGTGACTGAAGTGTAAAGTGTAACAATGAATGTGAAGTGAAGTGAATATGAATGAAAGGTGGGCTCCGCTTTGCCGCCAAGAATGATTGACAAAAAAAAAAAAAAAAAAAAAAAAAATATATATATATATATATATATATATATATAATTATTTTATAGGCTTATAAAATAATTAAAATAATCTTATGTTTTAATAGCTACATGCATTTAAATAGGCTACGTAAGAATCTGATATACAGTATGTGTAACATACGTAAGACAATGCACGTAATTCTAATGGTAAAATATTTTAAAAACGTTACTATAAGTGAATATTATGAATTACCTTATAAATTATGGAAGAATTACATATTGTAGAAATAATATGTTATTAGTAAGTGAAAAGTGTGAATTGCTTTATTGAGTATGGAGAAAGGGGCATTCGCAAAATTCCATGCAGGAAAACTTTTCTTTATAAGTAATAAGTAATAATAATTAAGTAATAATTTAAGTAAAAATTAAGTAAGTAAAAATGTATTATGTAAAAAGATTAGTTATTTATTATTATTTATTAGTTTATTTTAGACTGATTGACTGTTGTATACTGTTTTTTATTTAGCTACTGTATATAGCATTATTTCAGTCTTGTTTGTTATTCTTTTGGCGTTTTGTCTTTTGCTCTATGTATTTCATTATTTATGACAGTTGCTGGCCAATTTTGAAAAACATTAAGTCATCATGTTACCTTCTATTACCTTGCTATCAGAAGAACATATATAATTTGAAAGGAAACTAGATTAATTTTGAAATCGCTATTAGACATTGATCACTAGGGTCCCCAGGGCCCCAAATATAAAGACAGCAAATACAGTCTCAACAGAACATTAGAGATAATAATAACACAGCCATTTTGAGCTTCTTACTTCAACCGGTGTGTCTGCAAATATCTGTGGATGTGTAGGTGAAGATCAGAGAGTGCGTTCTCTCAGATCTGATACTTGTTAGCAGATTTTCATGTGAAGATGGTGGTATAGAGAGAGACAGAGAGAGAGAGAGAGAGAGAGGTGATGAAAGAAAGAGATTGAGGGAGGTGAGACCTGTTTGCAGGAAGTGTCAGCAACTTTCTCTGAAGGAGGGATTCAGAGAAGAGAAAGAGAGAGGGAGAGTGATGGATTGATTGAGAGTGAGAGCACAGAGTGACACAGACATGTTGTGATGGAGGGATAGCATGATGGAGAGATAAAGAGACAGGCCCGACTCAATCTGTCAAGGGAAGGAATGCAAAGGGAGGGAAAGAAAAGACTGAGGGAGGACAGACGAGAAAATGATGTTATTTTTTAATTAGTCTGCAGTATTATGTGTTTAACATTCCTACTGTGATCTGGAGAGCCCTTGTGTAAACATACCATGACCACATGACCACAACATCCAGAAGAAAAACGCTGACTTTATTAGATCTTTGACATTATTTGTTGTTTTTGATGTTCTTTTCAGAATGTTCTTTTGATGTTCTTTTGTTGTGATGTGAAAACATTTGGTCTTATTCAAGAAAAAAAAAAACAGAATGAACTTTCTAGATCGTTCATGAATCCATTTTTACATAAACTGTCCCTTTGAATTGAATGCAACAAATTCCATATGAATGATGTTACATACAATTTACACACAAGCACAATTTGTATCCATTCACTAATGAAATAGCAGAATCAGAGTTTATTTAAATTATTTGTAATTTAGCTTTAATGTTTTTAGTCGTCAATTTTTTTCACAGTACACGATTTCAAAGCAGCTTTGCAGAAATTCATGATGTTAATGTTTATATCTCAACATCATGCTTTATAGTTGCATTTAGCACGTTAAATTTGCATTTTGCGATGATACAAGCAATCAAGCATTTAAGATGTACTATATAATATAGCTTGTGAGTCTATGTATATGGATAAAATTATATATATATATATATATATATATATATATATATATATATATATATATATAAAACCAGCTTTGTATAATGAGCTGAATAGTACATTTTGCAACAATATAAATAATCAGACAGTTGAGATTTGCTATATGCTTTACTTAAATGTACTGTTCAGCATGTGTATACATATCCAACATATCCAGTATAAATAAGCACATAACCAATGTTTAGCAGCCCTTTATTTGTTCCTTTTTCTTTCTTTTTTTGAAGCATCTGTTTACATCCCAAGAACCCTAAAGTTCCTGTTAATCAGGGATGGATCTACACCTGTAATTAACTTCAGTTGAGTTTCACCTTCAGTTCATCCACTATTATTTTCATTCTCATATGATCCAAATTGCCTTGAAACATGCAATGACTGCTGCAGTGTTGTGCACCCGTGCTTGTGTTTGTGGAAAGTGTGTGATTTGCATATTTGACAAACACAATCAGAGCTGGTAGATTTCTGTCACTCAACTCCATCATACAGAGAATGAAAGAGATATGCAGTTAAAAATCTGAGGAGTCTGATCGTGAGAGAAAGACAAAAAAAAAAAAAAAAAACAACTACCAACACATTGTTTTCTTTAGCTTAATGTTATACATTAAGTATTCTTTTCAGAGACGATGAACAGCAGAATACAGTGTTGTGGAAGAAAAACATTTGAAATCATCAAGCAACATGCAGTAGTGATGCCCATTACCCAGTGTGCTTTGCAGCTGAATCATAACTACATGAAATGCAAAAACAAGTCTGGGGGATTGTTTATAGTTAACCCAAAAATGAAAATTCTGTCATCATTTACTCACCCTCAAGCCCTTCCAACCCTGTGTGAGTTTCTTTCTTCTGTTGAACACAAAAGAAGATATTTTTATGAATGTGGGTAGGGCCCATCATCTGTTTGGTTACCCACATTCTTCAAATATCTTTTTTTAATGTTCAACAGAAGAAAGAAACTCATACAGGTTTGGAAAAGACTTGAGGGTGAGTAAATGATGACAGAATTTTCATTTTTGGGTGAACTGTCCCTTTAAGTGTACTACTGGAATTAGTTAGGAGTAATAACATATACTACATTAATAATTGCAATATTCTAAATATATTGCATTTTTTATTATTATTTAATTTCCCCAAATCTATACACTTTAACTGATACAAATAAATAAATAAATTCCTAAGAGGCAGAGTCTCTCAGAAGTAAAGATGGGCAGAGGCTCTCCAATCTGTGAAAGAGTGCGTAAAAAGATTGTGGAATACTTTAAAAACAATGTTCCTCAATGTAAAATTGCAAAGGCTTTGCAAATCTCATCATCTACAGTGCATAACATCATCAAAAGATTCAGAGAAACTGGAGAAATTTCTGTGCGTAAGGGACAAGGCCGAAGACCTTTGTTGGATACCCGTGGTCTTCAGGCCCTCAGACGACACTGCATCACTCATCGGCATGACTCTGTCACTGACATTACTAAATAATTCCAGAAACCACTGTCGGTAAACACAATCCACCGTGCCATCTGCAGATGCCAACTAAAGCTCTATCATGCAAAAAGGAAGCCATATGTGAACATGGTCCAGAAGTGCCATCGTGTCCTGTTGGCCAAGGCTCATTTAAAATGGACTGTTTCAAAGTGTTCTATGGTCAGACGAGTCCAAATTTGACATTCTTGTTGGAAATCACGGACGCCGTGTCCTCCGGACTAAAGAGGAGGGAGACCTTCCAGCATGTTATCAGCGTTCAGTTCAAAAGCATCTCTGATGGTATGGGGGTGCATAAGTGCATACAGTATGGGCAGCTTGCATGTTTTGGAAGGCACTATGAATGCTGAAAGGTATATAAAGGTTTTAGAGCAATATATGCTCCCCTCCAGATGACGTGTATTTCAGCAGGACAATGCAAAACCACATACTGCAGCTATTACAACAGCATGGCTTCATAATAGAAAAGTCCGGGTGCTGAATTGGCCTGCCTGCAGTCCAGATCTTTCACCTATAGAGAACATTTGGCGCATCATTAAATGAAAAATACGTCAAAGATGAACATGAACTCTTCAGCAGCTGGAAACCTATATCAGGCAAAAATGGGACCAAATTCCAACATCAAAACTCCAGAAACTCCAGAAACTCATAACCTCGATGCCCAGATGTCTTCAAACTGTTTTGAAAAGAAGAGGAGATGCTACACCATGGGAAACATGCCCCCGTCCCAACTATTTTGAGACCTGTAGCAGGCATCAAATTTGAAATGATCTCATTTTGTGCATAAAATTGTAAAATTTCTCAGTTTAAACATTTGTTGTGTTATCTATGTTCTATTGTGAATAAAATATTAGCTCGTGTGATTTGAAATTCTTTTAGTTTTCATTTTATTCAAATTTAAAAAAACGTCCCAAGATTTCCGGAATTCAGGTTGTAATAATACAAATGACAACAC